>JAWZYV010007229.1:0-560000 GCA_038373885.1 Cheiracanthium punctorium
ACATGTTAAGATTGCCTTCACATAAAAAAATAACTTGCGCAACGAAATTTTGAAAATCTCAAAGAAATATTTGTGATGTTGTATAAAGCAAAAGAGAAAGAAAGATACTTGGCAGATACTGTTGGCAGCTACTTTTATTAGGTGTACGGAAAAAATGTCGTTGCTTTACATAATATTCAAACAAAAAAATTTTCATCAATTATTGAATTAACAAACAAGCTGTGCCTAAGCACAGGACTCATAATTTCAAAGCAGAGAATTCTATAGATAATATTTTTTTTCCCTCTCAGAGAAAAAATGGCCACCCTCCCCCTTTTTTCACGTCTACCCTCCTTGGAGTATTCTATTCGAAATGTTCTGAAATCTACTTTTAAGTATTCGTGAGCATTGTATTTTAAGACAAGAGTTTTATGGATATCTCTTTTCTTCTTTGAGATCACACAGGATATCTGAAAAGAACATTTTGGCCCCCTATCCCCCATGAAGTACAAATTTTGGAAAATGCTCTGTTTTCTAGCGCCTGTGTTATAAAACTCACGTACCTGGCACATTTCGTATTATAAGCTTCTGTAGTTTTGGCTAGGCAAAATATTGACATACGAAAAAACGACAATACTTTCCGGTACACCTAATATTATTCTTTTATGCCTATAGTTAGTAAGACAATAGGAGTATAGTGAATAGGAGTTTAGAAGGATAAATATAGTTATGAGTTGAAAAATATTGTCGTTGAGGTGTTCAAAATATATTTCTTTAAAAATATTTCGATGTAGACATTTTTTTCATTGTTTGGTACTTTAGATCATGCAGCAACATTAAAGTAAGATAACGATTAACAAATAGTTTTATATCTAGTATATTCACAGATTTCAAAGTTTAAATAAATACATAAATTTAGTTAAAGAATTTTAAATAAATTAGCTATTTTTCTAAACAGCGTCAGTGCATTTTTGGCCAAGGCTTAGTTAATGCATAAGCCTACCTTGGGGAACTTAAAAAAAAAAATTAAATGAACAATCCATTTCGTAGTTAAAAGTGAGTGTAAAACTAGACATTCTAATGTAGTTTTAATAAAAAACTATGTAAACTTTGAAATATTGGTAAAATTTTGACAAACAAATTGCATTTACTAAAAAATTAGAATGAATATTTTTTAACAATATTTATGCAGAACATAAATATACTTATCTGTGTTAGTTATGTACTTTACAAACACACTTTTGCTAATTTGCAACAAAAAGGTTTTTGCAACCAAAAGATTTGCGAAAGTTCTAATAGTTATGAAAATATTAGAATTTTTATACGAAAACTCAGTATTTTACGAGAAACACTGCTTCAGAAAACGTGTTTGAGATTTTAATACTGTACAAAACACAATATTTAGTAATGATTTACATACATACGCTACCATAAAAATTAAAAATTAATTTACAAGATGCCAAAACATGTCGATACGTCAAAATCTCAAACAGAAGTTTACTATGATAACAATGCTTTACAAGGTACACGTTCGGAATGTAAAAAATATATTTTTCTGTTGATGTCTCTCTCAAATGATTTTAGCGAACAACATCTCTAAAAATATTTGATTAAATTTTCTTCGAAGCATGAAGAGTAACTTAATAAACATCCTTAAAAACTAAAATATACGTCACTAATAAATCGTTCCATTCTGACGATATTTAGACAAATGCTAAAATCCTATGTCACTTCCAATATTTTCTTCTTTTTTCCTTCTCGAACAAAAATGACGTTCCACGTCGTGCCTTTTGTGCTTTAATACCCGAAAAAGCAGAGAGAGTATCTAATTTACATGCCAAAAACCCATTTGAAAAATGCGAGCTTTTATGTAAGGAAAAAGGAAAAAAATAGTTATACATTAGTAAGACAGGGGAAAAAGAATCATACAAAAGAGAACAATAAATTGAATGTCCCTGATTCGTGAAATGCTTGTATTTTTTCAGATTTTTATTTTTAAGATTTCTTCTGGCTTCAAATCACGTTTCCAATAAAAAAATTTTATTGCTAGTTCGCATGTTAAGATGCCTTCACATATAACTTGAGCAAGAAATTTGAATTTCAAAGAAATGTTTGTGATGTATTAGAAAAAGATAATAAATATCTGGCAGATACTGTTGCAGCTAGTTTTTATTATTATTTTATGCCTATAGTTAAGAGTTTATTAGGATAAATATAGTTATAAATTGAAAAATATTATCGCTGAGGTGTTCAAAATATATTTCCTTAAAAATATTTCAATGTAGATGCTTTTTTTCGTTGTTTGGGACTTTAAATCATGCAGGAGCATTAAAGTAAGATAACGATAAACAAATGGTTCTGTAATTAATATATGCTCAGATTTCCTAGTTTTAATAAATACATAATTATAGCTAAAGAATTTTTAAAAAATTAGCCATTTTCCCAAGGAAGCGATAGTCCATTTTTGGCAAGAACTTAGATAATGCATAAACCTACCTTGTGGAAATTTTTTAAAGTAAAATTTAAATAAGCAATTTATGTTTTAATTAAAATTGAATCTAAAACTAAAAATTTAAATGCAGTTTTAATAAAACTCGGCTGTTCGAGCCTCGTAAGAGGGAGACCTCCCTGAACCCCCCCCCCTCATTTTTTAGTTGCATTATTGCCATAGTAAACGATATTCATGGACTATTTATCTCTCATCATTTTATCTCTCATCTTCCGTATATTTCGCCTGGTCACCCTATATTGAAATTTTTATGAGTGTAACCTATTTATAGAAAAATACATGCGATGCCTATTCTACAGCTTACGAAATAGCGTAACAGTAGATTAAAACTGTTGTGAACTCATAGTATTTAAATATACGTAAAAAATACTTGGGATGCCTATTCTACAGCTTACGAAATAGTGTAACAATTGATTAAAGCTGTTGCGAACTAATAGTATTTAAATATATGTAAAATTATGTCAAATAATTTTATGTCGCTTTTTTGGGACACATTTTGGAGACAATTTGGAATAAAGGAGGCGAGAGATAAAATGACAGTCATTAAAAATATGAAAACTTTGAAATACTGGCAAATTTAGATAAAAAATTGCACTCTCTCCGATAAAAAATTCCAATGAATATTTTTTAACAATATTTTTACAGTACATAACTAACATTTATCTGTGTTAGGAACCAAAAGATTTGCAAAAGTTCTAATAGTTATGAAAATACTTCAATTTTTATACGAAAACCCAGTATTTTACGAAAAACACCTTCAGAATACCCGATTAAAGATTTTAATACTGTATAAAATACTATCCTTAATAATGATTTACGCATGTACACCACCTTAAAAATAACAAATTAATTCCAAGATTTCAAAACATGTCAATACATAAAAATGCCAAAACCGGAGTTTTCTATGATTACAATAAGTATCTTGCATGGCACATGCTCGGAAGGTAATATATACATACAGTGAAACCTCTCTGAGCGGCCACCCAACCGTACCGAGAGTATATGGCCGCTCACACGGGGTGGCCTCTCTAAAGGATTTTATTGACTATTGTAAGATAACTGCTAGAATGTGCAATATCAACAAGTCTGACACATATTCCTTATTAAAAATGAAATTTAAAACTTATCTAAAGAGAAAATAGTACTTTATTGAATGCTTTCTTACATTTTTTTGAAAAAAAAAGAATACAATTTGATAGAACAACGAGCATTTTTCGGATCTTGTCCTTGTCTGCTTGACACATAGTTGAGAAATTGGCCAAGTAGTTTACTTGGTAACTTGCAATGCTATTCAGTTTGCGTCAAGCTGACGTTAGGGTGCTCATGTACTGAATGTAACGGATATCTGGATTGTTTTTATGAACGTACCCTTGTAGAAGTATTTTACCGTAGCAGAAGATTGTCTGTTATGTTAATATTTAGTTATTGTACGCTTTATAAAGTTGTCTATTCGAATTGAACTTGGCAGACGCTCAATGTAAGTCATGGATGAAGGTATTGTTTGTGTTAATAAAGTGATTTTATATTTTAAGCTTGTCAATGATTCATTTATCCACTATGCTACTCTGCAGACAGCAGTAGAAATGTTGTCACAATTTGTGTCTATTTTAAGTTTTTACTTTTCTATGAAATAACTATTTTTTCAAATTCAGTTTTACTTTCTGAACATGTCCCATGCAAGGAAAGTATTGTCATAATGAAAAAATCGGACTTCGCGATTTTGGTGTATTGAGACGTTTTGAGGTCTTCTGAATTCATTTATGTTATTTTTACGGGATGTGTGCGTGCGTGCGTGTGTGCGTGTGCGCGCGTGTGCGTGCGTGTTTGTGAGTGAACACGATAGCTCCTAAACCGGGCATTCGATGGAGCTCAAATTGGGTACATAGGTTATAAACTACCGTCGCAAAACCGGTATTGATTTTGGTATGTATAGGACTCATAGTTTTTCTACAGGGCTACGACAAAGATTTCGTTTACATTATGGCCTATGGGGGAAATTCTTGAAAGTGCGCTACCGTTTAAACGGTACATTCGATTATGCTCAAATTGGGTATATATGTTATAAACCACCCTCTTAAGACCAGAATTGATTTTCATGTGTATGCTTATAGTTATTCTAAAGGGCTACGACAAAGATTTATTTTACATGATGGCCTATGGGGAGAAATTCGGGAAAGTGGGCAAGCATTTAAATGGTGCATTCGATTGAGCTTCCGTTTGGTATATATGTTTGAATGATTCATCGATTCAAATTTATTGAAATGCTTGGTCATGATCTTAATCGTAAGTGTTCGGAAAGACGAGTGGAGTCACTCCAGATTTTTTACTTTAAAAGGCAGATCTCATCCGTTTAATCCCACGAATTTTGAAGTGTTCGTATCCTTTCAAAATCAAATCCTTTCCTTTAATGACTTTGTCGATTAGGGTTCTTCCACAACTAAATAATTCAGCTAACTTTCTTTCCAATTTGCCATTCTCATATTCAAGCAGAACTTCAATGCGCTGCTCGATATTTAGGAAAACACGTTTCGACATCGTTGAAAACTCAGATCACTGACCAACTAATAAAGAGAAACTGGCGTGTACGTCATTTTTGCAGCAATCGACTTCGCAAGTTATTCCTGCGTCTTATATTCGACCACGAACCAGACCTCGAGTTTTTCCCTCGAGTAGACTTTCCTGAAAAATGATATGGGCGATCTCACTCGGTGGCCGTTTAGAGGGGGTCGGTGGCCGCTGATAGAGGTTATTTTAACATTATGCGCCGAAAAATCCGTGCCAGGTCTATGAGCCGAAGGATCCGTGCCATAAGAAATGGGTCGTTTAGAGAGGTGGCCGGTATACAGAGGTGGCCACTACACAGGGGTGGTCCATCGGAGAGGTTTCACTGTATATATAAATAGATTTCTTTCAGCTTATTTTACCGTACATCTTTTTAAAAGTATTTCATTAAATTTGCTTCAAAGCAGAAAGAGTAACTTAAGAAAAATCCTTAAAAAGTAAAATAGACATCCCAAATAAACCATTCCACTGTGACAATATTTTTGCAAATGCTAAAATTCTACGTCACTTGCAATAGCTTCTTGTTTTTCAAACAAAAATGACAGTCAACATCGTGTCTTTTGTCCCTTAATACCCAAAAAGCAGACGGAGTATCTAATTTACATGCCAAAAAAACCATTTGAAAAATGCTATAGCTTTTATGTAAGGCAAAAGGGAAATAAATGTTATACTCAAGACAAGCAAAGAAAAATTATACAAAAAAATACAACTGAATGTGTCTGATTCGTGAAATGTATGTATTTTTTTAATAGTTTTATTTTTAAGATTTCTTCTGACTTGAGATCACGTTTCCAATAAAAAAAAAATCTGGAGTGACTCCACTCGACTTTCCGAACACTTACGATTAAGATCATGACCAAGCATTTAAATGAATTTTAATCGATGAATCATTCAAATATATATACCAAACTGAAACTCAATCGAATGCACCGTTTAAATGCTTGCTCACTTTCAAGAATTTCTCCCCCTATGCCATTATGCCATAATATAAAAGAAATTTTTGTCGTAGTCTTATACACACCAAAATCAATACCGGTCTTAAGATGGTGATTTATAACATATATACCCAATTTCAACTCAATCGAAGGTACCGTTTAAACGCTAGCGCACTTTCAAGAATTTCCCCCCATAGCCCAGAATGTAAAAGAAATCTTTGTCGTATCCCTGTAGGAAAACTGTAAGTCCTATAAACACCCAAATCAATACTGGTCTTGCGACGGTGGTTTATGACATATATATCCAATTTGAGCTCAATCGAATGCTCCGTTCAGGAGCTATCGTGTTCACTCACATACACACAAACCACACACACACACACACACACACACACACACACACACACACACATCACATGCATCTCGTAAAAGTAGCATAAATGGATTCAGAAGCCCTCAAAACGTGTAAAAACACCCAAATCTCGAAGTCGAATTTTTTCATGATTACAATACTTTCCTTACATGGTACATGTTCGGAGAGTAAAAATTGCTAGTTGAGTAGTTGAGATGCTAAGATGGCTTCACATAGGGCGTGTGCAAGGAATTTGAATTTCAAAGAAATATTCGTAAAGTTCTTCAAGAAAAACAAAATCTTTGGCAGAGACTTTTGCAGCTTGTTTATAGTATTAACGACGATGCCATTTTATCTCTCCCCCTTTATTGAAATTTGTCCCAAAATGTGTCCCAAAAATGCGGCATAAAAGTATGCGACATAATTTTACATATATTTAACCCATTTATGCCTAGCGTCCCTTTTTTGGGACGGCATTATCGCTATCATTCGAAAACGTTATTTATTTTTCCTAGCCTTTATTCGCGAGTATTGAACCTCAATTCCACAAAATATTTTAATATGGCAAGTAGGATGTTGACATTTCAATTTTTATACATAACGATTGTAAATGAAATCATCCCTTGTTCAAAAAGTTGACATCAGAAATTTATCAATTACTTCTGGTGTTAGCAAAAATCGAAGAAAGTCGCAAAAATATCCAGGCACGAATGGGTTAAATACTATTCGTTCACAACAGCTTTAATCTATTGTGACACTACTTCGTAAGCTGTAGAATAGGCATCGCATGTATTTTTCTATCAATGGGTTACAATCCTAAAAATGTCAGCCTAGGGTGACCAGGCGAAATACACGAAAGACGAGAGATAAAATGACAGAGTCCATGAATATCGTTTTAATATTGCAGTCATGAAACTCAAAAATGAGGGGGGTTCATGGGGGTCGCCCCCTGACGAGGCTCGAACAGCCTAGTTACCATTTTACGTTTATACTTAAATATATTTATCTAACTCTTAACAGTTGAAAAAATATCGCTGACAAGTTTTTAAAAAAGATGTCCGATATATTTTCTTATAAATTTTTCAATGCAGATTTTTAATTTGTTGATTGTTTAGGAAATGAAATTGTAGAGCAACATTAAAGTATCAAAGATTGTAATAGTTTTATGAGTAACATATGCCTAGTTTGTTTGGTTGTGGATTAAGGCCAATTGACTGCACTAGGGTCCTTGGCTTATAGGAGGAATTCCCTTCTTGGGCGGACTTTTAAGGGATCCTAGCTCGTATTTACGCGAGGTTTCGGATAAAATCACGGAAAACTCCGAACGGCTAGGTCGACAAGCGCGACCAGAATTTGAACCCGACACCTCCCCCTTCCAGTTTCGAGAGAGCAGAACCTCTCAGCCACCGGTGGGGCCCTAACATATACCTATATTTAAGAGTTTAAATAAATACATAATTGCAGCTAAAGAGTTTAAATTAAATGAGTCATTTTTTTTAAGTGGTGCAAGTACAATTTTGACAAAACATTATGTCACCCCTTCCAGTATGTGCATAAAATAACCGTTTGTTACTTTTCGAAAATGTACCATGTAAGGAAAGTATTTTAATTATGAAAAAAATTCGACTTCGAGATTTGGGTGTATGGACACGTTGTGAGGTCTTCTGAATACATGGATGCTATTTTTACGAGATTTTATTTTTTTTTATGTATGCATGTATGTGAGTGTGCGTGTGTGTGTGTGTGTGTGTTTGTGTGTATGGGAGTGAACACGATAGCTCCTAAACGGGGCATCCGATGGAGCTCAAATTGGGTCTATGTGTTATAAACCACCGCCGCAAGACCGGTATTGATTTCGGTGTGTAAAGGACTTACAGTTTTTCTACAGGGCTACGACAAAGATTTCTTTTACATTCTGGCCTATGGTGGGAAATTCTTGAAAGTGCGCTAGCCTTTAAACGGAGCATTTATTTTTCATTCAAATAAACTTCTTTTATACTGTTAATAAACTAAATGAATTATTGGTAATATTTAATCGCTGTATCTGTATCAAGATTCAAGAGGGGGGGGAGGAAGGACACATAATAGATATTCAGAATTACACAGACATACGGAGTTGGGAACGTCTGCTCATGTATCTCTTAATAATCACTTCGGAACAAATTATCCTGCTATATCGGATGATATTCAAAATAGATGTTAAGGCAATTTTTTTTTTTAATCGTAAGTGATCGAAACATACTTCTAATTAGAAAAGTTCGTCCAATTATGAGTAGATTTCAGATAGGCCATTATTTTTTTACTATTGGGGGTTGTATACATATTAAAATACGGAATTTAATTTTTATACGGTCCCTCCTTTCCTTTTATTAAAGTCCTATATATTAAAAGCGTATCATAATCCAGATTCTTCCCTAGTTTATTCGCTTATTCCAGAAAGTGTGTCTCTTTTTTTTTCCCTTAATACACAAAACACATGTTCCGAATCGAAATCTGTCTAAAAATCGCCTACTGAAACTGTTTTACTATCTTCGCCAGGCATATTCCAACTGTATCGCGTAGACATTTTAAATGCTGTTTGGAATGGGCATCCTAATCTATGAGTGTACCGTGTTTTCCGTCCTTGTTCCATAAAGCACTTCATCGGAATAGAAATCTATATTAAAATCGCCTACCAAAACCGTTTTTAACAATTTTCGCCAGGGATATTCAAACTATACTTCACTTTTATAAATACCACTTGGAAATTGTATCATAATCTACGAGTGTACCGTATTTTTCATTCTTCTTCCATAAAACACATATTTAGAATTGAAATCTATATTATAAACGCCTACTAACACTGTTACAATCTTCGCCAGGCATATTTTAACTATACTTTCCTAATTTCTAGCCAAATTCGGAAGATATCGCCAAGCTCAGTTTTGAAGTTATTTTTTGGCAGCAAACTTGGCGATCGGTTATCAAAAATGGTAAACCTTGTGCGATTTTCAAGATTTTCATCTTTCCCCCCCCCCCTCCCACCACACCTGTGATTTATCTGGCAAAAACATTTCAAAAAATCTTCAAGATGAAAGTACATGCCTACAAAACATGTCTACAAATCATGTCTACAAATCATGTCTACAAATCATGTCTACAAATCATGTCTACAAAGTTGCGTAGACAAAAACTCGGGTCTGAACGAAATATCACCCTAGTGCTTAAAAAATGCAGCCCTATAAAAAACTATACTTCCTATACACCAGCATTTCTCAACATATAGGGCATGACCCCCAAGGGGGCGCAGAGCGTTTGCAGGGGGGGGGGGGCTCGAGAAAAATCAAAAAGCAAGTAGTGATGCATGTTTTTTAAAAAATCATCTTATTCATTCTCATTTTGACTCAAAAATATATCCATTTTCGCTTAAAATGTTCATTCAAACTTGACTGATAACATTGTTTTGTAGAAACTTCGACTCAATGTGCATTGTTAAACATTAAAAAACTGAATGTATGCTGAAAAATGTGAAGGCGCGTCGTAGAAAGTTTGAGAACCGCTACTATAAACACGATAATTATCGGTCATGCGAAGGTGGTCTATAATACGCATACGAAATTTGAGCCCAATGAACCATTTAGGAGCTATCGTATTCACTCATATACACACGCACTTCACCTTAAAAATAGCATAAATGAACTCAAAAGACCTTAAACCATACCAGTGTATCAAAATCACAAAGTTCATTTTTTTCACGACTGCAGTATTTCCTTGCACGGTACATTAAATGTGCTTCCAAGCTGAAAAAGTAACGGAAGAAACACCCTTAAAAACTAAAATACACATCACTAATAAATCGTTCCAGTCTGACAATGTTTATGCAAATGTAAAAAAAAAATCCTACGTCACTTTCAATATTCTTTCCCTTTCAAACAAAAATGACATTCCTACATCGTGCCTTTTGTCCTTTAATAACCAAAAAGCAGAGAGAGTATCTAATTTACATGCCAAAAACCCATTTGAAAAATGCGAGCTTTTATGTAAGGCAGAGAAAAAAAACACAGAGGAATACAATAAATTGAAAGTCCCTCATTCGAAAAATGCAGTTTTTTTTTATATTTTTAAAATTTCTCCTTGCTTGAAATCACGTTTTCAATGAAAAAAAAAATTATTGCTAGTTCAGATTCTAAGATGACTTCGCATATAGCGTGTACAGGCAATTTGAATTTCAAAAGAAATATTGTTAATGTTCTACAAGAAAAAACAAAATCTTTGGCAGATAGTGTGGCAGCTTGTTTTTACTATTCTTTTATGTTTATAGTTAAGAGTTTGGAAAAATAAATATAGTTAACAGTTGAAACAGAATATCGCTGATTGGTTCAAAATATACTTCCTCAAAAATGTTCCAATTTTTGTTTTTGTTTTTTTAAATTTTTAAAATTTTATAGTTAAGATAAATATAATTAGGAGTTGAAAAACAGAATGTCGCTGACGTGTTCAAAATATCTTTCTTTAAAAATGCTTGAATTTTTAAGAATGTTTTCAATTTTTAATTTTTTTTTTTTTGCTCAGGAAATTATAAAATTGTAGAGTAGTTTAAGTTAATTAATTGAGTAGAAAGAAAACTGATTTAAAGTTTTGAAGGTAACTTTATGTATGAGGGTATTGTATTTATATGTAAGAATAACATGTTACGTGGATATGCTTTTATGATTTTTATTTTTAGGATTTCTTCTGGCTAGAAATCACGTTTTCAAGAAAAAAAAATATTGCTAGTTCAGATGCTAAGACGGCTTCTCATATAACGTGAGCAATTTGAATTTCAAAGAAATATTGATAATGTTCTACAAGAAAAACAAAATCTTTGGCAGATACTGTGGCAGCTTGTTTTTACTATTCTTTTATGTTTATGGTTAAGAGTTTGGAAAAATAAATGTAGTTAACAGTTGAAACAGAATATCGCTGACTGGTTCAAAATATACTTCCTCAAAAATGTTTCAATTTTGTTTTTGTTTTTTTCAATTTTTAAATGTTTATAGTTAAGATAAATATAATTAGGAGTTGAAACAGAATTTCGCTGAAGTATTCAAAATGTATTTCTTTAACAATGCTCCAATTTCTAAGAATGTTACAATTGTTAATGTTTTTTTTTCTTTTCGTTGGTCAGGAAATTATAAAGTTGTAGAGTAGTTTAAGTTGATTTTTTGACTAGAAAAAACCTGGTTTTTTAAGTTTTGAAGGTAACTTTATGTACGAGGGTATTGTATTTATATTTAAGAATAAAATGTTACGTGGATATGTTTTTAAGATTTTTATTTAAAGGATTTTTTCTGGTTTGAAATCACGTTTTCAATGAAAAAAAAAAATATTGCTAGTTCAGATGCTAAGATGGCTTCGCATATAACGTGTACAGGTAATTAAAATTTCAAAGAAGTGTTAGAAATGTTCTACAAGAAAAACAATCTTTGGCAGATACTGTGGCAGCTTATTCTTAATATTCTTTTATGTTTATAGTTAAGAGTTTGGAAAAATTAATATAGTTAACAGTTCAAACAGATTATCGCTGAGGGGTTCAAAATATACTTCCTTAAAAATGTTTCAATTCTTAATTTTTTTTCAATTTTTGAATGTTTATAGTTAAGATTTCTGAAAGATAAATATAGTTAGGAGTTGAAACATGTCACTGAGGTGTTCAAAATATACCTCCTGAAAAATGATTCAACTTTAATTTTTTTTTTATTTTCGTTGTTCAGGAAATTATAAAATTTTAGATTGGTTTAAGTTAATTGTGTAGAAACATGATTTTAAGTTTTGCAGTTAACTTCATGCATGAATGTATTCTGAGATATCTAATTTTAGCATTTCTTCTAGCTTGAAATCTCACGTTTTTGAATAGAGTTTTTAAGTGATCAGAAAAAATGTCTCAAAAATTTGAATGTTAAAGAAAAAAAATGAGTTGTCTATACACTTTTGAGACACTAAATTTTCATTTTTAGTTTTAATCGCAAAGTCTGAGATTGTGTGATATTATTTTTGTATAGTATTATTTTATTGTCTTGATGTCAATAATAATTAAACACTCTTTCTGAAATATTTATTCATCTTTTTCAATTGTAAAATGAAAAAAAAAACTGTTTTCTATAAATTTTCGGGACGCACAGTACATATATTTTGAATCACGCAGTATATTTAAGCCTTTATAAGGAAGTTTATGTGCAGAGAGTCCAAAGTACTTGGGATTTTTCTGGCCCACTTTTAAGGATTCATTCATTTATTTTCTCTCTACTCTAATATCCCACTTGAAAATTGGAGAAAAGAGTAAAACAAACATGGAAATTTTGCAGGAGAATACATTCATAATTCACAAAATCAAAGTCGGAAAACTAGGGTCGAAAACCTGCTGCTGGTACACTGAATGAAACGCAAAAATATATAATTGAAAGCGATGATTCTTATGCTCCATTTTCGAGTCATTATTGGAGCTTTCTTTAAAATGACGAATGAAGGAAAACCTCATAAGCCAAATAAAATTTAGAATCTAATCGACGTATGGAAAAAATATACATTCAATACAACTAGACAAAAACCAGAAAATTAACTCATGATAATTGATTACTGTATTTAATAGACCGTAGGTGGTAAGTGTTCTTACCACGGCCTTATAAAGGGTTAAAATTACGAATGAAAGAAAAGTTCATAAGCCAAATATAATTTAGAATCTAGATGTACGGAAAAATATACATTCAATATAACTGAACAAAAATCAGAAAATTCACTCATGGTAATTGATTTCTGCATTTAATTGACCGTAAGTATTGTTATCACGGCTTTATAAAGGGTTAAAATGACGAATGAAAGAAAAGTTCATAAGCCAAATATAATTTAGAATCTAGATGTATGCAAAAATATACATTCAATACAACTGAACAAAAATCAGAAAATTCACTCATGATAATTGATTACTGTATTGAATAGACCGTAAGTATTGTTATCACGGCTTTATAAAGGGTTAAAATGACGAATGAAAGAAAAGTTCATAAGCCAAATATAATTTAGAATCTAGATGTATGCAAAAATATACATTCAATACAACTGAACAAAAATCAGAAAATTCACTCATGATAATTGATTACTGTATTGAATAGACCGTAGGTGGTAAGTGTTCTTACCACGGCCTTATAAAGGGTTAGAATTACAAATGAAAGAAAAGTTCATAAGCCTAATATAATTTGGAATCTAGATGTATGCAAAAATATACATTCAATATAACTGAACAAAAATCACAAAATTCACTCATGGTAATTGATTTCTGCATTTAATTGACCGTAAGTATTGTTATCACGGCTTTATAAAGGGTTAAAATGACGAATGAAAGAAAATTTCATAAGCCAAATATAATTTAGAATCTAGATGTATGCAAAAATATACATTCAATACAACTGAACAAAAATCACAAAATTCACTCATGGTAATTGATTTCTGCATTTAATTGACCGTAAGTATTGTTATCACGGCTTTATAAAGGGTTAAAATTACGAATGAAAGAAAATTTCATAAGCCAAATATAAATTAGAATCTAGATGTACGGAAAAAATAGACATCCAATATAACTGAACAAAAATCAGAAAATTCACTCATGCTAATTGATTTCTGTATTTAATAGACCGTAGGTGGCAAGTATTCTTACCACCGCCTTATAAAGTGTTAAGTTGAAAATAATAATGGAATGTAACGGTAAATAAAAATGCACTAACATACCATTTAACCAGCATTTATCTAATTCCTTCAAAAGTACAGAAGTGTCCTTTTTTGTGACCCTTCCCAAATACCTTGTCAAACCCACTGAATACTAACTTAATTCCTATTAGTAAAGCTTCAAAAAAATACATCATCCTGAGACAATTTTACATCCAAGCCATTTTTACAGGAGAATTCAGCAAAACACACGCAGAACAAATCAATTTTACCAAATGTCTTTACCAAGCACTGTTGCCTCCAATTTGCTTCGCGGTGTAGACTTAATTTTACCTTGGGGAGTTTTCCCCTAACGGCGAAAGAAGTAATCGTAAAGTCGAAACTTTTGAATTTTTATTGATTCGTTTAAAAATGTTCTTTCTGAAGCGAAGTTTAAAGCAGGTTTCGGGATACTTAAAAGCCGTTTGACCTACTTAATTGAGTTAACTCAATCAGTTTTCTGAAGTCGAACTTTTGAACTGGGTTCTCTAATGATGGTAATGAAGCGTATTTGGGGAAAAAAGTTTTGGTGACATGATAGGTGGCTGCTCAGCTCTAACTGCAGGCTTTTTGACGTTGTCCGAATAATTAAGAATAGTTAAAACTTACAAAGATATTTCTGTGATGCTCCCTTTTTAACCCGATTTTATTGGTTTCGCCTGTACGTTTTTGTTTGTTTGCATGTTTGTTTGTAACCGACTCCTTTGAACTCGATTTTGACCGACCTTAAACGGTCAGGTTTAATTTAAAATTTGTAGACTTATCAAGGACCGATGACAATACAATAATTGAATGAGTTTATCCCATTATCCTGATTAGGATCGTCAGGATTAACCATTAGCCAGCTTAGAGATCCTCTGCGCGAGAGATGGAGCAAGTGCGCGGTCTACGCATGCGTACCATTTCGGCACTGGCTCAGCACAATGGAGTAGAGCCTCTCTCGCTATTGGTCACTGCATTCAATGGTATGTTCGAGTTGTTACGTTTTTGAAATCCAGATGGCAAATCTAAAAATTTTACCTCAATATTGTATATTGTTACATGGATGTTTGTGTTTGTTGTAGTCGTTATGAAACTTGTTTCTTGATGAGAGACCTATTTTTCCCTTTTACTAGGGAGGGTAGCATTTAACTGCAGGCTCACTAATACTTTGGTGGCACAGCAGGGGCTTAGCCAGAGGGTGTGTTGAGGGGGCTGCTGCCCCTCCTGAAATGGGGAGCAAATCCCTTTACTTAGCTTAAAAATCGATATGTAGCTTACAATTGAACTTTAGCTTTAAATTGGATACCCAGCCTACCCCGAAATAAAATCCTGGCTACGCCACTGGTGCACAGTGAAAATAAATTCTGATAGTTTGTACTTTCCAGCTTAGTGTTCCTTAGTGTCCTATTATAGTTATCGAAAATTAAAAAAATATATAAATTTTAAATAAATTCAGTTTAAAAAAAAAACACGCCTTTATAGCAAATCGAACTAAAAAGTGAAAAATAAATATAGTTTAAAAAAACTAAAAAACACGCTTCAGTGATAAATTGAATTAACTAAAAAGTGAAAATTCTTAATATAGAAATAAATGAATGAACGACAAATAGTATTATTGTTAAAAAAGCGTGGGGTGCTTCCTATATCAGTTCTTGAGAATATTCGATCGGTACGATTAGTACGAAAATGATACCAAAAATATAGCAGAAAGCGTCCCACACTTTTTTCACAATAATGCTATTTTTCGTTCTTTTATTTATTCCTATATTAAGAATTATTTTTCACTTTTTAGTGAGTTCAATTTATCACTAAAGCGTGTTTAGTTTTTTTAAAATTCTTACCCCTCACTACTTGAATCACTCGGACCACCGGTCTGGGCGGAATCGTAAAGTCTTCGACAAAAGCTACAGATCTTTGATAATGTTCAGTTCCAACGCTATGGAAAACATAAATCCCCGAGTGTTTCAAGGGCTCTTCAGAATGGGACGCTATAGTGACATGTGAACCTCATAACTTACCAACATTTACTTCAAGCATCCCACGTGATCGAAATCCACTCGAGATTCCAGCCCAGAGCTTAGATAAGCAACTTAAGACGGAGAAGAGTTGAGTTTCAGACAGTGACCCGTGCAGAGGTGACTTTTGTGAACAGAGGGTCTGTTTTGTGAACCCAGCCATCTAACATATCATAAGTTTCAACTCTTTTATGTTTTTTTATGTGCCATCTAATAAAGTGTTTGTGTGGTCAAAATGGCTCCTTTATTTAGGACGCCGCAGCTTCGAATTTTTAAAAGTATTTTGAGATTTTGCAAAAATTCTTTCAAAATCATGCATATTTATTTGTTCGAGCATCACGTAATAACAATTAAAAGGAAGATTTGTATGATTATAGCAACGCTACGCCAGGGTGATCTGCTAATGATGGAAGTTGCCTTGGTAAGAGGATTTCTAAAGGGTTCTAACGCATAAAATTAATAAAAACTTTGTGAAAAAACCACACACAAAATGTTACTCATAACACGATATTTCGGTCTTGATCAGTCAAAGCACTTTTTCTCATAAAACAGGGGGAACTGAAAAAGATAAACAAACAAGCATGTTGCCACAGGGAAAAAAAAGGCGACCAAAACCACGGTATCATTTATCATTAATTAACTGGTATCATTTATTACTGGTGTCATTTCCGTGGAAATTAACTTTGTATGTACGTAATTACATATTTCTCACTTTGGAGACATCCCCTTATTGGTTGGCGACCCATGCCAAAATCTTCAAACTTTACATATCTCGGAAACTATTTCACGTAGAGACACAGGATTTATTTTATTCATTTTCTTAAGCAAAGAGCAACATTGCTCTAAATATAAAGGGTAGGGAAGGAGGGACAGTACAAAAATTAAATTACGTATTTTAATACGTATACAACCCCCCAGTAGTAAAAAAATGCCCTATCTGAAAGCTGCTCTTGGACAAACTTTTCTAACTGTAAGTATGCTTCGATCTCACTTACGGTTTAAAAAATAATTGCCTAAACATCTATTTTGAATCAACCGGTATATATATACAGCCTTGGTAAGACCCTGCCAACAAAGAGAAAATCAAATTTTGCACGAGCATATATAATAAATATTCTTTATTTATTTCTTTACTAGCTGAAGTGCCCGTCGTTGACGGGTTAGTACTGAATGCCAATTTCCAAAAAGCAAGAACTTTCGTCAGCATTGTTAGGAGTACACAGAATGGATGTAGTATGCTGCCTAAGTAAAAAAAGCAAAGTTATCATTTTTATGCATCGTTAAAATATTACAGGTTAGAGAGTCACTAAGTAATATCCTTTCATTCGTAATTATGCGATGCGCGAACGATTATTGACGCATATTGAAATAATTTTAGCAAAATCTCAAAATCCAATCAAGATTTTTAAAAATTTCGACGCCTATGTTTTGAGTGACCACCTATTATGACACCCAATTTCACATCATTCGCTTCAGTTGTTTTTACGTGATGCTTAAACAAAAAAAAGCGTCACGGACAGAATGACAGAACGACAGACAGACACACTTTTTTTTGAGGGTCACACCGGATTCCCAGATGCTTGAAACGGATAGAAATCGTGTAAAATGTTTGTATTCCAAGAAATGCACAGACAAAAGTCTAATTTTATTTATATAGATTGCAAATTTAATCTAGCACCAAAAGAAAAATATATACTTAAGGGGTCAGGTACCTTTGAGCTTTGAAAATCTCCACGAAAATTGACCATAACTGCATTTGCAATAGCTCTACAAGTAGCCATACTGTAAACTTGAAATTTTTACCAGTTATTTAGAAAGCGTTTAATGAACCTTTTACAGCTCTTGAAATATTTCTATATATTAAATTGAATTTTGTATATCTAAAAGTATTCGAGCTGATTTTTTGCTTAGTTACAGTCTTGCACGCAGCATTTCATAAAATATAAATAGCACAGTTACTTAAAAATTTCAATGCATAAAGAAAAATATCCTTAAATAAAAATGACGAAAAAGAATTTTGTTGGGATGCACGTAACGTTATAATTTTTGTATTTATTTGCATACATATGCTAATGATAGTTATAAAATTTGCAATTATTCATTTTTTTTAAAGTAAAGAAGATTCCCAGCAAAATTATTTTTAGTCATTTTAATAAGCTATTTTTCTATGTCTATAACATTTTTTTAAGTTAATGTGATACATATATTTTAAGAAATGCAAGGATGGGCAAGACTGTAAATAAGCAAAGGCAAGGCATTGGCAAGACATTGGCATTGGCTTGTGACAAGGCACTGGCATAAGCAAGGCATTGGCAAGACTGTAAATAAGCAAAAAATAAGCTCGAATATTTTTAGTTATACAAAATTTGATTTAATATGTAGAACTATTTCATGAGCTGTAAAAGGTTCATAAAAGCTTTCTAAATAACTGGTAAAAAATGCAAGTGTACAGAATTGTTACTTCTAGAGATATGGCAAATGCAGTTATGATCAATTTTCGAGCTCTTAGACGCTCTAAGTTACCTGACCTCTTATTCAAAGAGAAATTATTTAATCTTTTCTTAAAAGATTAAACTAACAAAATACAGAGGAATAAAAATCAACGTGCTTCAGAAAAAAACTGATTTACTAACACATACAACCTAATAAAAGCTAAAATAATGCACTGTCACTATCGGCGTTTAACCTGTTTGTTTGGATGAATTATTAAAAACTCAGAATAAGAATATTGCATGGTCACGTGTTGCCAAATTTCCTCTACTAAAAGTTATAATAACGCAAACAGGAATTTTGAATAAATAAAGCTTCCATGGGAGGTTAGCGTGTGTAAGTATTGTTTGGAGACATCCATTATTAAAGCATAAATCGTTTTGCACGTGCTACCAAATGCTCCGTCCTTAAAGTGTATTAAAAATGTATAAACGCTGAACGCTGTTTAAAACTATACACGACGCTTACAGAAAAACAATGCGATAATCTTAAAAATAAAAATTTAAATCTGTTCGTGAGTTTCCTCTTACACGCTTAAATCTGTTGATTAAAACTAACACTCATTTATTGATTAAATTTCTTATCGGCCGATTTAAATCCTTTTACGCCAAAAAATACTCATTCAAGACAATAATTTGTGAATGCCTCCATTCGCCCCAGCACTCCCCATCCGCTATATTCTATTTAACTCATTTTCCGCAAAAATCTTGTCTACTTGAGTATTCTGTCCGTCTCTTTACCCCCACGACCATATCCTATTTCTATCACGTGACCCATACTGTTCAACGGCTAACGGTTCATAGTCGGGCATAGTTGTGTGTGTATTCGCTGTTGATAATTTTATGTTATATCCGATTACCAAATGCATCTTTTTCGTATTCAGAGTTGTGAAATAATTTCAGCCTAGATAGGGAGGAGATGCTTTAGGTAAAGATGTCGCTTTAATGACAGTTTCTTACGATTGGATTATAAAAAGCTGTTGTAAAACAAATGAAGTTCCTTCTCCACCCAAAAGTGAGTCAGTAGTATTTTACCTTTTTCATGTCAATAAATTGGGTTGCTTCTTTCATTCAATCTCACAGCTGGTTTAACCATGATTGCATTTCTGTATTCTGACTGTACTGTGAATTCGTTTTATAACGAGAGACTATAGTGAAATTATATTCTATCTATTAAAAAAATACTTTTTTATAGTGTATTATGATATATGTAATGTATTTGCCTTGATTTAAAATTTATTTTCTCGGGCTTATAATCATAGATGACAGCTCTGATAATAAAAAATGAAGAAAACGAATCATTCAATATATGAATCAAAAACAGCCAATTTTAATAAAACACCCTTTTTCTAGCTTAAAATAATAATTGAGTACAGATATGTTAATTAAAAAAGGGCTGATTTTGCAAAAACGCTCATTCTATAGCTTAAATAATAATCATAATGGAGTACAGTTATATGAATCAAAAACGGAC
The DNA here is from genome assembly GCA_038373885.1 of Cheiracanthium punctorium. Lineage (NCBI taxonomy): Eukaryota > Metazoa > Arthropoda > Arachnida > Araneae > Cheiracanthiidae > Cheiracanthium > Cheiracanthium punctorium. The sequence goes on from JAWZYV010007229.1 coordinate 20,011, forward strand.
AGACACTGCTCATTTTTGATTATTATTGAGCCTAAATGGAGCTGTTGTAGAATGCTCAAAAATTGAGAACTTTTCGCTCCATTGATATTTGTCGATTAATTGAGCCAATTTTACTCAATCGGGAGAATGGCTGTTTGAAGTCAATAATTGAGTAAAAATATACTGCGTTTGATTATTATTTTACTCAATAGATTTAAGCGTGTATGTTCCGAAAGCAAATGCACGCCGCTAAATAGATGAGACGAACTTAAAAATTAGCACAAATACGTTAAAACAGAAAAACAAAATCTCACAATCACTTTCATATTTTAAATACGCACTCAAGTACTGTGGCAGAATAACTCTCCTAGTTTCCTGCTTTCGTCATTCTAAAGTTCAGTTGGTATAGAAAGTTCTAGAAAGAAGTCCACTTGACGGGATGGGACACAAACTTGATTGCTTCTAGAACTTTTTCAATATACACCACAAGGTATTTACTTTTGGCTATATCGGTATTTTGGTATTGGTAATATTGGTAGTTTTCAATAAGCCCCTTTTTTGTTCATAACCTGACCCTGCGTATCTAGTATCATATATGATTTTTTACAAGGAGAATAACAGAGTACATAACACAAACATATATATACTTCGCTGCCGCTGACGATAGATTAAACAAAAACCAGCGGTCAGAAAAATCGAAATTGTAAATTATTTTTTTATCTTAATGGGAAACATCATATATTAGTCAGGATATAGAACATAATCATCCATCACGTAGAACATAGCATCAATCATATAGAACATCGACAGTCATAATCTGAATATTTATAAATTCGCATATTTATGTTGTAAAAACAGTAAATAAATGTACACTGTAAAAACTGTGGTGTTTTGCTACACTGCATTTGGTGTAATATCACTCCCGAAATCGGGTGAACAAGCACTTTATTTCGGGTTAACACCAAATCAAGGGTTAATATACACTTTTAGTGATGTCAAACACCAATATTGGTCTAATCTTGAGCTCTGCGAATCTGTGATACACTTACTTAACACCCATTGTGAATTTTCTTACACCACTTTTAGTATTCAGTAAGTTTCATTTCAGTCAGTTGCATAGGCGTAGAGTTGGTATGGGCCCGTGGGGCTCGAGCCCCCCCCCCAATAAATTGTGAATAGGGGCTGAGCCCACCCAATAATTTACCACTAAATACCGAAAACTAATTTATACTAACATAAAAAAGTATTCACGCCATTTACAAGCGTTTAAAAAAAACCTTGTACTTTAAAAATTTTTCTTCTTTTGATTTCAATCATGATTTAGTATTCATTGTGACGCCACGTAACCCACAATGTTACTATAAGCTGCCCTCGCCAGGCTCTGGTTCATTAAAATCAGATTATGCAATGTAAAGTATGAAATGAAGAAAAGTTCATATGTGTCTAAAATGCACTATCTCATCGAAAATATTTGCTTTTTCCTCCTTTGGATTTTTTACTTCTATTTTTAACTTATAACAGTGGTAGGAAGATACTAACATGGATACTTACCTTACATAGGTGTAGAATTCTATGGACCCATAGAGCTCGAGCGCCTCCAATAATTTACACTTATATATAGTAAGTCATAGCTGCCAACTACTACGGAATATAATTAACCACTTTTGTAAACAGTATATTTTTTAATTATTTTTTTCAAAATAGTTACCAGCTCGCGCGCGCAGCACAAAAATTTTGCTATATTTTAAGCCGAAAAATCATGTAGAAAAAGTGGTTATATTCCGTAATAGTTGGCAGCTATGACTAAGTTATATATGTACGTGAATCATACGCCAGAAATTTTTCATGGGGGTATTACGCCTTCTGCAACTCACATATATGTATACGGGTGTGTGATAAGGGAGTGAAGAATATACATTTTGTATGGCAAAAAATTCCTCATGGGGGGTGGTTATGACACCCCTAACCCCCCCCCCTTGGCTACGCCACTGACGTGAATATATGTGGTTGTGGGGCCCGGCCCCCCCAATAATTTTGAAAACTTTACGCTTATGGTCAGTTGGCATCATCGAATCGAAAATCGAAAGTGTTTGTTTGCTGATGACAGTGTTGATAACGGACGATCCGATGGCGGGCAGTATTTTATTCTACTATTGTATTGTTCTGTGGAAGCTTTCATACCTATTGGATTAATTTATAGGTACGTATAAATTCTCAGTTTAGTTTATGATATAAATAATGGCTAACTACCCATTTCTTGTATATATCCCTCAGTATTCAATTGTATTATAGTATTGAAAGCATGTTGCAGTAAATTACGGATTTCGGAAACTAAAGTTTTTTTTTTTTTTTTTTTCTTCAAGAATGGCTATTGATTTTCTTTAATTTAGTGCTTAAAAGATATAATTCTGCACAGAAAAAGAAATTGTGATAATTATTTTTGTGAAAATTCATGTTTCTTTGATGCTGATTAAGAAGACAGAGTGATAAGAAAATTTGATGACTTACTTTAATTAACTTAGAATTAAAAGTTTGTAATTTTATTAATTAGTATGTGTGCTAAACAGTAAAAAAATTTTCATAAAAGGTCCAGGAAAATAGGAAAGGATATTTATTTTGTCTTTGTCATTATTACCATTTAATCAAGATTCTCATTAATCATTAAAAGCAAAATAGGTGAATTCTGAGGAAAATTGCACATGGCATTTAAAACATGTAATATAGGCATGTAAACCTACTTGAGCCAGTGTCCATTGAGCCAAAATTTGCTCAGGCTGTTGTGGTAGATAAAAAACTAGTTGGAGAACTGTATTCAGTATCTTATTTTTCTATAAATTCTTTAAAATATGTGTGTGGGTTGTTCATTGCTAGAAAATTAGTCGAAGAAGAACCAGTTTTTTCCAAAATTAAACTCATAACAAACAAGAATAAGATCTTTTTCCTTCTGGAAGATTACACAAGTTTCTTCCACATTATGGGTCATATACATGGGCGCCGGCAGCATAGGGCAAGGGGGGGGGCAATGCCCCCCCTGGATTTTTGAATGCAGTGTTTTCACTTGCTTTTTTCAACATGGTAACCATACGCTGAAGTAGTCTTTGCCCCCCCCCTGGGAAATATTCTGCCGGCGCCCATGGTCATATAGCATAAAGAAAAAAGGTGGCGATGGGGAATTTTTTTTTTCATGAAACAAGTGACCTTCCATTTTTATACCCACTTACAAGTTATTACACTAGTGGGAGTTATCTTTAATGTACATATCATTGTGTAGTGTTATCTGTATTAAAAATAATAATAATCTTTAAATTTTTATTTATTTTTTTCTCTGTGTGATTTAGAATAACCAAACTTGTAAAAATTCACTTAAAAAAATTAATAAATAAATAAATAAGAGACAGTCATACTGCCTTTGTATTTAATTGGTTTTCTTTAGAGCTCTTACTATATATATTACTAACTGTAATTAAATGCTGTATTTCTAAAATTTTATTTTTCCCAAATAAGGGCATTAATGAAGAGGTAGTCATAGTGCCTTTGTATTTAATTGTTTTTGGTTTAGAGCTCTTATATGTATTACCAACTGTACTTAAAGGCTGTGTGACGAAGTTCACATATTTTTCGCGTCTTAAAATAATGTTCCTATGTTTCGTCTTTCTAAATCAAAATTACGTATTCCGTATTAATCTCTCTCCACTTTGTTTTTTCGGCTCGATAAAATATTTTTTCCTTTTGCGCGACGCTATATCTGGGATTTTTCGGGGTTTCCCTTCTAAATTAATTTCGCTTTAGCATATGCTGTGTTAGTTCTTAGCGCCTCCCGGTCTTCCGTCGGTGTTTTCGCACGGGATTGTAGCCTTACGTATTGGCATCCGCCAAATTCTGGCACTTCTGTCTTGGCATCAATCATTTAATCCGTTTGTTTTAAATTTTTATATTGTTTACGCCTACCGGACGGTGGTTGTCACGTGGGGCAGTGGCTTATGAGTGCTCATATTTTACTCGCCAACCTGTAGAGAGCTGGCAGTTTTGTAGGAAGATTTGAAAAGACTTCTCGATTGCTCTCCGTCAGAGGAGGTTGTGTTCGTTTTTTTTATGGAACTCCGGCATGCCGTGTGGCCGGAACAATTAGATATGTCCCTGGTGTTATTTTTTTATGAAGCAATGTGCGGTGCGTAATTGAACTTGTTTCTTTAATAACTGTTTTGTGAAGATACCTACAATAAAGTGCAGCTTTTTTTGTGTATTCCAGTTGTCCGTCAGTTTTTTCTCAAATACCTTTTGTACACTATACGTCATGTGAGCGGCCGAGGGAACGTTTCTCTTAATCGTCCTCCGACAACTCCCTCATAGGCTGTATTTCTAAAATTTTATTTTTCCCAAATAAATGTGATGATTTTTCAATTTTTGTGTATATATTAATAAACATTCATGATTATGTGTGTTCCATTCCCTAAGAAAAGATTTTAAATATTTTTTTAAAAAGTTACGGAATATATTACTTTTCATGTAATTTATCTTGTTTTACGATAAAATTACTATTGTTATTATTATTATTTTTACTTAAATATTTTATTATTTATTTATTTGCAATATTCAGGTGAAATCCTTTCAGAAAGTGATCAATAACCTTAACAGAGATTTTTTTTTTTCTCTTTGAATTAGATTCGGCATATCCTTCCATTGATGTGGCAGCTATTTTGTTATTTTAAGCATTAAACTGTAAAAATTAATGGTGTAAGTGTACACCAAAAATGGTGGCAACTACTTTACACCAAAATTGGTGTAATTCAATATGTGCGGTGTAATGAAACACCAAGAACCCTATTTGGTGTTTCATTACACCAAAAATTATGGGTGGTGTTTTCTTACACCAATTATTCAAGTACACCAATTTTGGTGTAAAGTAGTTGCCACTAATGTGGTGTTTTCTTACACTTTTATTATTTGCAGTGCAGTAGCTAGTTTATAACAGTCCACTCAGAACCGAAGCTGTCACAACATTCTCACACAAAATAAAACACTTCCACAGGCAAAAAATTCAGTGGAAATACACTTACAGTCCATCGAGACTCAAAAAATGAAGAATTTACACACAACATTTAAAAATCAGCGAAAAGCAAGCGAAAATACCGCCTCTATAGCACAATTCAATTCACAGAGGAAAGCAGCGTACTCATAGGAAGCTCGATTCACACTGACTGGGGTTGTTTCTCTGCTTCTATTTAAAGGTGACGCAGAAGCTGCAAGCAACTTCTAGAAGAATGTATTACTCGAAGAATCCGCATAAATCGGGAATTTTGATTACGTCATAGAAGAGAAATATTAGGCTATTATGCATGTTAATGCAGGAAAGTATCTTTACGAGCCCCATTGGGAATATCGCGCCCTATGAACAAAATGTCGCCAAACTCGGCGGCTTATGGCGAAATATCGGCCAATCGGGTGCCGAAAATAAGTCCCCAAAAGTGAAGTTACAGAGATGCTATCCCTCGAGCTTTCTAGAGCACGATAGGAAAACAATAGGGGAAACCCAATCCTCGTATCTCCGGTTCTAGTGGACTCATTTGGCTGTAACAAAAAGCAAAATTGTACTATTTGAAGCGTAGAACACGAATTTGGAACTATTTTAAACCCCGGAACAGCGGGTTGCGCCGAAAATTCGTAACAATATGAACAGTAAGTGCATCTATACGCAACTGCCTGAATTATATCGTTGCTATCTGCGTATAAATACTCTTAAAAATCGATAGATGTCGCTACTAGTATTTTATAGACGTAGAGGAATGATTAAAGTTGTTGTTCCACAGAGTAGAGATGAGTTCGGGCTCATTTTTTGAAGCCCGAGCCCGCCCGAGCCCGAGGACTTTTAATCCGAGCCCGCCCGAGCCCGAGCAATATAATTTAAGTCGGAGCCCGAGCCCGCCCGAGCCCGAAATTTCAGTTAAAGATTTTAAAAAAAAATCCAATTACTTTGTTGATAGAATACAATGAATTTTGGCATTTGTGCAAATTAAAGACAAATATAGTTGCAAACTCTCAATTCACTTTCTAATTCTTTATTTATCCATATGTTTATCCAATAATGTCGGATCTCATGACTAACTAATGAATATAAGCCGCCGTTCTGAAATATCCAAAGAGCTTCACGCACACTTCTAGGCGCCAGTGCCGATATTTTTTTTAATAAGTACAGCCAGCTATGGTTATAGTGAACCATCGGACATAGTGATCGCAAACCATTAGTCTTGATTCACACACAGTATCTCTATATGAAGACACTTGGGTTTTAGTGAACTTCGGATAGAGTGGACGAAATTTTTTGGTCCCCAGAGGTTCATTATAACCGGAGTTGACTGTACTTTTATTTTCCTCATGAATCACTTTTTAAAATCTATTTCAAGGAGTATGTTCAATAAAGGGGAAATTTTTCACGAACCCGAGCCCGAACGCAATTGTGAATTACAGAGCCCGAGCCCGGTTCGGGCCCGGGCTCGGGCTTTCAGGCTCGGGCTGAGCCCGTCTCATCTCTACCACAGAGTGCCTTGTAGGTTTAAGACCCCATATTGTAAAAACAAGACAATACTTTTCGGCAAATTTAATTTTTCTTAATTACCGCACATGTATTACTTGAGGCACCGTAGCACAATACTATCATTGAGCACAAAGAAAATTCTATACTTATTCACAAAACTCATAATATTTCTACTTCAAGTTCCTTTTCATACCCAAAACAAATTATTTAGCTTCCAAATACTACACAATACATTTCATTAGGAATTTCAATCTCAATCTAAAACGTAATTCAAAGCTCGAAGCGAGACAAGTGGATAGGGGGAAAACCCGGAATGAATTCCCAATTAATTAGGTCAAAACAGCCAGCTTTTAAGTATTTTGAAACCTCCACGTAACTTCGTTTCAGAAGAACATTTTAAAGCAATCAATAAAAGCTGGAAGTATTTTTCTTTCGGATGTCCCTACGGTAAAATTAAGTATAAACCAAGAGTTTTTTTTGTTCTCCGTTTGTAGTGTTCAGATCTTCAAGAAAATTCAATTCTTTGGCGTGTTTGTTTAGCTTTCAAAAATAGCTGAATGTAATTCGATTGTTTTTGTACTACTGTGAAGTTTATAATTGCTTTTTAATGGCGTCATGTATTCGGTTATCTGGATTCTATCGGGTACTTTTTATTTTTACATTAAATTCAAACATATTGTACATAATATTAAAGGCAATGAATGAATTTTATATGGTTTTTCTACTATGTTTGTAGAAGTTAAATGTTTGAAATGCTTGTTCATTTCTACATTTTTATAGTCTAACTCAAGTTTTAAATTTTACTGGTAGTTTTACACTTTATAAGACAGTGGTAAGAATACTTACCACCTACGGTCTATTAAATACCGGAAACAATGATCATGAGTGAATTTTCTGATTTTTGTTCAGTTATATTGGATGTATATTTTTTCCTTGCATCTACATTCTTTTGAAATCCTTGTTCCTTTCTACCTTTTTATAGTCTAACTCAAGTTTTAAATTTTACTGGTAGTTTTACACTTTATAAGACAGTGGTAAGAATATTTACCACCTACGGTCTATTAAATACCGAAAACAATGATCATTAGTGAATTTTCTGATTTTTGTTCAGTTATATTGGATGTATATTTTTTCCTTGCATCTACATTCTTTTGAAATGCTTGTTCATTTCTACCTTTTTATAGTCTAACTCAAGTTTTAAATTTTACTGGTAGTTTTACACTTTATAAGACAGTGGTAAGAATACTTACCACCTACGGTCTAATAAATACAGAAAACAATAATCATGAGTGAATTTTCCGATTTTTGTTCAGTTATATTGAATGTATATTTTTTCCTTGCATGTACATTCTAAATTATATTTGGCTTATGAATTCTTCTTAAGCCATTCGTCTTTTAACCCTTTATAAGGCCGAGTTAAGAATACTTACCACATACGGTCTATTCAATATAGAAATACATTATCGTGAGTGAATTTTCTGATTTTTGTTCAGTTATATTAGATGTATATTTTACCTTACATCATAAGAATGAAGAAGTAATGATGAGTGCCTGCTTATTACTTTCCAAACATGTACCATGTAAGGAAAGTATTGTAATCATGAAAAATTCGACTTCCAGATTTTGGTGTACTGAGACGTTTTAAGGTCTTCTGAATTCATGGATGCTATTTTTACGATATGCATATAAGTATGTGTGTGTGTGTGTGTGTGAGTGAACACGATAGCTCCTAAACGGGGCATTCGATGGAGCTCGAATTGGATATGTATGTTATAAACCACCGTCGCAAGACCGGTATTGATTTGGGTGTGTATAGGACTTTTTTTTACGGGGCAACGACAAAGATTTCTTTTACATTATGGCCTATGGAGGGAAATTCTCGTGCGCTAGCCCATAAACGGTACCTTCGATTGAGCTCCAATTGGGGGTATACATATTATAACTACCATCATAAGACCGGTATTGATTTTGATGTGTAGAGGACCTAGTACAAGGCTACGATAAAAATTTATTTTACATAATGGCCTATGGGAAGAAATTCTGGAAAGTGGGCTAGCGTTTAAACGGCGCATTCGATTGAGCTTCAATTTAGTATGCATGTTTGAATTTTTCATCGATTAAAATTTATTTAAATACTTCGTAATGATCTTAATCGGAAAGTCGAGTGGAGTCACTCCAGATTTCTTTTAAATTATAAAATCTTGGCATGATTGTCAACACCAGAGGACGAAGCACTTCTGTATGTTTTCGAAACTCCAGTCAATTACATCGACAGCTACGCCGTAGGCCCGAACGCTGAATCTTTATGCACTCCAATCATCTAGGAGAGGCTTATCTGCTCATCGAAATCACGCCAAATATTGGCGAAATCGCTTAAACTAACTTTATTTTTGACAAATCGTGATATTCAGCCGATAGGTCGCCGAGCTTAACGATATTTAGTGCGATTTCATTAACGTTGTAGTTCAAAAAAAAAATCATGTGATTTTGGTTCATAAGTACAAATAAACTAATAATATCAGGCACTTCAAAATTTTGAAACTACCTCTTTACAAGCTGTACTACATACTGAAATAAACGATAAATCTCTATCAGTTTCAAAACTTTTAGAAAAAATTCTTAAAAATCGGACATTTTCGTTAAACGTGTCCACTCCTTGAAAAAGCTTTGCAGCTCATATCCCTTTTTAAAATTATTTTCTGAAAATTTCACAAACGTCACAGCTTTTTCGCTTATTACAGTGTGCAAAGCAGCTTATGAAGAACCATCTGGAATTTTTTGGAGACCCATGGTGCTATTAGTTTATTTGAATTTGTGTACCAAGGCTAAAAACAGATTTTAATGACTATGTCATTTTATCTCTCGCCCCCTTTATTGAAAATTGTATGAAAAATGTGTCCCAAAAATGCGACATAAAAAAGGGACATAAAAGTATGCGACATATTTTGGCATATATTTAAATACTATTAGTTCACAACAGCTTTTATCTATTGTTAGAATATTTCGTAAGCTGTAGAATACGCATCACAGGTATTTTTTACATATATTTAATGCTATTAGTTCACAACAGCTTTAATCTATTGTTACACTATTTTGTAAGCTGTAGAATAGGCATCCCATGCATCTTTTACATATATTTAAATGCTATTAGTTCACAACAGCTTTAATCTATTGTTAGACTATTTCGTAAGCTGTAGAATAGGCATCCCATGCATCTTTTACATATATTTAAATGCTATTAGTTCACAACAGCTTTTATCTATTGTTAGAATATTTCGTAAGCTGTAGAATAGGCATCCCATGCAACTTTTACATATATTTAAATGCTATTAGTTCACAACAGCTTTAGTCTAGTGTTACACTATTTCGTAAGCTGTAGAATAGGCATCGCATGTATTTTTCTATAAATAGGTTACAATCATAAACATTTCAACATAGGGTTACCAGGCGAATTCGGAAAGAGCTATTCGGAATAATTCTGTAGCTATGTCAAAACAAATTATTTTTATTTAAAAGTCCTTTTCATTTCCAAAACAAATTATTTGGCTTTCACATACCAACACAATACATTTCATTTAGAATTTCAGTCTCAATCTAAAACGTAATTGAAAGTTCAAAGCGGATAAGTGAAACCCGGAATGAATTCTCAATTAATTAGGTCAAACAGCCACGTTTTAAGTATTTTGAAGCCTCCTCTTCACTTAGTTTCAGGAGAGCATTTTAAAGCAATCAATAAAGTTTGGAGTGTTTTTCTTTTAGAAGTCCCTACGGTAAAATTAAGTACAAACCAAGATTTTTTTAACTCTGTAGTGTTCAGGTGTTCATGAAAATTCAATTCTTTAGTTCGTTTGTTTTGATAAATAGTTGAATGTATTTTTTTGGTTTTTGTACTGCTGTGAAGTTTATATAATTGTTTTTTAATGGCGTGAAATATTAGGAATGCTGCAAGTAATGACGTTTTTTTTACACAAAATTCAAATAAATACCTTTTAACAAGTTTTTAATGACAAAAGAGGTGTGCCTGAACTATGAATTGATACAGGGATTGCTCAAAGTATCACACAGAGAAATAAGTGATCGATGTAAAGTGAAAAGATACTTAAAATAAGATAGGAAAAAGAGACTACACAGACAGCACAACAAACTTGCATCAAACTTGCAGTAAGCTTCCTTTATCAAGTCAAGAAACTTGAATTAGGCTTGAAAATTTCAAGTGTGGAAGCTTAATGCAAGCTTGAATTAAGTGTTCTAGTTTACACTGGCCCAGCTTGTATTAAGCTTGACATATCAAGCTTTAATCAAGCTTGACATAGCAAGCTTTAATCAAGCTTGACATAGCAAGCTTGATTTCAAGCTTAAAAAAATTTCCCCAAAAAAAATTCCTAAATACACGGCGTGCCGGTCGGCGAACTCGCCCAACATATTTTATTATTTCCACCTCTACGCTGAAATTTCAAGTTATTTTAATCTGTTACCATCAAGAATCCGCGGCTGGGATCAAACTCGGGACCTAAGGGTTGGGAAGCCAGCGTCCTAACAGTTCAGCCAATATGCCTCGCGCTGGCACGATTTAAGTTTGAAGTGACTGTTACGGTTGTCACGCTGATTTCTGGCGAGAAAGATCAGTGGCCAAATCCGACCTGTTTCTTTTATTTTTCCATGGGATGAATCAAGATTAAAATAATGTTATGTGTGATTTATAGACTCTTACTGATAGGGAAATAAGCATAATATAAACCTAAAAGCAGCACACATTTTAAAACTTTCAATATCGCGACACTCATGTTGGGCAATATTGGCCAAAATCGAGACAAACCACTGATTTTGAAATCCATTTCGTAGTATAATTGTATTTTATTTTGAAGAATTTCAATATTTGGAAGTATAGAATCTTTTTTTTTAATTCTATGGTCAAGTTTATTTATGACTGATGATAAATTATTTGTTATGTGGATGTGGCTTTCCAAATCAAGCAGTCACCCAGTTGTATTCAAGCTTGACAGTTCAAATGACATCTCCAAGCTTGCTGCAAGCTTAAATTGAATTGAACTGTCAAGCTTGTATTAATACGTCAAATTCAAAGAAATGTCAAGCTTGATTTAAGCTTATTTGCTGTCTGGGTATAACCCCCCCACTAAAACCCCCCTTGGCTACACCCCTGGAGGGTACATATACCAGGGTCTATCGAAAAGGTGGTAACCGGGTTGAATTCTTTATCTATTAGAGAAATAAAGAGGGTATATTTTATTACTTCCTTACATTGTAATGCAACGTTACAAAAGTTAAGTAATGCATATTTAAGGAAAAGATTTTATGACCAGTTTAGTTTAAATAGAGTTAATTTAAACTTTTGAAACAGAAACTATGCCCTATCAATTCCGGAGTGCTTTTTTCTAAAACTTTAGTTAAAATTTTATGCCGTTTACTTGAAAATCTCTAATAGTACATGCAGTTTTGGCGTAAGCTGATTCAATATAGTATTTGGTATTGAGTTTTACTTTCCGAACATGTACCATGTAAGGAAAGTATAGTAATCATGAAAAGATTCGACTTCGACACTTTTGTGTATTTACACGCTTTGAGGTCTTCTGAATTCATTTATGCTATTTTTACGAGATGTATGTTTGTGTGTGTGTGTTTTTGTGTATGTGTGTACGTGAGTGAACACGATAGGGCCTAAACGGGGCATTCGATTGAGCTCAAATTGGGTATATATGTCATGAACCACCGTCGCAAGACCGGTAATGATTTTGGTGTGTATAGGACTTTTTGGTGTGTAATAGGACAGTTTTTCTACAGGGCTAGGACAAAGATTTCATTTACATTATGACCCATGGAGGGGGGGGGGGAATTCTTGAAAGTACACTAGCGTTTAAACGTTACATTCGATTGAGCTCAATTTGAAAAAACTAAGAATTTTTGCTGAATTTTTCATCGGTTAAAATTTATTTAAATGCTTGGTCATGATCTTAATCGTAAGTGTTCGGAAAGTGGAGTGAAGTCACTCTAGATTTTTTGAAGAAATGGTTAAAATGAATCAATGAATTTTTTTCAAAAACAATGTTCTTTTATGGTACTTCTCAGATTACGGTACGTCAGTAGATAAAGGGTTGTTTGGTGAAAGATTTAATATATTAAGTGTAGAGCGTAATAAGTTTTTGTCAAATGTGTTTCCTAGACCATCTTTGTAAGTGCCTCTACAATGGCATGTATCTATTATTTCAATAAATAATAACAATGTACAAGTATACCTCGTTTCCAAGCTACGCTACGAGGAATTCATTTATTCATTATGTTTTCTGAATAACCTTGTTCGTACGGTAAATATCCCAATTAATGGGACATTATCATGCAATGTCCCTATTTACAACTTTAATATTTCATCAAGCAAACAAGCCGATAATGCGTTAGCTTGCAACACCCAAGAAAAGCAGCTAATGTAACTAATAACAAAATAAAACTGAGAAAGAATATAATTGATCGAAAAAATATAGTTTAAAATGACATTGTGAATAGAAAAAGTGGTATAATTGTAGAGGCAACACCTCCTAGGTATAGAAGGCCCGAAAACAGAAATACGTCATCACCCGGTCTTCTAAGATGACGTCATCACAGTTTTATTTTAACAAAGTAAAACTATTTATAATTTCTGGTGAAGGATACAAATTTTAGAAAATATCTTAACGGTAGTTCGAAAAAATCATGTGATTTCGGTACATAAGTACAAATAAACTAATTATGGAACACACAATCATAAGGATATTTTAAAATTCAAGAATAATTAATTTTAATTAGGAAAAAATAAAATTTTTGCATTTTTTTAATATATATATATTTTTTATAAATATTTTTTCTATCCATTTTATTTTTATAATGCCTACAATCATAACTACAATCATAAGGATATTTTAAAATTCAAGAACAATAATTAATTTTAATTAGGAAAAAATAAAATTTTTGCATTTTTTGAATATATATTTTTTTTTTATAAATATTTTTATAATTGTAGTTCAAATTCCTATTAGGACTATTATCCTCGATTTAAGGTCAAATTTGTTGGAAAATATGGAAAGTTGCTACAGTTATCCTGCGCGAAGTGCATTATAGTAATTTTGAAGACGTGAAAATTTGTGTTTTATTTATGTATTTTTAAGTCATAAAGAAACTGTTTATTAGTATTTTTTAATTTTTATTATATAAAACAATATCTTATGTAACCTACTCTGAAAAAATTATTTTAAAATATTGAATACTTTTAGTGCCAGAAATTTCAGAAAATGGATCACATTTTTTGATTTCATGCCTTGAATGGCTGAACTGTCCCCTTAAGCTTTAGTGAGCTTCTCTGGTTAAGATTTATTCTTCCTAATTCATTAAAATTTTTAATTAAATTTCCTACCTTACGTTGAATTTTTTTTTCTATTTACGTTCCTATTTATCAATAAAGGATAAAGAAAAATTAAAACGTGTTATCATTTTTCGGGGGTGGAGGGTGGGGAGGGGATACCCTGTATATGTGCGGTAAAATTAAGCATGAAAAAGCGCTCCCCTGCCATTAAAATAAATAAATAAATAAATAAAATGTAAACTTCCACCTTATATCAGATGCTGTAGAAAAGTAAAAAAAAGTAAGAAAATCTCAATTACCTTCAGGTTTTATATACTCATTCATGTGCTATACGTTAAAGGCGGATCATAATCCATGCGTCTTCCCTATTTTCTTTCCTTATTTCATGTTAAGTTGTAAAGTGTATCATTATTCATGAGTGTGCCGCATTTGTCTCCCTTGTACCATAAAACGCATCTTTGGAATCGAAATCTATCTTGAAATTACCTACTAAAACTGTTTTATAATCTTCGCCAAGCATATTTCAACTATATTTCAAAATTTCAAATACTGTTTGGAGGGAACATCATAATCGATGAGTGTGTCGTATATTTATCCCTTGTTCCATAATACACATCTTTGGAATCGAAATCTATCTTAAAATTGCCTACTGAAACTTTCACCAAGCATATTCCAACTATACTTCACCACCAACTATACTTCACCATTATTTTAAAATATTGAATACTTTTAGTGCCAGAAATTTCAGAAAATGGATCACATTTTTGTGATTTCATGCCTTGAATGGCTGAACTGTCCCCTAAATAATCGTCTTAACATCTATTTTAAGGTATATTTAATTTAAGTAATTGAAAATATAACAACGCATTGGGCAATCAAATTTTTCTAGTAAACATTTCCTTTCAAAATCATCGAAACGACTTTTGCATAATGACGTGATCTGAATTGCCTATTTTCAGTTTAAGCGATTCAATTTCTAATTCTACTCCTTTTTGGAAAGTTTAACTTTGTCTGATCCCGTGTTCTCAGATTTTATGAAATTGAGTTAGTGGTAAGCTAAGTGAATTACCAGAAACTCAATTCCACAGTGCAAACACAGTGGGGTCGGCTCACCCAACTTTCGGAATTTAATAAACTAATTAAACTTTCTTGAATGGAATAAAGCTTTCCGCTGATAAAAAGTGTTAAATAATTTGCGGTGATAATTTAATAATTAAACACTGTTCTGAAACAAGAGTAGTTAAATAAAAATATCCAGTATGGTTTTTTTTTAATACAAGAGAGCTATTACGTCCAGTATGATATTTTATATATATTTGTGACGTCAGAAATTTCAAGTAAAGCTTCAGAGCTAAGGCAGGTAATATGGTTTATTGAACATTACATTTAAGTTACAATTTAGAATGAGAAGAGGGGAGGGAAGACGGGTACAAGAATCAGCGTGGACTCATTAAGCAGTTCCAGTGCAGAAGTCTCTCGATTTTCGATGTGCGGGAGTATTTACGCTTACCACACCACGTGGTTTGCGAAGACGTAACTCCGCCTCTCTCTTATCTCTGATCGAACCACACACATTTACCAACATGACACGCATCCGGGGCTACTAAGGCGTGGGGACACGTGTACACTCTAAAGAACTCAGAATCGACGGCCTGATGTCTGACAAATAACAAAATAAATAAAACATAGCTCCAGAGCGCGCGTGGCAAGTATGACAGGAAAGCAAAACTTACAGTGAAAGTACCCGCTTGAACAATACCCAAACTATTAAAACCCAAATTACCTTTTTATACATTACATATATATATATATTTGAGGACATACTTTTGTAGATCGATTATTGAGGACTTACGCTGCAAAAAAAATTCTGTCAAATTTACAGAAAAAATCTGGAGTGACTCCACTCGACTTTCCGAACACTTACGATCAATCATTAAAATAAATTTTAATCGATGAATCATCAAACATATATACACAATTTGAGCTCAATCGAATGGACCGTTTAAACAATAGCGCACGTTCAAGAATTTCCTCCCACAGACCATTATGTAAAAGATATTTTTGTCGTAGCCCTGTAGGAAAAATGTAAGTCCTATACACACCCAAATCAATACCGGTCTTGCGACGGTGGTTTATAACATATATACCCAATTGGATCTCAATCGAATGCCCCGTTTAGGAGCTATTGCGTTCACTCACATACACACAAACTCACACAGACACAGACACACAAACATACATACATACATCTCGTAAAAATAGCATAAATGAATTCAGAAGACCTCAATACACCAAAATCTCGAAGTTGAATTTTTTCAGGATTACAATACTTTCCTTACATGGTTCATGATCGGAAAGTAAAAATCTGAAGTGGACAACACATAACTTCCTTGCATGTCTATTAAATCAAAAATATTTTCTACGCACTTCGTCTAAACTCAGTTTGTTTGAAAGAGATAAAATATCAGTAATAGTAAGGTTTAGCGATTTCTAGCCAAATATTTCGATATCACTAAGCTGAGTTTCGAAAGATTTCCTTACGAAACTTTATTGGGCGATATTTCACCAAAAGCCGAAATTGAGCGTAATGTATTTCGAATCTTTTGGGCGGTCCTGTACATAAAATATCCATTCGAATGAAACCATAAAGGGAGAATCGGAGAACAATCCTAAATATAAAATTTCAACGACCCATAGTTTTTGAGATATGCGAGTTACATACATACGTACGTGCCGCCCAGGTGGTGTAGTGGCTAGAGAACCATTCTATCACGCCGTGGGTCCGGGTTCGAACCCCGGCTTGGGCATGGATGTTAACTTGTCCGTCCCTTCATAGTGGGTAGTGCTGTCCGCCCACTGGGTGCTCCCATAATAAAATGGACAGTAACTAGGGCCGTTGATGGCAAAGGCTTGTGGCCAGTGCCTGCCCATTAGAAAAAAAAAAATACATACGTACATACACACGTACGTACAAGCGGCGTGGAAAAACTGGTCAAAATAAACTCGCCGCTGGTCAAAATGAATTACAGACGCGTTTATAGGATCGTGCATGCTAGCTTACGATGAGATGCATCGAAAAAATTCTTAAAATAAATTGAGAGGTAGTCAACATCGGTATTTTCGTCGAAATTTGGCCCCTGAAATTTTTCGGGATCACATTACTTCCTTATACTCTGTACAAGGAAGTAAAAAGTTCAGTATGAATTTTCTTTTAAGACTAGAGTGCTATATTGTTCACGATATATTTTCTGTCCACATGTTTTTGAGGACATACACAGCAAAAAAAAAATCTGTCAAATTTACAGAAGAAAATTGTCAGCCAGGACGCCAGTTTATTCCACTTTTTTTACAGAAGTCTTCCATAAATTTTAAAGATTCTCAGTTTATTTTTTAGAAATCTTCCATACAAGGGAAAAAATACGGAGTGACTCCACTCGATTTTCCAAACACTTACGATTAAGATCATGACCAATCATTTAAATAAATTTCAATCGACGAATCATTCAAAAATATATATACTAAATTAAAGCTTAATCGAATGCACCATTTAAACGCTAGCGCACTTTCAAGGCTTTCTCCCCATATGAAATAATGCCTGAGAAATCTTTGTGGTCACCCTGTAGAAAAACTAAGTCCTATACGCATCCAAATCAATACCGGTCTTGCGACGGTCGTTTATAACATATATACCCAATTTGAGCTCAATCGAATGTACCGTTTGAATGCTAGCGCACTTTCGAGAATTTCCCGCATAGGCCATAATGTAAAAGAAATCTTTGTCGTAGACCTGTAGAAAAACTACAAGTCCTATACACAGCAAAATCAATACCGGTCTTGAAGGGGGGGTTTATAACATATTATCCCAATTGGAGCTCAATCGAATGCTCAGTTTAGGAGCTATCGTGTTCACTCACAAACATACACTCACACATACATACATACATCTCGTAAACACAACATCAAAGAATTCAGAAGTTCTCAAAACGTATCAATGCACCAAAATCTCGAAATTCAATTTTTTCATGATGACAATACTTTCCTTACAGGGTATATTTTCGGACAGTAAAAATACTGGAGACGTCTGTAACATATACGGAAATAAACTGGCGTCCTTTATGACAGCATTTTTCTGTCAGTTTAACAGACATTTTATTGTTTTTGCAGCGTATTTATGCTCACAGATTTGCCTCAGAACGTTTTCATTGAGTTTTTCAATAGCGTGGGTCTTCAGAATAAAATGTTGAAAGTCGACAATGGTTGCAATGATTGATGATGTATCGCGAAACTCGGTTCCAAAAAATAACGCTCAAAGCTTGGCGATAGCTTTCACATTGCGCGAGAACCTGGCAACTCTACAGTTGATTTTAAAGGAGAGGTATAGTTAGAATATGCCTGACGAAGATTGTAAATGAGCATCAGCAGGTGAATTTAATATAGATTCCAATTCCAAAGAAGTGCTTTATCGAAGAGGGAAGAAAAGTACGGCACACACTCATGAATAATGATACACTTTCCAACTTTATGTAAAAAGGAAGAGAAATAGTGACTATGTATTATGATACGTTTATATTGTATACATCACTTTAGTACGTACTTAAATTATGAAAGTGTTCCAGATTTTTTTCCTTATTATTTGTTTAAATTTTATTTTAAAAAACGACCTTTTTTGGCGTACTCCTGATACATAGAAGATAAATGTGAATACACATGAATCAAGAAATGAGTATACTTTTAAGACTTCTGAGCGATAAATATATTAACGATGACATTAATACCAATAAATTCGAATTTAAATCCCAGATGTCACGTTATTTACTAGTTACAGATCATACCTTACGGTTCATTTCCGATACCCATTAAAAAACAAGCCCCCTTCAAGCACACCAGCTGCAAATTAAATTCCGCATACTCATAAGAGAGGCTGGAGAATAATTTCCACGACGCCAATTACATAATTTATGACTCATTAGTGGCAACAGCCGCGGATTTCACTAATATTTTCCAGAAAAGCAAATGTAATCATAATCTCCTAGTGTAGCCTCCCTGTAAACATTTGAGATACTCTGATAATGATGATGAAAACTCTATTACGCAGGATAATCTGATATACTGGGGACTTAATTTGGGATAGTTCCCAATTGCAGTTAATCTATCTATATAAATAAATTTAGACTTTTGTCTGTACATTTCTTGGAATTCTAAAATTTTCCGATTTCTATCCGTTTCAAGCACCTGGGAATCCGGTGCGACCCTCAAAAAACGTCTGTCTGTCTGTCGTTCTGTCATTCTGTCATTCTGTACGTGACGCTTTTTTTTGTTCAAACATCACGTAAAAACGACTGAAGCGAATAATGTGAAATTGGGTGTCATAACAGGTGGTCACTCAACTTGAAACATAGGCGTGAAATTAAAAAAAAATCTTGATTAGATTTTGAGATTTTGCGAAAATCGTTTCAAACTGCGTCAATTTGTGTTCGCACATCACGTAATAACTGCAAAAGTGAAAAAATGATAATGGGTGAAATGATAGGGGGTCACTCACCTTAAACTATAAGTATGTAATTAAAAAAAAATCGATCACATTTCGAGAATTTGCGAAAATCGTTTCAAACTGCGTGAATCTTTGTTCCCGCATTGCGTAATAACGACTCAAGCGAATGATATGAAATTCGGTCACACGATAGAGGGTTCCTCATCATAAACTATAGGTGTCCAATTTTTTTAAACATTTTTATTAGATGGAGATTTTGTGAAAATTCTCTCAAAATACGTTTTTATTTCTTCCAGCATCCCGTAATAACGACTCATTACGAAAGATACGAAATTGGGTGATAGGATAGGTAGTTGCTAATCTTAATTTATAGGCGTTGAATTTTTAAAATATTTTGATTCCATTTTGAGATTTTGTGAAAAATCGTTTTAAAATGCTGACATTTTGTTCCAACATCACGAAATAAAGACTGCAGGGAATGAAACGAAATTGGGTGACAGGATAGATTGTCTCTCAACTTAAATTCTACGCTTCCAATTTTTCAAAAATATTGATTAGATTTTGATATTTTGCGAAAATTATTTCAATATGCGTCCATATTCGTTCGCGCATCCTATAATGACGACTCAAGCGAATGAAATGATATTACTTAGTGACTCTCTAACCTTTAATATTTTAACTACACATAAATATTATAACTTCGCTTTCTTTACTTTGGCAGTATACTCCATCCATTCTGTGTACTCCTAACAATGCTGACGAAAGTTCTTGCTTTTTGGAAATTGGCATTCAGTACTAACCCGTCAACGACGGGTACTTCAACTAGTATTTAATAAGACAGAATCAATGAATTTTTTTTTATGGTTATTATATTCTATGTTTTGTGAAATTAAATGTTGAAAAATGCTTGCTTATTTTTAAATTTTTAAAACCTTAAATTTCGAGTTGTATAGTGGAATTTGGACTTCGTCGAAGCATGCATTCATTCCAAGGCCCTAACGTAAGTAAAAATTTCGCATTGTCAAACAAGATTATGTATACAACATTTGGGAACACACGCACAGCTATTTTAACTACTTACAAACATCCCTCAACAACGCACTCTCGCCTCGTTTCAAACAACGCACTAACTATGCATTACCATTTCCATCTTAACCCTTTAACACGCAGTGTTCCCGCTCTGGCAACACCGAATTCTGACGTTTTGATTGTTGCCAGTCACGAAGAATAGATTGGATTTCTATAAAAATAGTCGCGAGTGACAGAGCTCCACGAGAATCCTTTACTTTTTAGCACGTCCTTTCCCGTAAACAAAATTGTCACGACTACTTTTAACAGCACTGACATCGGCTGAAAAAGGGAAGAATGCGACAAAGCTGGATAGATGGCCCTATGCTGAAAAAAGGGCAGCCGTTGCCATCGCTCGACTTACCAGCAAGACGGCGGATGACCGAAACGTTCATCGCGTGCCACAGATCTAGAGAGTCCTTTTTTGACACAGTTGGCTGTGCTGCATAGCCAGCTGCCGTCAAAAAAAAGATCTCTAGATCTGGGGCACGCGATGAACATTTCGGTCGTCCGCCGTTTTGATGGTAGTTAAGTTGAGCTATGGCAATGGCTGCCCTTTTGTCTGCATTGGTAAAGGGCTGCGCATCAAAGGGTTAAAGGTGTATTTCGAAAAAGTTATGTGATTTTGGTACATAAGTACAAATAAACTAAGTATGTCAAACACTTTAAATTTTGAAACTGTCTCTTTACAAGCTGTACTACATACTGAAAATAAACGATAAACCTGCATCCGTTTCAAAACTTTAAGAAAAAATTCTTAAAAATCGAAAATTTTCGTAAAACTCTTCACTCCTCAAAAAAATCCCGCAGCTCAGATCGACGTTTAAGAATTTTTTCTGAAAATTTCACAAAATTTCGCTTATTAAAGTGTGCACAGCGGCTTATAAACAACCATCTAGATATTTTTGTGACCATGGTGCTATTAGTTTATTTTAATTTGTCAGTTTTTTTTCCTTCGAACTACAACCTTAAAGTAATGAATCAAGCCAGGTTTAGATTGGGACAGTTTCGGCGCCTCCGCCTTCCCCTGATGCTACGAGCGAGGAAATGCCGTCACCGATGGGCTGTCTTTTTCAGTATTGGTCAGAAGCTTTTAACCCTTTAACGCGCAGTGTTCCCGCTCTGGGAACACCCAACTCTGACGTTTTGACTTTTGCCATTCATGAAGAATAGATTGGATTTCTATAAAAATAGTGGCGGGTGACCTAGCTCCACGAGAATCCTTTACTTTTTTAGCACGTCCTTTCCCGTCAAAAAATTGTCACGATTATTTTTAACAGCACTGACATCTGCTGAAGAATGGAAGCATGCGAGAACAGCTGGATAGATGGCCCAATGCTAAAAAAAGGGCCGCCGTTGCCATCGCTCGACTTAACTACCAGCACGATGGCGGACGATCGAAACGTTCATCGCATGCCACAGATCGAGAAACACTTTTCTGACGCAGCTGGCTGTGCTGCACAGCCAGCTGCGCCTCAAAGGGTTAAAAGTCGTTTTCATTCCCAGAAAAAAGTATTTGGCTGAAAAAAGAATTTGGAGATGTGTGGCACACGATGAACGTTTCGATCGTCCGCCCTCTTGCGGGTCGTTCAGTCGAGCGATGGCAACGGCTGCTCTTTTTTCAGCATTGGGGAAAGGGTTGCGCCTCAAAGGGTTAAAATGTTGTAACGTCTATTCACGTTCCATCAGGAGAAAACTCTCCAAAACTACAGACTGTGGGATCGAAAGCCGGATAGTTGGCCAAAACGCAGGATCTTAACATCTCTGGGTGAGATTTTGTAAAAGAACTATAAATGATTCTTTGCCTCTTAACTGAAGAGTAAACTGTTATAAACGTTGTTTATCTACTTCTGGCATTGCTTTTTAAACGGACGAATGTCTATAAACTGCCATAGGCCGTAATGTATAGGAACTGTTTTAAGTGCTCCTGTAGAAGATCCTTAAATGCTAATGGATGCACAGCCTTATTTTCTGTATTGTTAATAAATATATCTGAATTTAATTAGTTTGAAATATCAGAATCACTGTAAAATACACGGTAAAAAAAATATCGTAAACGTTACCCCCAAAAATGGGGCAGCTCTTGTAGTTTAAAATTGCGGAAACGTTTCCGAACCATGCGGGTAAACTATTTAGAAACGTAAATACTTTACCCCGAAATATGGGTTATGTTTCCGAAATCGTGAGTTCGAGTAGAGCATCGGTAGGTTACGCTATACTTTCGGAAACCTTTCCGCTATAAGTATGTAACGTTTCTGAATTTTTTTACTGTGTACAATTTAAAGAATGATTACCAAGAGAGCATCCTGTACTGGAATTCTTTTGCGTGCTTCTGTAAATGAAATATACATCTCTTTACAATAGATCAAATGGAAGTCCAGAATGCTGGACTTCAGCAGTCCACAATTATAGCTTTGAAACGTAATAATATAGATATGTTACGTCAAGTCTCAGCTTATTTATAGATGAAACTTTTCGAAAACTTATTTCTTTGAACTTTATGTAAAAAACCATGTTACTTTACCGTAAACCCGTATGCATATAGTATGAATTGGAATAAATATAGATCTTTCAAGAAACGGCGTACGATTTGGAGAATTTTGATTGATAAATGTATTAAGGATGATATAAATACCCGAATAACTCTAAAATACGCTTTAAAGAATGAATACCAAGGGAACACCATGTACTGAAATTCTTTTGCGTGCTTCTGTAATAGAAATATATGTCCTTTTCAATAGATTAAATGGAAGGCCAGAATGCTGGACCTCTACACTTCAGTAGTCCACCCTTATTGCTTTAAAACGTAATAAATAGAAATGTTACGTCAAGTCTCAGCTTATTTATAGTTGAAATCTTTCGAAAATTTATTTCTTTTGAACTTTACGTGTATGTTACTTTACCGTAAACCCTTATGCATGTAGTATGAATTGGAATAAATACAGATCTTTCGAGAAATGGCGTACAATTTGGAGAATTAAGATTGATAAATGCATTAAGGTTGATATAAATACCCATAAATGCTAATTTAAATCCCAAATGCTCCGTTATGTCCTGGTTACAGATCATACTTTACAGTCAATTTCCGGTGCACATCAACCCATTTATGCCTAGTGTCCCTTTTTTGGGACGGCATTTTCGCTATGAGTCGAACACGTTATTTATTTTTCCTAGCCTTTATTCATGAGAATTGAGCCTCAACTCTACAAAATATTTCAACATGACCCAGTAGGATGTTGATATTTCGATTTTTATGCATGATGATTTTAAAAGAAATCATCCCTTGTTCAAGAAGTGGATATCAGAAATTGATCTATTATTTCTGTTATCAGTAAAAATCGATGAAAGTCGCAAAAATATCCAGGCACAAATGGGTTAAAAAACAAGCTCCCACCAAGCACAAGAGCTGCAAATTAAATTCCTGATACTCATAAGAGAGGCTGGAGAATAATTTCCACGACGCCAATCACATAATTTATGACTCATTAGTGGCAACAGGCGCGCATTCCACTAATATTTACGGGAAAAGCATAAAGTACTGATAATCTCACAGGAAGTGAAGTGTAGCTTCCGTCTAGTTATTTGAGATACTCTGATAATGATGATGAAAACTCTATTACAGAGGATAATCTGATATACGGGGGGAGGCTTAACTTGGGGGAAGTTCTAAATTGCAGTTAATATTTAATAAGGCAGTATCTGGACAGAACAAAATTATTTTATGCGGAACCCCTAGTTACGGAAAGTATTGTCATCATGAAAAAATTCGACTTCGAGATTTGGGTGTATGGACACGTTTTGAGGTCTTCTGAATTCATTTAAGCTATTTTTACGAGATGCATGTATGTGTGTGTGTATGTGCATGTATTTGAGTAAACACGATAGCTCCTAAACGGGCCATACGATGGAGCTCCAATTGGGTATATATGTTATAAACAACCGTCGCAAGACCGGTATTGATTTGGGTGTGTATAGAACTTATAGTTTTTCCACAGGGCTACGACAAAAATTCCTTTTACATTATTGCCTATGGAAGAAAATTCTTGAAAGTGCGCTAGCGTTTAAACGGTACATTAGAATGAGCTCAAATTGGGTATATAGATTTCTTTTACATAATTGAAAGTGCGCTAGCGGTTAAACGGTACATTCGATTGAGCTCAAATTGAAAAAAAACTAAGAATTTTTGCTGAATGATTCATCGATTAAAATTTATTTTAATGCTCGGAAATGATCTTAATCGTATGTGTTCATAAAGTCGAGTGGAGTCACTCCAGATTTTTGTTACTTTGTAATCTAGGTACTACGTGGCATACGTAAATAAAAGTAACGAATATACTGGCTCCAATTGGCGTCACTAACTGTTGATTTGGATTCTAGCACATGCATTAATGTTTATTACGCTAATAGTTGACGTTCGCATCGTAGAAATAGCATCGGTTTTGGTACTGCATACGTTAGCGTATTATATAGGTAGATGTTTTGGGGAGTTAAATGTTGAAAAGTGCTTACTTGCTTTTAAATATGTAATGTGGCATGTTAGTTTAATCCTCTCGTCACCAAATAATGAAAAAATTAGAGCAAAAAAATCTATCTAGTATTGAATGCATCTAAAATACACCTATGAATATTGTGCAAAACTGAAAGAAAACTGAAAAAATAAACATAATGGTTGCTAGATTTGGCATAAAATCATTCATTCCTTTGCAATAAAGCAATTCCAAGTATGAAGAATCGCGTGAAATTCACAAACATGAAATAGAATGACAACCATTTTATTTCAAACCAGCTGAAGTACCCGTCCTTGACGGGTTAGTGAATGCAAATTTCGAAAAAGCAAGAACTTTCGTCAGCATTGTAGGAGTACACAGAATGGATGGAGTTACGTTGCCAAAGTAAAGAAAGCGAAGTTATCATTTTCATGGATTGTTAAAATATTACAGGTTAGAGAGTCACTCAGTAATACCATTTCATACGCTTGAGTCGTCATTATGGGATGCGCGAACGAATATGGACGCATATTGAAATAATTTTCGCAAAATCTCAAAATCTAATCAATATTTTTGAAAAATGGGAAGCCTAGAATTTAAGTTGAGTGGCAACCTATCCTGTCACCTAATTTCGTTTCATTCCCTGCAGTCTTTATTTCGGGATGCTGGAACAAATTTTCAGCATTTTAAAACGATTTTCGAAAAATCTCAAAATGTAAGCAAAATATTTTAAAATTTCAACGCCTATAAATTAAGATTAGCAACCACCTATCCTATCACTCAATTTCGTATCATTCGTATGAGTCGTTATTACGTGATGTTTGAAGAAATATAAGCGTATTTTGAGAGAATTTTCACAAAATCTCAAAATCTAATAAAAATGTTTAAAAAATTGGACACCTATAGTTTATGTTGAGCAACCATCTATCATGTGACCCAATTTCATATCATTCGCTTTAGTCATTATTACTTAATGCGGGAACAAAGATTCACTCAGTTTTAAACGATTTTCGCAAAATCTCGAAATCTTATCAATTTTTTTAAATTAGATTCTTATAGTTTAAGGTGAGTGACCACCTATCCTTTCACCCAATATCATTTTTTCACCTTTGCAGTTATTACGTGATGTGCGAACACAAATTTACGCAGTTTGAAATGATTTTCGCAAAATCTCAAAATCTAGTCAAGATTTTTTTTTTAATTCGACGCCTATGTTTTAATTTGAGTGACCACCTATTATGACACCCAATTTCGTATCATTCGCTTCAGTCGTTTTTACGTGATGTTTAAACAAAAAAAGCGTCACGGACAGAATGAAGGAATGACAGACAGACAAACTCTTTTTTGAGGGTCGCATCGGATTCCCGGGTGCTTGAAACGGATAGAAATCGCAAAATTTTTGAATTCCAAGAAATGTACAGACAAAAGTCTAATTTTATTTATATAGATTAAGAAATATGTGAAAAAATAAACGTCAAAGTGTGTTACACAAAGATGAATATTTTTAAATAAGTTCTCTTAGATAACAGGAGTTTAGAATGACAGATTATGCGTTTTTTTCCAAAATAGAATAACTCATTGCAACTGATTTAAAAAGCGCCATTTTGGTATCCGGTACGATCTGGCAAAAGGATATATCTCCAAACAAGGTGAATCTAAACCGCGTGTTCCAAATTTTAGTACACAATATCTTGAAAAATAATTAAAATGCAGATTATAGTAAAGCCGGTTAGGTTTAGCTAGGGTATTTGCTACCAGTAGAAATATTCAGTGGCGTTCACTAGGTCATTATACAAGTTATAGTACAGCTTGGATATTTGCCAGCGCGGCGAGATGATATATTTCGTGGTATTAAATAAACCAATCTGTAAAAGATTATGTATATGAATGTATGGATAACTGTTTTCACGGTAACCTTACATGAGCAGTCATTATTGGTTATGCGCATGTGTCAATCGGCCAATAATGAAAAGTCGCCATAAGTAGCAAAATATCCTAGCTGTTCCGTAGTTATTATCAAGGAAAACACATGAACCATTGTTTTCTTAGAAATAATTATTAACTATACGCATACGAAAGTCGCCCAATTATGAAAAATCGCCAATAATTGACTAATACGCAAGGTGTTCCACGTGTTTTACACTCTTAAAAATCTGGAGTGACTCCACTCGACTTTCCGAACACTTACGATTAAGATCATGACCAAGCATTTAAATCAATTTTAATCGATGAATCATTCAAATATATATACCAAATTGAAGCTCAATGGAATCTACCGTTTAAACGCTAGCGCACTTTCAAGAATTTCTCCCAATAGGCCATCATGTAAAAGAAATCTTTGTCGTAGCCTTGTAGAAAAACTATAAGTTCTATACACACCCAAATCAATACCGGTCTTGCGATGGTGGTTTATAACATGTATACCCAATTTGAGCTCAATCGAATGTACCGTTTAAACGCTAGGGCACTTTCTAGAATTTCCCCCCATAGGCCATCATGTAAAAGAAATCTTTGTCATAGCCCTGTAGAAAAACTATAAGACCTATACACACCAAAATCAATACAGGTCTTGCGACGGTGGTTTATAACATATATACACTTTTTGAGCTCAATCGGAAGTACCGTTTAAACGCTAGCGCATTTTCAAGAATTTCTCCCTATAGGCCATAATGTAAAAGAAATCTTTGTCGTAGCCCTGTAGAAAAACTAGGGTCCCAACAGTCCCAAAGTCCTCTACACACCCAAATCAATACCGGTCTTGCGACGGTGGTTTATAACATATAGACCCAATTTGAGCTCAATCGCATGCCCCGTTCAGGAGCTATCGTGTTCACTCACATACACACACACACATACACACATACATACATACATCTCGTAAAAATAGCATAAATGAATTCAGAAGACCCCAAAACGTGTCAATACACCCAAATCTCGAATTCGAATTTTTTCATGATTACAATACTTTCCTTACATGGTACATGTTCGGAAAGTAAAAATAGTGTGAAGTTGTTCCAAGGAACATGCAAGAACCAAAGAATGTGGCGCTCGGTAACATTCTATCAGATCCAACCTTTGGGTTTTGTTTATTGAAATGATTCCTTTTTTTTACGAATAAGCCTTATTAGGGGCCGAATGCCTCATACGAAAAGCGAGAACAACGAGTCTAGAGGCTTTGGCCCCTAGTTATGTAAAAAACAGTTTAGCGTTACGTTACCTCGACATATATACAGGGAGTTCCCAAAAAGGTGGCGATGGTTATATATCTATTATAGATAAGTGGGCAATTTAAATTTTAAAAGAACTGCGCCAGTAAAAAATTACTCTCGTTAATTTTTTAAAAAAGTTACATGTTTTAAAATTGTATACGACCCTCATACAAAAAGAAAATTCCCATTAAAGATATCGTCGGGTTAAAACCAATATCTGCTACGTGCTGAAAGTTTATTTATCTTTACCAGTTTTTATTAGCAGTTATTATCGCACAATATTCTGTCGGATTCCCATAAAAAATTTTTTAGCGTTAAGAGTCACATTGATTTCTTTTTATGCGAAAATCTGGTTAGTTAACTAGTTATAATAGTAAAAATGACGAAATATCCAAAAAGTGCCCACAGCAGATATTCATTTGACAACGATGATCTACCTTTTGCAATTTAAACATCGTTCACTTATGCGGGGGTAAGAACCTTTTCACCTTCAAAAAATCGATTTTTCAAAAATATTTTTAAATATTCAGAATGTCAGGAACTTTTTAAAACAAATCAGATCAAAATTGTTCAAAAATTACGTCCAGAGCAATTACGAACGTAAAAACTAGCATGGGTTTTCCAATTTGAAAGCAATGTAAACAAACTTGATTTTCTTAATTTCTGATTTTAACACTTACCCGTCTTACCCCAGCATAAAGTTATGAATGGAATGTTATGAAATTTTGTATGTTTGTTGCATGTTTGTATCTCTATACTCTGAACGTCTGTTTTCATTAATAGAACCAAAATATTTCATTAATAATCATAAATTATAATTTTGATAATTTTAATATAGTATGACATTTCTATTTTTTTAAATATTGAAACAATAGACAATTTTAAAATTTGAGGTTTATAGCAGAACGGCACTATCTAGCTTTGATTTGTGTGTGATTTGTCTGTGATTATGGCAGTGCTACACTCGGGCGAATCTGCGAAGGGGGGATGCCTTAGTAGGAGGACTTTCCAAGGGATTCTAACGCGTTTCACATTACATCTGGAGAGAACCTAGCCCAGTGGTTAAGACGTTGGACTCGTAACCGGATGATTGTGGGTTCGATACCGGCGTACCACTCAAGCCCACCGTGTACATGCGGTGTACGTGCACATTAAATCCGTGGTTCCGAAAGTCCTGTCAACGGTCGCTAGTAGTTTCCGAAGGGTGCCAATATTCAGAAGTCCTCTAAATTCTGATGAGGTTCCAAATTGTGGCGGGAAATTCCGGGAAGGACGTATATGTACCTCTAAGCGACACGTTCAGTGACGTGAGCTGTCCTCTCCTGGTAAGCAAGCAAATAAAACTCCAGACCGTTAGATCGACAGCCGCGCGATGGGACCCGAACCCGGGGCCTTCACACTACGGCCATCTACCATTTTCAGTGGCATAACCACTGTGCCATGGTGAGGAAAGCTTTGATTTGACATAAAATCTTGGGTTATACTGTACGGTAATTCCATTTTAATGTCAACCTTCAGACCAATTTTGTTTTTATTTACAAAACATTAAAAGTGACTTCTCTGTTTATTTGTTACACATTCTAGTGCTAGAATTTGGCAAGAGTTAAAACAAAATCTTGTGGAATTTTATTTTAAGAACAAAATAGCATATTTGGTCATAATTTGGTCATTACACCACTTTTTTGTTTATTTTGTTAACGTTTGCCAAACTCTTTTAAGCTTAAAGTGTTAATTTATCATAAAAATACAAGTATATATATAAAAAAATATGGAATATTCTTAAAATTCATTATTTGTATATAAGAAATTAATATTTAAATGTTGTTTGTGCCTTTTCACGTTTTAGAGGAATTAAAATTAGTATTAAGGTGTTAATATACGAGGAGCAAAAACGTTACATTAGTCACAATAACATTTTTAAAATATAAATACCCGTAAACTTTAATTTGTATGGATTTTTTTTTATTTTATTAATAAAAAATCTGGAGTGACTCCATTCTACTTACGATTAAGATCATTACCAAGCATTTAAATGGACTTTAGTCGATGAATAATTCAAACATATATACCCAATTTGAGCTCAATCGAATGTACCTTTTAAAGACTAGCGCACTTTCAAGAATTCCCCCCCCCCCGCATAGGCCATCCTGTAAAAGAAATCTTTGTCGTAGCCCTGTAGAAAAACTATAAGTCGTATACACATCCATATCAATACCGGTCTTGCGACGGTGGTTAATAACATACATACCCAATTTGAGGCCCCGTTTAGGAGCTATCGTGTTCACTCACATACCAACAAACACACACACACAGACACATACATACATACATATCGTAAAAATAGCATCCATGAATTCAGAAGACCTCAAAACGTGTCAATCCACCCAAATCTCGTAGTTGAATTTTTTCATGGTGAGAATACTTTCCTTACATGGTGCATGTTCGGAAAGTAAAAATGATAATTACACTTTCAAAAGCCAGTTAGTACGAAATATTATCTTAACTTTTTGTGTTTTAAGCAAAAAATGTAGTGAAATCTGGTCTAAATATTACGTTAGTCACTTTGGAATGACCCTGTAAATTTTTAAAAGGTTATCTTGCGGAAACTGGAGGTAAGTCAAATTATTATTTTTCTTAGTTTTTGTATATATTTTGAGTTACTGAGAAAAATGTATTTACTTAATTTCAATAAGAAGTTTAATTTTTAAAACCTGTCCCCTCTTACTGGTAGTTAAGTCGAGCGATGGCAACGGCTGCCCGTTTTTCAGCATTGGGCAATCGATCCAGCTCTTCTCGCATGCTTCCATTTTCCAGCAGATGTCAGTGCTGTTCAAAATAATCGTGACCAATTTTCGTTACGGGAAATGACGTGCTAAAAAGTAAAGGATTCTCCTGGCGCTATGTCACCCGCAACTATTTTCATAGAAATCCAATCTACTCTTCGTGACTGGCAACAGTCAAAACGTCAGAGTTGGGTGTTCCCAGAGCGGGAACACTGCTCGTTAAAGGGTTAAAAAGAACGACATTACTTTCGTGTATTCCTGATACATGTAATACAAATATGAATCAAGAAATGGAGTATAATTTTACGACTTCTGAGCGATAAATGTATTAACGATGACATAAATCCCAATAAATGATAATTTAAATCCCAAATATACCACTATTCACTGGTTACAGATCATACCTTACGGTTCATTTCCAATACATATTAAAAAAAAATCTGGAGTGACTCCACTCGACTTTCCGAACACTTACGATTAAGATCATGACCAAGCACTTAAATAAATTTGAATCGATGAATCATTCAAACATATATACCAAATTGAAACTCAATCGAATGCACCGTTTAAACGCTTGCGAACTTTCAAGAATTTCTCCCCCTATGCCATTATGCCATAATATAAAATAAAGTTTTGTCGTAGCCCTTTAGGAGAACTATAAGTCCTATACACACCAAAATCCATACCGGTCTTAGGATGGTGGTTTATAACATGTATACCGAATTTGAGCTCAATCGAATGTATCGTTTAAACGCTAGCGCACTTTCAAGAAATTCCCCCCATAGGCCATAATGTAAAAGAAATCTTGGACGTAGCCCTGTAGAAAAACTATAACTCCTATACACACCAAAATCAATACCGGTCTTGCAACGGTGGTTTATAACCTATATACCCAATTTGAGCTCCATCGAATCTACCGTTTAAACGCTAGCGCACTTTCAAGAAATTCCCCCCATAGGCCATCATGTAAAAGAAACCTTGGTCGTAGCCCTGTAGAAAAACTATAAGTACTATACACACCAAAATCAATACCGGTCTTCCGACGGTGGTTTATGACATATATACCCAACTTGAGCTCAATCGAATGCCCCGTTCAGGAGCTATCGTGTTCACGCACATACACACAAACACACATACACACACACACACACACACACACACACACACACATACATACATACATACATCTCGTAAAAATAGCATAAATGGATTCAGAAGCCCTCACAACGTGTCAAAACACCAAAATCTCGAAGTCGAATTTTTTCATGATTACAATACTTTCCTTACATGGTACATGTTCGGAAAGTAACAAGCCCCCTTCCAGCACACGAGCTGCAAATTAAATTCCCGATACTCATAAGAGAGGCTGGAAAATTTTCGGAGACGCCAATTACATAATTTATGACTAATTAGTGGCAACAGGAGCGCATTTCACTTAATATTTCCGGTGAAAGGCAGAAAGTATTGATAATTTCCACGGAAGTATAGTATAGCCTCCGTCTGGTCATTTGAGATACTCTGATAATGATGATGATAACTCTATTAGAGAAGATAATCCGATATGCGGTGGACTTAACTTGGGGGAAGTTCTAAATTGCAGTTAATATTTAACAGGACAGAATAAATGAATTTTTGTGTGGTTCATATGCTATATCTTCAGGAGTTAAATGTTCAATATGCTTGCGTATTTTAAAATTTTTGCAGTGAATTCCCGATAACTCATAAGTCGAATTTCGTTTATCACGAAGCATTCATGAAACACCAAAACGATTTTTTTAAAATCACAAATTCCCTCCTCTATGTCGAAGTCGCCTCCTTTAACTCAAAGTTTTAATTTCATTTCATGCTTAGAAACCCGTAGTACAAACCTAGAATTAATGTTTTTTGCCCGTGTCTTTGAGCTTTCTTAACCCTTTAATGCGCAGTGTTCCCGCTCAGGGAACACCCAACTCGGACGTTTTGACTGTTGCCAGTCACGAAGAATAGATTGGATTGCTATAAAAATAGTGGCGGGTGACAGAGCTCCACGAGAATCCTTCACTTTTGAGCACGTCATTTCCCGTCAAAAAAATGTTACGATTATTTTTAACAGCAGTGACATCTGATGATAAACGGAAGAATGCGAGAACAGCTGGATAGATTGCCCTTTTTTCAACATTGGGAAAGCGTTGCGCCTCAAAAGATTAACGTGGGGGGATACATTTTACTCCCTGATGACACATTTAGGTCCGAGACTGGGAAAATAAACTTTTCCTGGACATTTCTACTATTAACATTTAAAATACTAACAATTAATGGTAATTATACAAGGCGGTGCGCATTCCATGTAAACATAGCGACAGTCGCTGGTTGCCAAGCCCCAGCGAGTATCGCCAACCATTTTGCACGATCAGCAAAGCAAAGAATTTTAACACATTAAAATTGCACTTAAATTCCACTAACAAAAACATCAAGACAAAATACACCGTCCATATTTAACTTAATAAAGTCTGGAAATTCATCAACAGGTAATTTAAAATGAGCAGACAGTGGACCGTTTTTAGCTCAGAAAAACTACAATGGATTAAGCAAACTATTTGTGTAGCTAATGTAAACTGGACAAAGAGTAGCCTGTTTTCAACTCAAAAAAAAACGTCGGTGTGTTCAAAACCTAGTTGTACACCTCATATAAAGTCAGTATGATTAGTATAGCACATAAATAGCACTTACGAAAACAAAGAAACATCAAATAAACACCTTAAACATTGCAAATATTTTTTTTTAAGAAAAGTACTTACAGGGTTTCTACAGATTTCGCAGCTTTTACTTCTCTGACGTTTCCCTGACTTTATCTAGCGTGCTTTTCGGAATTTTGCATTTCTATGTTTAGCATTACATCCTTTAATTAGCAATTTTTTATATATTTTGCCCCCTTTTTTTACAAATAATAATATTATTAAATTAATATATAGAAGAATCTTATTTGACATCAAACAAAAACCATGTTTGATAATTATTTAGGATAAAATTATGCCTATTTCAACTGCACAAGATAGGCTCATAAAGAACACATTTTAAAATTATTTATAAGGTTGAATGAGAAAATGAAAATAAAACAATTTCTATACTTAGGTTCAAACAGCCAATATTTTCTAGATTTTGCCACAAAATTCAATTTTTCTTGCATTTCCCTGACTTTTCTCCAATTTCTGCCAATTTCCCTGACATTTTTCACAAATCCCTGACCCAAAATTCATTTCCCTGACTTACTTTTATATTTTTACTTTCCGAACATGTACCATGTAAGGAAAGTATTGTAATCATGAAAAAATTCGACTTCGAGATTTTGGGGTTTTTACACGTTTTGAAGGCTTCTTAATCCATTTATGCTATTTTTACGAGATGTATGTATGTATGTGTGTATGTGTGTGTGTGTGTGTATGTGAGTGAACACGATAGCTCCTGAACGGAGCATTCGATGGAGCTCAAATTGGATATATAGGTCATAAACCACCGTCGCAAGACCGGTATTGATTTTGGTGTGTATAGGACTTATAGTTTTTCTACAGGGCTACGACCAAGATTTCTTTTACATTATGGCCTATGGGGGGAATTTCTTGAAAGTGCGCTAGCGTTTAAACGATCCATTCGATGGAGCTCAAATTCGGTATACATGTTATAAACCACCATCCTAAGACCGATATTGATTTGGGTGTGTATAGGACTTATAGTTCAACTAAAGGGCTACGACAAAACTTTCTTTTATGTTCTGGCATAATGGCATATGGGGAGAAATTCTTGAAAGTGCGCAAGCGTTTAAACGGTGCATTCGATTGAGTTTCAATTGGGTATATATGTTTGAATGATTCATGGATTAAAATTTAGTTAAGTGCTTGATCATGATCTTAATCGTAAGTGTTCGGAAAGTCGAGTGGAGTCACTCCAGATTTTTTAATTAACCGCTCAGAAATGTCCCCAACACCCACCGGCTTATAGCGTTAAACCAGCATGTTTTCTTTTATTTAGTTTTATATTGACACTACATTTCTAACAAGCACACACACCGGCTGATGACGTAAAACCAACATGCTTTTTTTTTTATTTAGTTTTATATTCACACCCTATTTCTAACACACACAAACACTTTCTTTTCATACAATAACGTAACATATTTCATTCCCTTCCACACAGCCTTAACATATTAAACAATTTCAAATTTCCAAACTGACAATACACGTTTTTTTATGGTTGCCAGTCAAAACTACCACCGGCAGGCAGGGGCATAGCCAAGGGGGGGGGGGGTTTAGGGGGTCATAGGGGCGTAGTCAAGGGAGGAATTTTTTGCCATACAAAATGTATATTCTTCCCCCCCCCCCCTTCAATGAAAAATTTCTGGTTACGCCCCTGCCGGCAGGGTACTTCACTCCCGCTGTGCATTGCCAGCGACGGCGACAGAACGATCACAAAATGAAACATGTAAACAAACAGTGATATGTAAACAGCATCGGATACAGAATATACCCCCCCCCTTTATCTGAAAGTTTTAATTCCATTTTATGATCAGAAACCGATAGAAGGAACCTAGAATTAGTGTTTTATTTTCCCGCCCCTTTCAGCTTTCTTAACGTGGAACATACCTTTTCTACCCTGATGACTCACTCAGGTCCGAGACTAAGAAAATAAACTTTCCCTGGACATTTCTATTATTAACATTTAAAATACAAACAATTATTACTTTCCGAACATGTGCCATGTAAGGAAAGTATTGTAATCATGAAGAAATTTCGGCTTCGAGATTTTAGTGTATTTACACGTTTTGGGGTCTTCTGAATTCATTTATACATACGATTGTCGTCAAACCGATAGCGAATACTATGTATTATGTTAATTAGTATTTTACACCTGCAGGTGCCATTCAAATTTCCCAAGATTTTTAAAAATGCCAGTTTTCTTTCGTTATTACGGTGGCTGAAAAATCACATTATTCAAAACTTGCCAAGGGTAGCTCGCGCATTAAACAAAATACTTTGGGTTTTTTAATAGGAAATTTTTACATCAAAGCCTTTTAAAACTAAGGCTGCGATTCAGGACACTATATATCGTTATAGAAACCAGTTTATTGCCCGATTCTACTTTTATTATTGGCTTAAAAACTGGAATCGTCAATAAAACTGGTTTATAATGACGGTCCATAGAGGTCTGCATCCCAGCCCTAATAAGATTTCCAACTCATTTTTAAACTC
The DNA here is from genome assembly GCA_038373885.1 of Cheiracanthium punctorium. Taxonomy (NCBI): domain Eukaryota; kingdom Metazoa; phylum Arthropoda; class Arachnida; order Araneae; family Cheiracanthiidae; genus Cheiracanthium; species Cheiracanthium punctorium. The sequence goes on from JAWZYV010007229.1 coordinate 56,130, forward strand.
ATGACGTCAAAATGACATCATCCTCACTTGCGATATCTAATATCAATTAGTGAATGAAGAAGGAAAAAAAAATACATGTTGCTTTACTTTTCTACATCATCTGATAAGGTGGAAGTTTATTATTTCGCTCGTGCTGTAATTTTTGTAAAAAGCTAGTTAGCCTAGTTAGGATTTCTAATGCATTTTTACACTCGTGACATCAATCTCACTTGAATTATCGAAGGTAATAAATCAATCAATCTAACTGTGTCAACAATGTGCCCAAATCGGACATTTGAGTAGCTTTCTACCCTGAAAATTGTGAAACATCGTTAAAAATTAGGGAACGGGTGGATTTTCAGAATTTTAAAGTTGCCTATGGACTATTCTATGTCGTTTTACATATTTGTGCAAAATTTCATGCCGATTTTTCGGACGGTGAGGGAAGAGTTCCCGGACAAACAAACAAACAAACTTTCACATTTATATAATAGAAGATGTGTGTTTCAGCAAAAGTTTTGTTTTTTCATTTTATTTTGATAATAACATTAACACAAGCTTTTTTTGCGCTTTTTCTTAACAACTAAAAGGTACCCATACCTGTAAATTCAGTCTCCCTACACTACTACCTTAAAAACAGTAGATGTCCCGTTTTGAGGAAGAAAATAAATACACTATTGCCAAAAATGCAGTAGATGTCCCATTTTGAAAGGAAAAATGAATGGTCACGTTTGGAATATTCCATTATACGAGATTGCGCTGCCCCATTATGACGGTTTGGGATATTGAAAATAAATTACAATAGGCTGGACTGCATATAAATCGCTAAATAATAGTTTTAAAAGTACTAAAGTAATTTTTTCACTTACCTCCGTTTCTTGATCCAATTCAGCGGGTGATAAACCTGGTCCTTTCCTGTATAATTAACCTTAAAGCACCGTCTAATTACAGCAGATTGTATCTTCTGGCCATAGAGACATAAATACAAGGAGATGGCATTAACTATCTTCAGCAATGCACGATATAAAGTCACTGTGTTAAGTCATGGTCTAAGCTAAGCATGGCGGAACATTGTGTTCGTTTCATTTTAAATAACAGTTGACAGATCCACGATTTCACGGATTAAAATGGAAAGATGCACAATTATATGTTACCATAGTTCTAGATACAAAATATCAGCATTCTGCAGTTAAAAGTTTTGACAGTTATGTCCAATATGCCTTAATTCTAGACGTTTACTTTGGCGACGTGACTTGTTTCAAAATTGGAACTGCCACTGTAGAATAACACAGTCATATTGCAATGGGGCCAAAGTCCTTGTCCCTTGTTTGCGAGAATTTATCAAGATACACATCTGACATGTGATACGTCTTTTATCTCTAATTTGCATGCATTCAAGTACATCATTATTTCACAGACAATCGTTAGTATGGCGACCAGATATCCTCAATTTTTCAGAACGCCTTCAATATTGAAAAGCAAGTAATTAAATACTAAGCGCGCTATATTTCCAATTGCTTTAGAACTGTTAAGCACTTTTATAATAACAACAAAATCTACAACAAAAACTTACAAAATAGAATACTGTATTCTGATTTTATTTGACTTTTAAGAACTAATTAGGTGCCTCATAATACAAATATTGTTCATTTAAGTCATAAACCAAAAAAAATAGGCGATCGTCTGCGAAAGTAAAGTTGACTTTGCTGCCAATCTGTAGAGAGAAAATAAGGACACCAACACGCGTTTTTAAACAAAAGATTTTGGTATTCGTTAAGTTTGGATTTGAAAGAACTTTGTGTTCGTAAACCCATCAACTCGTGCATATAGTTTTGTTGAAAAAACTGTAACTGGTCTGATTAGTTGTCTTAGGGTGCATTCGTAAACCACAAACTCGTTGCACGAGTTTTCGTAAGAAAACTGGGATGCATCGGGGCCGTCGTTATTAGCAACCGGGCCTGCTTCTTCGTTGCCACCGGAAGAAATGAGTGGAACATTGAGGCCTAATATTTATATTTGCGCTGTTCGATTGTATGCGATTTGGGATTATAAATGTTAATTTATTTTATAATTAAAAAACAATTTTGTTATAGTTTTGTCATAATGATTTAATGGCAAGGTGTTTTAGATGTAGGCAATAATTTTTTGAAGATTGCGCTTTTTTTATGGAAATAAATGAACGAATTCAATCATAGAATTCGAACTTTAAGTTCTGAATGTAAAGGTAAGTGTACACTTGTATTTAGAAATTCTACAAATTTATAGGATATAAAGCATGCTTTGTGAATTAATATTCATGTGTTATTTATAAATCACTTTAATCTGAAATCATTTAACTTGGGTAGTTTATTATTCTAGTAAAGAAGCGTGCGTTGTAATACTAGTTAGACATTCTTATCTGTTTAAATCTTTCAGTTGAAAATGTCATTTATCATAAATGCAATTAAATGTGTGATATTGGTTTCAGTGCAGAAGTACTGTAAAATATATTATTAATTTTTGCACATGTTTATGTAGAAACTTAAATTGAAGTTAATATTTTGTATAAGCGTTCATCATACTCAAATTCAAAGTTCCATTTAGATAATGGCTATAATAAAAAGTAATTAATTCACTCTTTCGTTTGTTTTTAGTTTACTACATTGTTTAGCGCAACTTGTGAAAAGGGATCTTGAAATTTTTCAAGTCCTAGAGCTGTTAGTTTATCTTAATTTGTATTCAAAGTCCGTGGAGCAGGTTTTTTTTTTTTTTTTTTTTTTTTTTTTTTTTTTTTTTTTTTTTTTTAAAGCTATAACCCTAATATACAGCAATGCAGGGACGAAAACATTTGTTTTCAATCGCCAGTTAATAATAACTTTAAAAAAAGGTGTTGGAATATTAGTGGTATTTCCTAGTATGGTTTTCTAAAATTTATAATTTTTCTTTGGAGAAGAAAAAGTATATGGAACTAACACTGAAAATTATAAATCATTTTCATTTCGAATGGTAAAATTTTCGATAAATAAACTCATTTGAACTAACCAAAATAAAAACAGTTAACAAACGTGTTTTATCATACACGTTATGTTATTTTTAATCCTTTTGATATATTTTATCTCCCCTTTAAGTTCGTACTACTATTTATGGGACACCCTTTATTTTGGAATTCATTCTAAATGTTTCTCGTTAAATTAATTTACATTATTTTTCATGTAAATAGCAAGGACTTGCAGTGCACAGGTTGTACTTATAATTATAGCAAACATTCTTCTGATACCTACGCCTTACAAAAGATTAAAAATTAAATAGTATATCAGTACTTAAATTTTGTATACGTGAATTGTAAATATCAAATATTTTAAACTCTATTTCAGCTCCTCGTCATATATTTTGTTAATATATTAACCGAACAATATTTAATAAATGAAAATTTAATAACTACTAGTGAAATTTATTTTAAAAGTAATAATGGTTGTAACTGCTTTGAAAATGTGAAACTTAAACATTCAGTATAAAGAAATGCATAAAAATGTCTATCATTTGTGTATTCGTTTACTTTAATGTATACTAAAAGTCAGCTTAATTTTTTCATGTATATTAAAATTCAAGCTATAATAATGAATCATGAGAGTGAGCACTACTTTGTTTTTCCTTCAAATTACATGCATCTATTTACTTTAATGTCCGCGTGTATCATAGTAAAGAAACTGTTAATGAGTTCGTACTTGAATTAGTAACACAATCACTACTTAAAACTACATTTAATAACGTTTCAAAGCATCGGAAAGCTTAAAAATTGCTTGATGTATACGGGAAGACGCGAGCATCCGTAGGCCTCTTTGGATGACTCATCGAAATACAGGCGCAGGCCCGTTACCAATAGCGATGGCCCCGGATGCATGTGTTTAGTGCTGTCAGCGGTTATCAGTTTCTTTTGACTCTATAAACAACTTCAGTTTATTGAGTTTCGTCCCCTGAGAGACGTGTTTGTTTACAATTCACGTCATTTATTATTTTTACCGATGATAGTTTTTAGTACGTACTCAATATAAAATGAACAGGATTTTTAAAAGAAAGCGTGGCCATCATTGAAGTTCACAGATCAAAATTTAAAAATTTCAACTTATATTTGCATTTTTTCAAAAGTATTTAGCAAGAAAAGTTGAAATTTCGCTCAGAACAGTTTAAATGAACTTCAATCTCAACACTAATGGCCTCATTCACCAAGCACTTGACACAGGGATTAATCCCAATTCGGATGTTCAAGTCATCGGCAAGATAACTTACCCATGACTTTAACACCCGTGTTTGGATTAATTCGCGTGTCAACTGTTTGGTGAATAAGGCTGTAAAATATGCATTTTTGAATTGACTAAAATGAAAAATACAAGAAAATGATTACCGTTGAGAAATTATGTACCTTCGTTGAAGTTTCTAACGTAGGCATAAATTTCCTCCTCGAAAAAATACTATTTGCAGCTTCAGAAAACGTAAAATACTTTTCATAACAACGGACGCCATTTCAAAACAGCAACAACGTGCAGTAAGTAATCTTCTCAACAAACTTGATGAACCTGCTCCGTGCTCAGTTTATTTAGTTTGAAACTAACCGCACTCAGTTTTGTATCCGAACTCTGTAGTTCATAAACTGAATGCCCTCAATTTAATTTGCGAACATCTTAGATAGAAACCCGTTGCACGAGCGTAACTCGTTTGGTGTTTACGAAAGCGGCCCTAGTTTCCACGACTTTAGGGGGCCGGTGGCTTGGAGGTTCGAGGTCACGTCCTACTCCAAGCTAATCATTAGAAAGTACGGTCGTGGGTTCAGTTCCCACTCAATACCCTGGGCTTTTTAATTCCCTTGCTCTATGCTAGTGCTGTTTGACTACCGATTAGATAAAAGTCTAAACACCCGGTTTAAAGGCGGAAACGGGTATTTCCATTACTTGTTGGGGGTGCCAGTTAAATAAGCTTGTGACGACTTATTTGGAAACGATTTATTTAGATGTTTCAGCCATTTTATTCTTTAGGAATATGCTATGTTTGCAAATACATTCACAAATTTCCGAAGGATATTATGAAATCAATTGAACTAAGAATTCAATGAACAAGACGAAAGACCTGAATTCACCCTGCTAACTTTCTCCCTTTCTCGACTGGCTCATTTGGATTCACCTTTGCTGATATGTTGCCAATATTCCCCGCTAAACACTGTCAGACCGTAGAACCTGGCTCCACCCACTATACCCTAGCTCCACACGTCGAATTATGTTGACCACTTTATTCGACGAGGACTTATAAGGGGATTCTTAAAGCAAGCACGGAAGTTTGAAAATAAATGTTCCAAATGTTAACCCATTTATGCCTAGCGTCCCTTTTTTGGGACGGCATTTTTGCTATTAGTCGGAAACGTTATTTATTTTTCCTAGCCTTTATTCATGAGTATTGAGCCTCAACTCCGCACAATATTTTAACATGACCAAGTAGGATGTTGCTATTTCGATTTTTATGCAAAATGATTTTAACCCATTTGTGCCTGGATATTTTTTCGACTTTCTTCGATTTTTACTGATAACAGAAATAATAGATAAATTCCTGATGTCAACTTCTTGAACAAGGAATGATTTATTTTAAAATCATTTTGCATAAAAATCGAAATATCAACATCCTACTTGGTCATGTTAAAATATTGTGCGGAGTTGAGGCACAATATTCATGAATAAAGGCTAGGAAAAATAAATAACGTTTCCGACTAATAGCAAAAATGCCGTCCCAAAAAAGGGACGCTAGGCATAAATGGGTTAAAATAAATCATTCCTTGTTCAAGAAGTTGACATCAGAAATTTATCTATTATTTCTGTTATCAGTAAAAATCGAAGAAAGACGCAAAAATATCCAGGCACAAATGGGTTAAAGAAAGCGACTTCACGATTAGAAAGACCCCGCGGAGGGCACCCTCGCTTGTGTTGTCCTTCTGATGAGGATTTATAAGGGGGCCTCGAGCTGCGCTCACATTACGTTTGTTGTGTAGGTAATGCTTTTTTTATGATAACTAAGTTCTTTTCAAGTCACTTGTTTGTATTGGTAGTGCGAAACAAAGTTAACCCATTCGTGCCTGGATATTTTTGCGACTTTCTACGATTTTTGCTAAACCAAACAGTAATTGATAACTTTCTGATGTGAACTTCTTGAACAAGGGATGATTTCATTTAAAATCATTATGTATAAAAATTGAAATGTCAACATCCTACTTGGCCATATTAAAATATCTTGTGGAATTGAGGTTCAATACTCGCGAATAAAGGCTAGGAAAAATAAATAACGTTTTCGACTGATAACGAAAATGCCGTCCCAAAAAAGGGACGCTAGGCATAAATGGGTTAATATTTACGACAGAAGCGTATAACCACATGCTGCACATTGCAACTGGTAGCCGTAGCTAGTGGCATATTTAAAGGGGATCCGGGACCCCTCGAAAAATGTAAAATAATTGTTATTTTAGAAAATGCATATTAACTATACTATAAGATACCTAACGTATACTATAAGATTTATACTATAAAGAAACTATATAAGCCGTATTATTCAATTGTGTTGGCAGTATAGGCAGTCCAAAACAATTAATATTTATTTAAAGCGTAACTAAATACTCCTCATTGTAGTAGCAGTATCAATTTAAGATCTGGACATTTTTTTGCTTAAAAAAAAAATCTGATGTGTCGAACACATGACTTCCTTGCACGTCCATTAGATCAAAAATATTTTCGACGCACTTCCTCTAAACTTATTTGTTTGAAAGAGATAAAATATCAATAATAGTAAGGTTTAGCGATTTCTAGACAAATATTTCGATATCGCCCAGCTGAGTTCAATTTGAAATATTTCCTTCTGACACTTTATTTGGCGATATTTCACCAAAAGCCGACAAACTTGAGATAGTCTGCGAGATTTTGGGGATAGCCAAAGTAGTCATTGACCACAGACTTTCAATGAATTGAATGCATCCATACACCTCAATGTATTTAAAGTCATTTGGCTCACCCTGTAAATAAATTCTCAGTCGATTGCTGTCAAAAAAGATATGGAAAACAGTTAGATATTACAATAGTTCTAAATATAAAAGTTCAAAAATCTACGGGTTAAAGTTTTAGTGTTATACAAAATACAAAATAATTTTTGGCGCCAAATTTGGCGATATTTCGGCGAAACTCGTCAATGTCGACGAAATTTGGCGAGATTTTAAGCATGAACCAATGACAGATTATCGCCAAATTTGGCGATATTTCGCCAAAACTCGCCAAGAACGATGACAAATGGCGATACTTTGGGCATGGACCAAATGACTGATATTTCGCGATGATATTTCGCGATAATGACTGATTTGGCGATATTTCGCCAAAACTCGCCAAAGTCGAGGACAGTCGGCGAGATTTTGGGCATGTACCAAACAATCACTGTCTGCAATTGTATTATATTGAAGATGTCCATAGACATTAAAGTACTGAAATTCTTTCCGGTGGTCCTGTAAATAAACTCTCCAGTAGATTGGAACCAAAAATCGAGATGCACAACTAGATGTTAAAACAATCTTAGATATAAAATTTCATAATAGTTTTTGAGATTTGAGAGTTAAATATGCATACACGTACACCAAAAGTCGCCAAGCTTGGTGAATTTTGGCATAGTTCTTGAGGGAGGCACGTGACCGTGGTCGGACCATTACCTAATTTATGTGGTAGGACGGTATTGTGCTTGAAATGGATGAATGCCCCTAAAATTGCCATTGACCGTAATGTATTGGAAATCTTTTGAGTGTTCCTGTAGCAGAACTACAAATGATAAAGACACTTTTTTTAATGGAGAAATTCATTTTCTAACTCTTTACAGCATACATCACTTCTGAGTCGTTTGAATTAGCCCAATACCTCTAAAAAACGCTTTGATGAATTTCGGCCATAGAGCATAATGTATTTCGAATCTTTTGGGCGGTTCTGTAGATAAACTATCCAGTCGAATGGAATCGAAAGGGGAGGTGCACAACTAGATGTTACAGCAATCCTAAATATAAAGTTTCAACATTCTACGCCTCATAGTTTTTGAGATATTCCAGTTTAATGAGTTTCGGCCCATTGAGTGTAATGTATTTCGAATGTTTTGGGCGGTCCTGTAGATAAACTATCCAGTCGAATGGAACCAAAAGGGGAGGTGCACAACTAGATGTTACAACTATCCAAAATAAGAAGTTTCGACATTCTACGCGTAATAGCTTTCGAGTTAGGCGAGTTTAATGAATTTCGGCCCATAGAGCGTAATGTATTTCGAATCTTTTGGGCGGCCCTGTACATAAACTATACATTCGATTGCGACCAAAAGGGGAGGTGCACAACTAGATCATAGAACAATCCTCAATATCAAATCTCAACATTCTACGACCCATAGTTTTTGAGATATGCGAGTTACATACATACGTACGTACGTACAGACGGCATGGAAAAACTGGCCACAGTAGACTCGCCACTGGTCAAAATGAGTTGCAGACGCGTTAATAGGATCGTGCATGCTAGCCTACGATGAGATGCATCGAAAAAATTCTTAAAATTAAATTTAGAGGTAGTCAAAATCGTTTTTTTTGTCGAAATTTGGCCCCCAAAATTTTTCGGGATCACATTACTTCCTTATACTACGTACAAGGAAGTAAATCTGTAAAGTAATGCGCCATCTCTGCATTAGGTACGATCGGGCAAAAGGGTATCGTTCCAAGCAGGGTGAATCTAAACCGCGAGTTCAAAAGTGTTAGAACCCAATATCTTGAAAATGAAAAATAATTAAAATGCAGATTATTTTAAAGCATGCTCGGTCCAGCTGGAGTATTGGCTACCAGTTTGAAATATTGGGTGGCGTTCACTATGCCATTATAGCAGTTATTGGATATTTGCCAGCGAAGAGAGATGCTATATTTCGTGGTGCTCAATACGCCCATCTGCAAAGGATTATGTATATGAAAATATGGATAACGTTTTTCCGGGAACCTTACATGAGCAGTCATGATAGGTTGTGAGCCTGTGTCAATCGCCCAATAATGAAAAGTTGTCATTAGTAGCAAAATATCCTAGCTGTTTCGTAGTTCTTATCAAAGAAAACGCAATAAGCACTGTTTTCTTATAGCTAATTATTAATTATACATATACGCAAGTCGCCAAATTATGAAAATTTACCATAAATCTATCTATATAAATAAAATTAGACTTTTGTCTGTACATTTCTTGGAATTCAAAAATTTTGCGATTTCTATCCGTTTCAAGCACCCGGGAATTCGATGCGACCTTCAAAAAAAAGTTTGTCTGTCTGTCATTCTGTCATTCTGTCCGTGACGCTTTTTTTTGTTTAAGCATCACGTAAAAACGACTGAAGCGAATGATATGAAATCTGGGGTCATGATAGGTGGTCACTCAACTTAAAACATAGGCGTCGAATTTTTTTAAAATCTTGATTAGATTTTGAAATTTTGCGAAAATCGTTTCAAACTGCGTAAATTTGTGTTCGCACATCACGTAATAACTGCAAAGGTGAAAAAATGATATTGGGTGAAAGGATAGGTGGTCACTCACCTTTAACTATAAGCATCTAATTAAAAAAAAATCCATCAGATTTCGAGATTTTGTGAAAATCGTTTAAAACTGAGTGAATCTTTGTTCCCGTATTACGTAATAACGACTCAAGCGAATGATATGAAATTGGGTCACACGATAGATGGTTGCTCAACATAAACTATAGGAGTCCAATTTTTTAAACATTTTTATTAGATTTTGAGATTTTGTGAAAATTCTCTCAAAATACGTTTATATTTCTTCAAACATCACGTAATAACCACTAATACGAATGATACGAAATTGAGTGATAGGATAGGCAGTTGCTAATCTTAATTTACAGGCGTTGAATTTAAAAAATATTTTGCTTACATTTTGAGATTTTTGGAAAATCGTTTTAAAATGCTGAAAATTTGTTCCAGCATCACGAAATCAAGACTGCAGGGAATGAAACGAATTTGGGTGACAGGATAGGTTGTCACTCAACTTAAATTCTAGGCTTCCAATTTTTCAAAAATGTTGATTAAATTTTAATATTTTGCGAAAATTATTTCAATATGCGTCAATATTCGTTCGCGCATCCCATAATTACGACTCAAGCGAATGAAATGATATTACTTAGTTACACTCTAACTTGTAATATTTTAACAATACATGAAAATGATAACTTCGCTTTCTTTAGTTTGGCAACATACTCCATCCATTCTGTGTACTCCTACAATGCTGACGAAAGTTCTTGCTTTTTGGAAATTTTCATTCACTAACCCGTCGAGGACGGGTACTTCAGCTAGTGACTAATACGCAACTAATACGCAAAGTGTTCCATGGGTTTCACATCATTAAAAAAAGTGTGAAGTTTAAATTTTTATGTTCCAAAGAACGTGCAAGAACCAAGCAATGTGCAGCTTGGTAACAATCTATCTGATCCAACCTTTGGGTTTTGTCTGTTGAAATAACGCCTTTTTTTTTTTTTTTTTTTTTTTTTTTTTTTTTTTTTTTACAAATAAGCCTTATTAGGGGCCGAATGCCTCATACGCAAAGCGACTCTAGGGGCCTTGATCCCTAGTCTTTTTCCATAACAGTTGAAAGATGCACTATTTTAAAAGTAAGGGTGCAGAATTATAGGTTACAATAGTTCTAAGTATAAAATCGCAGCATTTTGCAGTTAAATTTTTTACAGTCATGCCCAATACGTCATTACTCTTGGCGCAGAATTTGGCGACATGAATTCATTCAAAATTGGAAATGTCGCCGTAGAATTACACAGTCCTATTTGCAATGGGGTCTATAGGCAATAGAGCGGATCGGTTACAGTTTTCACTTCACTATCAGATAGCTAATGCAGTCTCCTTGTATTCGGATCTCTACGGGGAAAATGCAGCCTTGCGTGTACACTCTGTAGAAGGAAAAACTGCTTTTACAGGCAAGTAGAAAACGGCATAAAAAACCTAAAATACTAAGCAGCTATTTACGGTTTTTATTTTTACTTTCGGAACCTGTACCCTGTAAGGAAAGTATTGTCATCATGAAAAAATTCGACTTCGAGATTTGGGTGTATGGACACGTTTTAGAGGTCTTCTGAATTCATGGATGCTATTTTTACGAGATGTAGGTGTGTGTGTGCGCATGTGTGTGTATGTGAGTGAACACGATAGCTCCTTAACGGGCCATTCGATGGAGCTCAAATTGGGTATATATGTTATAGACCACCATCGCAAGACCGGATTTGATTTCGGTGTGTATAGGACTTATAGTTTTCCTACAGGGCTACTGCAAAGATTTCTTTTACAGGATGGCCTATGGGGAGAAATTCTTGAAAGTGCGCTAGCGTTTAAACGGTACATCCGATGGAGCTCAAATTGGGCATATATGTCATAAACCACCATCGTAAGACCGGTGTTGATTTTCATGTGTATAGGAATGATGTGTATTGATTTTGATGTGTATAGGAATGATGTGTTTTGATGTGTATTGATTTTGATGTGTAGAAAAACTATTTCTACAGTGCTATGACAAAGATTTCTTTTACAGTATGGCCTATGGGGAGAAATTCTTGAAAGTGCGCTAGCGTTTAACAAAATATGCACGATTCCGTTGGATTTTTCAATAACTTTTTTTTTTCTTTTTTGCAATTTTTGATGATTGATTTTCAAGCTATTCGCAAAAAAATAAGTTTATAACTTTATAGAGCTGAACCCAAGCTTGGCGATATCTTCCAACTTAAAGATAGAGACTGGTTGACGAAGATTGTTTAATAAATTGGGTTGCCAAAAATTTGGGGTGTCATGATAAAAGCCGGTGGTGGCCATGGGGGCAAAGCCAAGTACTAACATTGCAAGAAGTATGAAAAATATAATGGGTGACATTTCCATTTATAAAATTATTAGTAAGACACTGTATTGGGTGATAACGAGTTGAACAAATTCTTACAGAAATGCTTCTTAATGGCAGCAGCTGCGGGGTTCATGTGCCCATGTTAGCAACCTGGTGTTGTATAGTACGGTTGCATTATTTAATATTAATCCTTGGTTACAATAACATAAGAGAAACAGGAAATGGCTAAAATACGCTCCTGTCGATTGCAAGGCGGTTTTTTTTTAAATATGCGATAAACGCGCTGAGAAAAGATCCGAATGATTTTGCTTTTTCGCGTACGCAAGTGTTATTTTGTAATCTCGCTAATGCGTGACGAACGTAACCAGTAACGAATAAGCTTGCTTCACTTGACGTCACAGTGTTAATTTGGAATTTTGCGCGTGTTTTTATACCTAATGATTACATCTAGTTGTTGCCGTTCGCAGCATAGAAATATCATCGATTTTGGTAGCGCATACGTTAACGTATTATGCAACTGGATTATCAAGCGTCATCTTTACGAAGGTGTTTCTGTATTCTAAAAAAATCTGGAGTGACTCCACTCGACTTTCCGAACACTTACGATTAAGATCATGACCAAGCACTTAAATAAATTTTAATCGATGAATCATTCAAACATATATACCAAATTGAAACTCCATCGAATGCACCGTTTAAACGCTTGCGCACTTTCAAGAATTTCTCCCCATGTGCCATTATGCCATAATATAAAAGAAAGTTTTGTCGTAGCCCTGTAGGAGAACTATAAGTCCTATACACACCCAAATCAATACCGGTCTTGCGACGGTGGTTTATGACGTATATATCCAATTTGAGCTCCATCGATTGCTCCGTTCAGGAGCTATCGTGTTCACTCACATACACACAAACACACATACACACACACATACACACATACATACATACATCTCGTAAAAATAGCATAAATGGATTCAGAAGCCCTCAAAACGTGTAAAAACACCAATATCTCGAAGTCGAATTTTTTCATGATGACAATACTTTCCTTACATGGTACATGTTCGGAAAGTAAAAAGTAACGGCCGCTGCCGCCGCTGTCAAGAGCTTGTTGGGCTATCTTCACCTAAGTCGTGGCGGAGCAAATTTGGTGGCGTTAACTATGCCGTTATAGTAAACTTTGGATATTTGCCAGCGCGGCCAGATGATATAATTCGTGGTACTAAATACACCAACATGAAAGGATTATGTATATGAAAATATGGATAACGGTTTTCCGGGAACCTTACATGAGCAATCATTATAGGTTGTGAGCCTATGTCAATCGTCCAATAATGAAAAGTCGGCAATATTGGCAAGCAACCCTAGCTGTTCCGTAGTTTTTATTTAAAAAAACTCATGAAGTACTGTTTTCTTTCTAAGTCGCCAAATTATGAAAATTCGCCATAATTGGCTTAGACAACAGGAGTTTAGATTGAGCGTCTATTCGTTTTTTCAAAACTGAATAACTCATTGTAACTGATTTCAAAAGCGCCCTCTTGGCATTAGGTACGATCTGGCAGAAATGTACCTTTCCAAGCAGGGTGAATCTAAACTGCGATTACAAAAATGTTAGAACCCAACATCTTGAAAATAAAAAATAACTAATGCAGATTATTTTAAAGCCGGTTCGGTCCAGCTGGAGTATACACATATGCAAGTCGCCCAATTATGAAAATTCGCCATAATTGGCTAATACGCAAGGTGTTTCATGGGTTTCACATTATTAAAAATCTGGAGTGACTCCACTCGACTTTCCGAACAACTTCTGACGATTAAGAATCATGACAACAAGCCATTTATGAAATAAATTTTAATCGGCAATGAATTCATTCTACAAACATATATATACCCTAAATTGAAGCTGTATCCCGAGCCATCGAATGTACCGTTTAAACGCTAGCGCACTTTCAAGAATTTCTCCCCATAGGCCATAATGTAAAAGAAATCTTTGTCGTAGCCTTGTAGAAAAACTGTAAGTCCTATACACATCAAAATCAATAGCGGTCTTGCGAAGGTGGTTTATAACATGTATACCCAATTTGAGCTCAATCGAATGGACCGTTTAAAACGCTAGCGCACTTTCAAGAATTTCTCCCCGTAGGGCCATAATGTAAAAGAAATCTTTATTTTATCCCTGTAGAAAAACTGTAAGGCCTATACACATCAAAATCCAATACAGGTCTTGCGACGGTGGTTTATAACATGTATACCCAATTTGAGCTCAATCGAATGTACCGTTTAAACGCTAGCGCACTTTCCAGAATTTTCCTCCATAGGCCATAATATAAATGAAATCTTTGTCGTAGCCCTGTAGAAAAACGGTAAGTCCTATACACACCCAAATCAATACCGGTCTTGCGACGTTGGTTTATAACATATATACACAATTTGAGCTCAATCGCATGCCCTGTTCAGGAGCTATCGTGTTCACGCACATACACACAAACACACACACACACACACATACATACATCTCGTAAAAATAGCATAAATGAATTCAGAAGACCTCAAAACGTGTCAATACACCAAAATCTCGAATTCGAATTTTTTCATGATTACAATACTTTCCTTACATGGTACATGTTCGGAAAGTAAAAATAGTGCGAAGTTTAAATTTTTATATTCCAGGAACATGCAAGAACCAAGCAGTAGCTTGGTAACATTCTATCTGATCCAACCTATGGCTTTTGCTTGTTGAAATGATACCTTTTTTACGAATAAGCCTTATTAGGGGTTGAATGCCTTTTACGAAAGCCAGCGGAGTCTAGGGGCAAAGGCCCCAAGTGAACTTAAAAGTAAATCATTTTTCAAACGGTACGAATAAAACAAACTCGAATCAAAGCATCTTGTAAATAAATGAAACAATATGCATTTCTAAACGCTTCGAAGGAAACAAACATAAATTTCCAGTTTCAAAAATAAATCCCCTACCAAAACAGTGTTTTTAAATAAACCTGAGTTATTTTTACGGCACGAGTTCTTGGCAAGAATCATGTGCCCCCAGCGACCCATTGTAAATAAACATATCAGCCATGATGCCAACGTTTTGCAAACAAAAAGTGTAATTGTGGCTCAAGGGTTTACGAACGAGGGATTTCCAAAGTTTTGGAAAATTAAAGAAGATTGAATGAAGAGCGCATTTTGCATGGTTTATGTATTTCAATTCAAAAAATTCTGCCTTTTTTACAGAATTTTCTAATATTTCTTCGAGTAAAGGAGATTTAGCGTTGTTTTACAATCTTCATTCTGAAAAATTCATTTATTTTGAATGATAAAAAGGGACATAAATTTACAAACTAATTTCTGATTATTTGTTCGTAGAGAATTTATTTTTTCGGAATCAGGTTCATTCCTACTTTAGCGCCGCCACTCTCGCCAAGGGGGCGATAATTAAACATATGCAGTTACCATGACGATTTCTTTGCATTTATGTGGCCACCGTTATTTAGAACTAGCTGCGTGCCCGTTCTTCGCACGGTAGGAAACGAGTATTTCACTAAAATATAATCATAACTATCTATGAGAAAGCAAAATATCAAAAAGTAGTCCTTTTGTTGAAACTACCGCAGGATATATTACGCAACGTAGGATTATGGTTTAGTTAGTAAGACGATCGTTAAAAAATAATGAATGTAGCACTTTTAATTTCACGAAATAGTTATTAACGTGGTATAGTGCTTTAATCCATATTATCCAAACAAATCTACTGTTACTACCACAGAAAAAAATGTCCAAAAATCGTCCAAACTTGGCGACATTTTGCACTATTTTTGGTAATACATACGATGACCGAGGTCAAATCGATAGCGTATACTATACATTATTCTATACATTATGTTAATTAGGCTTTTCCACCTTCTAGCGACATTTGAATTTGTCACGATTTTAAGAAATGCAAGTTTCCTTTCGTTATTATGGTTGCTAAAAATTCGTAGCGCTCAAAATTCGGCAAGGGTAGCTCGCTCATTAAACAAAATATTTTGAATTTTTATAATTGTATAAATTTTTGCGTCAAAAATTAAATTTCTAACTCATTTTTAAACTCATGACGTCAAAGTGACACCATTCACAGTTGCGATATCTAACATAAATTAGTGAGAGATGGAAAAAAAAAAACACGTTATTTTATTTTTCTACAATACCTGATAATCTGGACGGAAGTATATTATTTCGCTAGATGTGTAATTTTTTGTCGAAACTTGTTAACCTAATTAGGATTTCTAATGCATTTTTACACTCGTGACATCAAAATGATGTCAGTCTCATTTGAATTATTGAAGGTAATAAATAAATAAATCTAACTTTGTCAACTATGCTCACTAATGTGCTGAAATCGGACATTTGAGTATTTTTACTTTCCGAACATGTACCATGTAAGGAAAGTATTGTAATCATGAAAAAATTCGACTTCGAGATTTTGGTGTATTTACACGTTTTGAGGTCTTCTGAATGCATTTATGTTATTTTTACGAGATGTATGTATGTATGTGTGTATGTGTGTGTGTATGTGTGTTTGTGTGTATGTGAGTGAACACGATAGCTCCTGAACAGGGCATGCGATTGAGCTCAAATTGGGTATATATGTTATAAACCACCGTCGCAAGACCGGTTTTGATTTTGGTGTGTATAGGACTTACAGTTTTTCTACAGGGCTACGACAAAGATTTCTTTTACATTATGGCCTATGGGGAGAAATTCTTCAAAGTGCGCTAGCGTTTACACGGTACATTCGATTGAGCTCAAATTGGGTATACATGTTATAAACCACCATTTTAAGACCGGTATTGATTTTGATGTTTATACGACTTATAGTTTTTCTACAGGGCTACGACAAAGATTTCTTTTACATTATGGCCTATAGGGAGACATTCTTGAAAGTGTGCTAGCGTTTAAACGGTACATTCGATCGAGCTTCAATTTGGTATGTATGTTTGAATGATTCATCGATTCAAATTTATTTAAATGCTTGGTAATGATCTGAATCGTAAGTGTTCGGAAAGTCGAGTGGAGTCACTCCAGATTTTTTTACCCTGAATAGCATGAATTTTAAATGAGCTCTTATGGAATTTAAGCTTTAAGAATTTCCTGCTCTTCTGGAAACGCGGTTTAAACTTTCTGAATCCGAATGATTTCGTTTTCTGTGCACAGCCATTCTTATATCCACGCAGACGATTTATTTGTGAAAAAATATTAAACTATGTAATCTGGAAGAATTGTCTTAAACGAATTGGAATCCCAATTGTATGACGTCATTTTCACTTGAAAGGGGTCCTTTTGTCGAGCAAATGATTCACTTTTTCGACTGTCGGAAATAATATAGACCCGAAAAGAGCGAAAAATCACATAAATATGAGGAAACGGGTGGATTTTTAGATTTTTAAAGGAGCGTAGATTGTTTACTATATTGATTAATCCCATAATGCTGGAGGATTGCATTATCCCATATTTTATGTATTCAATACATAGAATTCTACTTAATAAAATTTCGTAATATTTTTTCTGATTTGCGGTTGTTTACAATATTCATTCTAAAAAATTCATTTATTTTGAATGATAAAAAGGGACATAAATTTCTCCAAACAAATTTCAAATATTTGTACATAGACAATTTTTTGAGAACTATTATCTACCTTAACCCTTTAACGCGCAGTGTTCCCGCTCTGACGTTTCGACTGTTGCCAGTCACGAAGAATAGATTGGATTTCTATAAAAAGAGTTGCGGGTGACAGAGCTCCACGAGAATCCTTTACTTTTTAGCACGTCCTTTCCCGTAAAAAAATGGTCACGATTATTTTTAACAGCAGTGACATCTGCTGAAAAATGGAAGAATGCGAGAACTGCTGGATAGATTGCCCCATGCTGAAAACAGGGCAGCCGTTGCCAACGCTCGACTTAACGACCAGCAAGATGGCGGACGATCGAAACGTTCATCGCGTGGCACAGATCTAAAGACCCTTTCTTGACGACAGCTGGCTGTGCGACTGCGTCAAAAAAGGTGTCTAGGTCTGTGGCACGCGCTGAACGTTTCGATCGTCTGCCATCTTGCTGGTAGTTAAGTCGAGCAATAGCAACGGCTGCCCTTTTTTCAGCATCGGGAAAAGGTTGCGCCTCTAAGGGTTAAAAGATTTGCGTTTCCATTGCAAAGATTTAAACTTAAGATTAAATCTTTTTTCAGACACAACGACTAAATCTCAAATCAAAAAAGTTTTATAAATAAATGATTAATATCGACGTCAAATCACTTTAAATGAAACATAAATTTCTAGTTTCAAAAATAGATCCCCCAAGACAGTATTCTAAAATAAACCTGACTTATTTTTAGAGCGCGAGCAAGAATCATATGCCCCTTGCGACCACTTCTAAATAAACAAGTCAGCCATGTTGCCACTATTTTTTTCCCACAAAAATGTAATTGTAGCTTAAGGGTTATGATCGGCGAATTTCCAAGTATCGAAAAATTAAAGTGGATGATATGAACATCGTATTTTGCATAGTTTATTCATTTAGTAGGCAGAATTCTAATTCAGAATTTTTTAATTTTCTTTTCTGAAAAGGAGATTTAGAGTTGTTTACAATCTTCGTTCTTGAAAATTCATTTATTTTATATGATAAAAAGCAACATAAATTTCCCAAACTAATTTCAAATTATGTTTTTTGATTTAAAAATTTTTTTCGGTATTACTATCCACCTTGAGAGGTCAAGTATATTTAAGAGAGAAAATATTAGTAACACATTTGAAAATTTATTAGAAAAAATCTTAGTAACCAGATTTCAGCCTCCCAATTTGCTGCGTCCACATATGGGCAACCTCCAGCCCGTAGTCACCCAATCTTCAGTCACGTGACTGAAAAAACACTCTAAAGCTCTCAAAATGTAAAATGGTCGTTTAGGACGGTAGCGCCATCTATTGATCGTTTGGGAAACACAGTGGATGCGATCTTCGTAAAAGGAATACTTAAATAACTTTGGGGCGGATTAAAAAATAGACACAATCGATATATAATAGTACAAATTAATTTCGCAAAGAAACAAAATAAATGGAACTTGATATCAAGTACATTACATAGATTCATTTAGGATAAATCCAAAAAAGTAGTAATTTTTAAGTCATTTAGAAAGTCCTGTACTATACACTATTGTAAAGGATAAATGTAAAATTTACAGTTCTAGAAGCTTCCCCACCACGCCTAATGGATAAAGACACTCAACATATTAGCCGGATGAAGTATGAAGGTCCGGTTTCCGGCTCAGCGCTCGGTTGTCGATTAAACGATCTGGAATTTTGGTCGGTTTTCTCCAGATGTAACGTAAATATGCGTAGCATCAAAATCGGTCAATTAGAACGAGAGATACGTTTGAGTTTCGGGATTTCCCTATAGGTTTGTATAGGGTTTTCTAGAATCTCCAGAAAAATTGATGCTACAGAATTCGTTGGCCTTACTTTTGAAATTTTCGGAGCCAAATTTGGCGATATTTCGCCAAAAAGTTGCCAAGCTTGGCGACAGTTAGAACATGTGGCGCGATTTTTTCAATGGGGCCTTTAAAGCTTGTTTTACTGCATGATCATCACTAATAGCCTAGTATTAAATCATTTCTTACTGTGACGTAATCAAAAGTCCCGCTTTATTTGGAATCTTCGGGAAACACATTCTTCGAGAAGCTTCTTTTAACTTCGGCGACACCTATAAATAGAGGAGGCAGAGAGACCAAATTGTCAGTCTTGCTTCTGCTTGTGCTAAGGGTAGATGTCCGTGAAATTTAAGGCTTTGTATCGGCGCTTAAAAAAGTTATGTTTAGCTTATTCTGGAAGCTTTGTTTTTGAGTGCTGTGAGTAAATTCTGCATTGCTGAGTCTTGAGGGACTGTGCACGATTTCCCTGTTGTACGATTTCGAAAATTTATTTTACATTGTTTGTAGGTACTTAAAAAAAAAAAAAAAAAAAACAGTACATTATCTCTAAAACTGAAAAATCTTGTTCGTGAAGAAATATCTTTTACAAAGTTAAACACTAATAGCAGCATAATTATATTTTAAGATATTCATAATTTGATAAATATGTTATGGTACATGTGAATAATCCAGTAATTATGCATATTCACATCTACTAGATGTCACTTGAGAGCATTATTACTTTAATTCGCCATTAGGTGGAAATGCAGCCCACCAACTGCTTGACCGGACAATTGATCTCTACGAAAAGTGATGTACACAGATTCTTGAACACGAGAACATTTTCTTGTTTTTTATAATCGATATGTTTGACATGGTTTATCTTTCCCGTTAACACAATCATCTGTGTGTACATAGCAAACTACTCCAGTCGTATCAATAAACCTAACTCCGATTTATCCAGACGTCGCAAGTTAGTGTTTCTACTGCATTAGTAATGGCCACATAGCGCGGAATTGCCTGAAGCTTTTCCCTCTCTCTGAATGGGAACGGATAATAATGGGCACACGTTAAGGTGGAAACTGTCAGACTTCGCTCTTCGCTAAATTCGTTCCGGCTGCGGCAGTGTGTTATTTGGAGCACAAAACCATCAACTCTCCCTGTGGAACTACTTAAAGCTCCCTATCCTTGCAACCAGTAACAACTTTTCGGAGCTTCGAGTTGTGCTTAATCTCTTCCTCCCGAAATCGATCCTAGGAATTGCAATTGCTCGCACGCATTAGCAAAGGAGAAATGGTTACCAGTCGTTTCTACGAATAGTTAAGTAGTTTAGTTCTAGTTTCGACAGCTGTTTCAAATATTTCTGGTAGGTTCACTAAGGATATAGTTGAAGAAAGATGGTGAGGGTTTTTTACGTTACTTAAGGGGATGGTGGGCTATGACATTACCAAAAATCTGTCAAAAAAATTGCAATTTTTTTTCTTAATGTATTAATATTCTATGATTTTTACTGTATGTGAGACAGTAAATCGAGTCTCTAACTTAATTAGTAAAAATGTTATAAAAGATTAAAAAATGTAAGTATGTTATAAATGGCCTTTTATATGTCCGAAAAAACGTCTTTTGTGCAAAATGAATATTTTTCGCAGTTCTGTGTCTCTAAAATGTCCCTTGCGACACAATTTTTGAACGAATCTTATAAAATTCATTTCAAGAGACTCAATAAACATATAAAATAAATTCTCTTATCCGTTTCAATTTCACTGGTCATTAAGATTATAAAAATCCAACATAAGTTTATAAAAACATGAAAATTTTGCGAAAATTCAGTGTTAACGTGTAAAAATACTTCCTAAAATTTTACTTTTCAACGAATCTCTAAATTAATACGAAAATATTTTCCCAAATTATATTTTTGAATAGTAGCAAAGTAAAATTGAAAGAAAAAATTAAAACATTGGCGCACAAGAGACATATTTTAGAAATTCAGTTTTTTAAATTTAAACTAAAAAAAAGTAAATATTTTAAGTTTTTTTTTAAGTATTTCATTTTGTCATACTTCATACATATACGAAAATTCATAATTTTTTGGTCCAAAATTACAAAAAAAACTTTTTAACGTCCACCGTACCCAAACGTATGCACTATTTGTACAGAAAATTTTGTACTTTTGGAAAGTTTATATGCTTCTGTACCGATAAATATCAAAAACCTTAGGTAGACTTTTTTTTTTAATGTTGATTATAGACCTTACCTTACTGTTCTTTATACTCAATGCAGTGTTAACGCAATTTCTGGGCTCATTTCAATAAAAATATGTTTCTATGTTTTAACCAACGACTTCTTTCCTATTATACAGGGTGGTTATTAATTAACGCGAGGTGTTCAGAGCCCTCTAGTGAGTAAAGTATTGGACGAAACCTAACCCAATTTGATGAGCTTGCATAGTAGACCATGGGATTTTGATTTCCAAAAAAAAAATCTGGAGTGACTCCACTCGACTTTCCGAACACTTACGATTAAGATCATGACCAAGCACTTAAATCAATTTTAATCGATGAATCATTCAAACATATATACCAAATTGAAACTCAATCGAATGCACCGTTTAAACGCTTGCGCACTTTCAAGAATTTCTCCCCATATGCCATTATGCCATAATATAAAAGAAAGTTTTGTCGTAGCCCTGTAGGAGAACTATAAGTCCTATACACACCAAAATCAATACCGGTCTTAGGATGGTGGTTTATAACATGTATACCAATTTGAGCTCAATCGAATGTATCGTTTAAACGCTAGCGCACTTTCAAGAATTTCCCCCGATAGGCCATAATGTAAAAGAAATCTTTGTCGTAGCCCTGTAGAAAAACTATAAGTCCTATGCACACCCAAATCAATACCGGTCTTGCGACGGTGGTTTATAACATATATACCCAATTTGAGCTCAATCGAATCTACCGTTTAAAGGCTAGCGCACTTTCAAGAAATTCCCCCCATAGGCCATAATGTAAAAGAAATCTTTGTCGTAGCCCTGTAGAAAAACTATAAGTCCTATACACACCAAAATCAATACCGGTCTTGCGACGGTGGTTTATGACATATATATCCAATTTGAGCTCAATCGAATGCTCCGTTCAGGAGCTATCGTGTTCACTACATACACACACACACACACACACACACACACACACATACACACACATACATACATACATCTCGTAAAAATAGCATAAATGAATTCAGAAGCCCTCAAAACGTGTCCATACACCAAAATCTCGAATTCGAATTTTTTCATGATTACAATACTTTCCTTACATGGTACATGTTCGGAAAGTAAAAATAGTTCCAAAATTTGCCAATGGGCAATTTTGGCGCTGCAAAAGTTTATTAGCGTAAATATTGAATGGTTAATTGACAAATCTAATACAGCAAAAATCAATTTTCACTTACAAAATTTGTTTCAATATGCGCCATTGGTCAATTCCAAGAACTGCATACGATGTACATTTTCTACTGCCGCTCGCAGCCTATCAGAGTTTGATTTGCCTCACGTGTAACGTTATTCGATCCTTTAACGTTACAATATCGGAGACATGTCCTTGATAAACACCTTTAAGAAATCCCCACAACCCAAAATCGCAAGGATTGGGACCTCTGGGGCACATTTACAGCGCCAAAATTGCCCCAGTGGCAAATTTTGGAACTATTTTTACTTTCCTAACATGTACCCTGTAAGGAAAGTATTGTAATCATGAAAAAATTCGAATTCGAGATTTGGGTGTATAGACACGTTTAGAGGGCTTCTGAATTCATTTATGCTATTTTTACGAGATGTATGTATGTATGTGTGTATGTGTATGTGTGTGTGTGTATGTGTGTTTGTGTGTATGTGAGTGAACACGATAGCTCCTGAACGGGCATGCGATTGAGCTCAAATTGGGTATATATGTTATAAACCACCGTCGCAAGACCGGTATTGATTTCGGTGTGTATAGGACTTATAGTTTTTCTACAGGGCTACGACCAAGATTTCTTTTACATTGTGGCCTATGGGGAAAATTCTGGAAAGTGCGCTAGCGTTTAAACGGTACATTCGATTGAGCTCAAATTGGGTGTACATGTTATAAACAACCATCGTAAGACCGGTATCGATTTCGATGTGTATAGGACTTATAGTTTTTCTACAGGGCTACGCCAAAAATTCCTTTCACATTATGAGCCTATGGGAGAAATTCTTGAAAGTGTGCTAGCGTTTAAACGATACATTCGATTGAGCTTCATTTTAGTATATTTATTTGAGTGATTCATCGATTAAAATTTATTTAAATGCTTGGTAATGATCTTAATCGTAAATGTTCGGAAAGTCGAGTGGAGTCACTCCAGATTTTTATTTTTTTTTTTTGAAATCCAAATCCCATGGTCTACTATGCATGCTCATCCAATTTGGTTAGGTTTTGTCCAATACTTTACTCGCTAGAGGGCTCTGAACACCTCACGTTAATTAATAACCACCCTGCATCTCGTTTGCTTATACCAGTATTTGCCTTTCAATTTATTGAGGTTAGGGTTGCTATACCCATTTTGGGTTTCACAATAAAAGCCGATGTTGAAACAGCAAATGGATTAAAATGTTCTTTAGCTCAATACATGGTGACATTTTTTAGTGGGACGATGAATGCGACCAGTATTGTCGATTCGATATTTTAAGGGTGTAGTTCGAAAAAAATTAAATCTCCTTCACGATCCATGTACACAAATCCCACGCTTAAACCCAAAGAGCGAAGAAAACGATACATTGCGGAGAAGCGCGTGATACACAGAATGGATACACAGAAATGCATTTTTGAGTATCCATTATTGTTATTTTGTAATCTAGCTTACTGCATGACACAGGCTTGTTCCATTTTACGTCACTCTTCATTTGGATCTTTTGCGCATGCGTTATTGTTATTGCACTCATGTTTAGATCTAGCTGTTGGCGTTCGCAGCGTGGAAATAACGTCGATTTTGGTACCGCATACGCTAGCGTATTATATAAGTAGATTTACAAGCAAAGGTTACGCAAAAAAGATAAAGAACTTTATAGTATCGACCAAATTTTCAAGGGATTAAAACTAAATGAATACAAAGTCCTCTCCAGGACACAGTGTTGTGTCACTGAAAATGGTAGACGGCCGAAGTGTGAAGGTCTCGGGCTCGGGTACCATCGTGCGGCTGTCGATCAAACGGTCTGGAGTTATGTTAGGTTTTCTCCAGATGTAACGTGAATACGCGTTAGTAAGTCCTCCTACTGAGGCAACCCCCTTCCTTGGCATATTGCTCTAGTGTAGCGTAGCCATGATCAGGCGAAAAAACCTAATGAATACAAAATTTAAATTTTTATACGGCCCTGTACAAAAGTATTCCCAATGAGTAAAATGTGCCCCGTATATTAATTAGGAGATGTACAAAACTTTCATTCTTTCAATCTAAAAGGCACAGAGATATGTTTTTAAACAACGTGAGTAAAGGGCTACATAAATACCAGTAATAGCAAAAGCATTACTTACCTGTGCAATCATTGTTTTCTTTCGTAATTTGCGCACGACTCCTAAAACGTGTTCAACCGACGTGATTGTTCACATTCGAGAGCTATTGAAAAAATAAATTATCCAAATTGATTTTCATATCGACGACATTTTCCAGCATAAAACGCTCAAATTTTGTAAATCACGTTAGAAGGAAAATTTTATGAATTGGAAATTTTTCGTACGAGGGCATATGCAAATTTAATAAAATGTCTAGCAATGTCTAACAATATCAATTTTTTTTACCGTTATGTATTGAAACCATGTAATTTAGAATAAAAACATCGATTTCATTTGCAAATCGAGCAAATTTCATTTCCTCGATTTAATATTTTTGTAGGAAAGGGTGTATAAAAATTTGAATTTTACATTTGTTGCAAAATTTTGATGCGGTTCATGCATTTTCATTTGAAAGGCCATAAAACGTGACAAATAAAAAATTATTTTTCAAACATTTCATAACCTTTTCAAAAAATTGCAATTTTGAAGAAAAACTTTTCTCTATTAGTACCAAAAGTTTTATTGTATTTTAAAAATTCAATGAAATAGGGCCAACTATGTACAAAAACCGAAGAAATTTTTGAGAAAAAAAATCAATTTTTTGTCAAAAAATCAATTTCTGGAAGTAACAGTAAATTTATTAATTTCATACGCATAACTTCACTTTTGGTACAAGACACACTTTAGTATTAATAGAATGTTTATGTACAATTTCATTAAGATGTCTTTAAATCTTTTTGAGTAGTTATTGTTATCGTAACACAAGGTAACAAAAAATATAGTTTTCCAGGAAACGAATTTAAAGAAATGTTCAACTGAATGGGACATTCAAACAGCTGTATCTTGCTTTCTATTTATTGTACAAGCAAAAGTAAAACAGTTTTGGAATCTTAAGAATATGATCTTTCAAATAAAATAATAAAACAAAAAATCGCTTTTTTTTCGCAAAAATGCCTTTTCAGAGCTAGGCAGATACCTTAATTCCTTAATAAAATTCTATACCTTTCATTTACATATAAATTACAAAGTCCTTAAATATTGTTCATACACGAACATCAAATATTACTGATGTTTGTCTGTATCAATATTTAAAGAGTGGACTTATTGAGAGTAGACTTATTTAAAGAGTGGACAATATTTAAAGAGAAGACTTTGAGAGTAATTTTTGTAACCTTGTGTATACCCTGAAAAATATTTCGATTTTGAAGTTCAAGCAATTGTCTGCATAAGAACATTTTATCAATAAATCTACTACCACATGTAAAATAATAGCGTGTGTATTTGCTTCTTCTGCATTGATAAAGGCCACATAACGTGAAATTGCCCGAAATGCATTAATAATGGTCACATACCACAAAACTGGCCGAACTGCATTAATAATCGCCACAAGCCGCAAAACTGCCAGAATTGAATTTTTTTCAGAAAGTTGCACGAGACCTACAGCTTCACTGTTAGCTTTTATCTCTCTCTGAATGGGAACGGATAATAATGGGCGCACATTAAGGTGGAACTGTCAGACTTCGCTCTTCGCTAAATTCGTTCCGGCTGAGCCAGCGTGTTATTTGGAGCGATAAACCATCATCTCTCTCTGGAACTACTTAAAGCTCTCTCTCCCCGGAACCAGTGAGAACTTTTCGTTGTGCTTAATCTCTTCTCCAAATCGATCCTAGGAAATGCAATTGCTCGCACGCATTAGCAAAGGAGAAATGGTTACCAGTAGTTTCTGCAAATAGAGTTAAGTAGTTTAGTTCTAGTTTCGACAGCTGTTTCAAATATTTCTGGTAGTTTCACTAAGGATATCGTTGAAGAAAGATGGTGAGGGTTTGTTATATTACTCAAACGTATGTAGTATTTGCACTGAAATGAGTTACTTAAAGAAAATTTAGATGCTTCTGTACCGATAAATATCAAAATTATTATGTAATTATGCAATCATTGTTTTCATTAGTAATTTGAGCACTGCCGCTGAAACGTTACCGTATGACGTGATTTTTTAAGATTTAATGAAAAATTATAAAAACGCATCCTAAATTATTTTCATATCACCGACATTTTTTATGATAAAATGATCAAGGTTTGTACATCACGTCATTAGTGCATGGCGCACATATTACTAACTGGGCGTTTTTTCGTACGGGAGTAATATGCAAATTCGATAAAATATCAGTTTTTGAAAATCAAGTTCAAGATTGTTTTTCTTAGCGAGCGATATTCAAAATCTTGTTAATAAGAATAAAAACATGTGTGTTTGTGGGGGTTTTTTGTTATGGTTTTTCGAAAGAAAAATAGAAAACTTTAAACTTGATATTTACTCAACTTTAATTTATTTAAAAATGTCTAATATAGTAAAATTATTTCCTTTTTTTACGTAACTTTGTAATATTTGTCTACGATTTTATTATATTTGTCTACGATCAATATTTAAGGAATAAAAAATTGCAGTCAATTTTGGGAGACCCTGTATATCCTGACGTTTGACATAATAAAACAGACGTCTGAAAACTCACTCATGCTCTTTTTGGGGGAGGAGGGAACTCGAAATGGAATGAATTTTTGATGAAATGCGTCCAATAATTTTGACCAAAACTGCACTGAGTATGTAGAACAATAAAGCACGGGAGAGGCTAGTTTTTTTTTAAATTTGCATGATTCCCTAAAAAAAAAAAAAAGATTTAGTTATTGTCTGCATAAGAAATATTTTATCTGTAAAGTTACCCCCGTACTTACAATAATCGCGTGGTAGTGCTTTTACTGCATTAGTAATGGTCACATAGCGCGGAATTGCCCAAAGCTTTTCCCTATCTCTAAATGGCAACGGATAATAATGGGCACACGTTAAGGTGGAAACTGTCAGACTTCGCTCTTCGCTAAATTCGTTCCGGCTACGGCAGTGTGTTATTTGGAGCGCAAACCATCAACTCTCTCTGTGGAACTACTTAAAGCTCTCTCTCCTTGCAACCAGTAACAACTTTTCGGATCTTTGAGTTGTGCTTAATCTCTCCTCTTGCCCCCCCCTCCCACCAAATCGATGGAGGAAATGCAATTGCTCGCACATATTGGAAGGGGGAGAAATGTTTGCTACTAAGTCCTTCGAATGCAGTTAAATTCGGTTCTAGTTTTGGACAGATGTTTCAAATATGCAGAGAAGTTCAGCTTAAGGGTTTGTGTGCATGCAGTAATTTGTTTCCGAACTTACCGACCTCTGATTTTAAGTCTGGAGGTTTTAGGTATCCTTCAAGATTTTAAAAAAAAGTTTTCAGAAGATATAACGGGTGTTTCAAAATGGATGTTACGTCGATTATATTATAACTCTAGAAGGCACCTGGCACCAGGGGTAGCGCTGTCGATCGCCAACGTCGCTAACTGCGAAAATAAAATTAGTTTGGCGAAAGAAAATACGTTTCGGCGAAAATATTGACAACTGCTTTTCTTGATGATGTCTTGATGTGATTAATTGTCAACCACTCTCTGAGCGCCTGTTCTTCGCACGGGACGGTTTGTTCTTCAGAAAAAAATATGATTGTTTCGACAAAAAAAATAATTAAGAATAATTAAAGTAATTAATGCTCATATGTTTTTGAACAGATAAATAATTAAATGAACTTAGCATTAATCAATTTCCAAAGGCAACTAGAATTCCTACTTCACTTCCATAACTTACCGTATTTTTTTAATTGCGAACCACTATCTATCTGAGCGTCGGTTCTTCGCACGGGACGGCTTGTTCTTCATGAAAAAAATAACATGATTGTTTCAACAAAAAAGAACTCAAAATAATTAAAGTAATTAATGCCCATATGATTTTTGAGCAGATAAATAATTAAATGAACTTATCATTATTCAATTTTCAAAAGGCAGCTATAATTCCTACATTTCTTCCATAACTTGCCGTGTTTTGTTAATTGTGAACCATTATCTGAGCGCCGGTTCTTCGCACGGGACAGCTAGTTCTCCGGAAAAAGTAACATGATTGTTTCGACAAGAAAAAAGAATTCAAAATAATTAAAGTTAATAATCCTCGTATGATTTTTGATAAGATAAATAAATGAATGAACTTATCATTAATCAATTTCCAAAGGCAGCTATAACTCCAAATTTTCTTCCTTAACTTGCCGTATTTTGTTATTTGACAACGTAGGAATCTGAGTGCCCGTTCTTCGCACGGTACGGGTTGTTCTTCGGAAAAAAATAACATGATTGTTTCGACAAAATACAGAATTCAAAATAATTAAAGTAATTAATGCTCATATGTTTTTGAACAGATAAATAATTAAATGAACGTATCATTATTCAATTTCCAAAGGCAACTAGAATTCAGACTTTTCTTCCATAACTTGAGCAAAAAGAATAATTTAACAAAAAAGTAAAAAACACTTTTATAGCTTTCCTAAAAATAACCGAAGTAGTGCATCAAAGACAAAATCCCTTTTATGGTGCCCCTGGGAATCCACGATTACAATGTCGACATATGCAAAGCAATGTGCTAGAACACATTTTTTTTTTTCTTTACTTCATTTGATGATTCAGAATGTGATTTAGGAAGGATTTAGTGAATGAAGTTTTTTATTTCCATTTATCTTTACCACTGAGCCTTATTAAGCAGCGAAATTTATTTTATAGGTTCCCTCCAAGACTGTTTTTTGCATTTAAATGTAAATGGGGCGGATTCAGGTCTAATTTGCAGGCTTTGATTGTTAACGAAAATCCAAAATAAGGTTGATTACTTTTATTATTTTCCGAATATGTACCATGTAGGGAAAGTATTGTAATCATGAAAAAATTCGACTTCGAGATTGACACATTTTGAGGTCTTCTAAATTCATTTATTTTGTTTTTACGAAATGTACGTGTGTGTGTGGTGTTTATGTGTATGTGAGTGAACACGATAGCTCCTAAACGGGGCATTCGATGGAGCTCAAATTGGGTATATATGTTATGAACCACCGTTGCAAGGACCGGTATTGATTTGGATGTGTATAGCACTTATAGTTTTTACTACAGGGCTACAACAAAAATTTCTTTTACATCATGGCAAAGATTTCTTGTACATTCAAGCTCAATCGAATGTACTGTTTAAACGCTACCGCACATTCAAAAATTTCCTGGCCTACGGGAAGAAATTTTTGTATGTGCGGTAGCGTTTAAACAGTACATTCGATTGAGCTGAAATTGAGTATATATGCTATAAACCACCATCGTAAGGCCAGTGTTGATTTTGATGTGTATAGGACAGTTTTTCTACAGGACTACGACAAAGATTTCTTTTACAGTATGGCCTACGGGGAGAAATTCTTGAAAGTGCGCTGGCGTTTAAACGGTACATTCGATTGAGCTTCATTTTGGTATATATGTTTGAATGATTGATCCGATTAAAATTTATTTAAACGCTTGGTAATAATCGTAATCGTAACTATTCGGAAAATCGAGTGGAGCCACTCCAGATTTTTACTTTTTAAATTCGCGATAGAGGTATTCAGCTTTTTGTATCTCAACAAATGCGATTTTTAAGATTTTATGCTGCATTTTTCAGGAAGAGATTATGAACATACTGAAAGACTTTATTTTCCAGGTTTGTAATCTATGCAAACATGTTTGTTTCAGATTTCAATAAAACATTTATTACTTCATGCTTGTAAGAGTATAAGGGAGTAATGTGATCTCGAAAAACTTCGGGGGGGGGGCGAACGACGAAAGAACTTTTCGACGAAAAAAAAATTGATTTTGACTACATCTGAATTTACTTGACCGACCGCGAGACTGTTTTGATAAGTTTTTCCATGATGTACCTACGTACGTAAGTATGTAACTCCAATTTCTCAAAAGCTATTGGTCTTAGAAAGTTGAAACTTTATATTTAGATTTGCTGCAACATCTAGTTGTGCACCTGCCCTTATGGTCCCAATCGACTGGAGTGTTTATCTACAGGTGCGCCCAAAAGATTTTTAATACATTACGCTCTATGAGCAGAAATTCATTAAACTCGCATATCTTAAAAACTATTGGCCGTAGAATATTGAAAACTTATGTTTAGGGTTGCTGTAACATCTAGTTCATCACCTCCCCTTTTTTCTTAATCGACTGAATAGTTTATCTACAGGGCCGCCGAAAAGATTCTAAATACATTTATGCTCTAAGGGCCGAAATTCATTAAAGTGTATTTTAGAGGTATTAGGCTATTTCAAATGACTCAGAAGTGATAATAATGTCTTTGTCATTTGTAATTCTGCTACAGTCACACTTAAGATTTCCAACACATGACGGTCAATGGCAGTTTTAGGGACATTCATCCATTTCAAGCACAATACCGCCCTACCCTAATGCCAGGTCATGGTCCGACGACCATCACATGCTTTCCTCAACAATTAAGCCGAAATTCGCCAAGCTTGGCGACTTTTGGTGAACGTGTGTATGTATTTAACTGTCGTGTCTCAAAAACAATTAGTCGTAGAATGTTGAAATTTCATATATATAAGATTGTTAGGGATGGACGCGAGACGACTTTTTGCGAGACGAGACAGATTTACAGCTTTTTTGCGAGACGAGACAGACATTTTTACCAATATGATATAGGGATTTTTGCGAGACGAGACAAGCTTTTCGGCTGTTTTGCGAGACGCGAGACACCAATTTTTCGTCTCGCGTCCATCCCTAAAGATTGTTATAACCTCTAGTTGCTCGTCTCGATTTTTGGTTCACATCTACTGGAGAGTTTATTTACTGAACTACCCAAAAGAATTTCAATACATTAATGTCTACCGACATCTTCAATGTATTACGTCTGTAGTCAGTCATTGTTGGGTCCATGCCCAAAATCTCGGCATTTCTCGTAGACCTTGCAGAGTTTCGCCAAAATATCGCCCAATTCGGCGCCAAAGATAATTTCGTATTTAGCATAACTCTAAAACATTGTAGCATATAAATGTGAATCTCTTTTTTGATCGCAATCGACTGGGAAATTTATTGGCAGGGTCACCTACCTAAATGACTTCAAATACACTCATGTCCATAAATTAAGGATAATTCAGAATCACACAGAAATTGATCTCTAAAATAAAAATTTCACCTGTGGAATGATCACACACATCTTGAAGAAGAATATGCAAATTACAGGAAACCACCAGATGGCGTGGATGGTACGTCACAATGACGAGAGTGTAAGAGTGGGGTCTATAAGGAATGGTGGCAAAGAAGTAAAATTGTTCACAAGCGCTGTGAAAGCCTTACAGTGCAAAAACCGCATAGTTATGGCACAAAGGAGGCATTTGGATGATGTTTTACGTGGCAGAATTATCGGACGACTGGAATGTGGACGTACCCAGCTGGAAGTATCCGAGGAACTTGGAATCGCCCAGAGTGTCATCTCCAGGCTTTGGCAACGATTCCAAGAGGATGGTAATGTGAGTAGACGTTATCGCCCCCGAGTTACAACGCCGAATGAGGACCGCTATTTGGCAGTGACTGCCAAAAGAAACAGACGGAGTACAGCATCAGACCTGTCTCGTCAGCTCTCTTCAGCTACCGGTACGACAGTTTCAAGGCAGACCGTGTACAGACGCTTAGGGCACATTGGTCTATATGCTCGTAGGCCTGTCAGATGTGTTCCACTTACCGCAACTCACTGTCGCCTGCGATTAACCTGGAGTAGAGAGCATGCATTGTGGACACCGCAACAGTGGTCTTGTGTGATGTTTTCAGGGTTTAGTTTGGAGTCTGATTCTCGCCGGACATTCATCTGGAGAGCGCCAGGTACCCGTTACCACCAAGAGAACACCATTGAAAGACACCGTTACGGTGGTGCAGGATGGCTCGTTTGGGAGGAATTATTCTTGGTTCCAGAACTGACCTGCATGTTCAGAGTGTAACGATGACAGGCCACATCTATCGGGATGTCATTCTGGAACAACATGTACGTTTGTTTCGGGCGCTATGGGTGCTGAATTTGTGTTTATGGATGACAACGCCCGTCCTCACCGTGCAAACATTGTAGACGAATGCCTTCAATCGGAGGATATCACCCGTATGCATTGGCCAGCATACTCACCGGACTTGAATCCAATAGAGCATGTGTGGGATATGCTTGGCCGACGAATTGCAGCCCGTCAACCCCCTCCCACCTGTCTACCGGAACTTCGGAGTGCATTGCTTGATGAGTGGTGTAATATTCCCCAAGATCAGATTGATCATTGGATACTCAGCATGCCTAGGCGTTGTCAGGCCTGTATTGCATCGTCCGGGAGACATACTCCGTATTAACCATCCTACTAACCATGTTATACTGTTTTTTGTAAATAGGTTCTTTTTTGAAATTGGGTCAAGGGAGTAAAACTTGCAGTTTTTATTAATTATGTCAAACATATAGCATCTTTTTTGCTCTTTACTTTTTGTTTAATAAATAGACTTTACAAATAAGTCAAATTGTTTTGCTTCTTTCTCTTTCTTTGCCTGAACTTTATTATCCTTAATTTATGGACATGAGTGTACATGAAGGTGTATGGATGCATTCAGTTCATTGAAGGTCTGTGGTCAATGACTACTTTGACCATCCCCAAAATCTCGCAAACTATCTCATTTTGTCGGCTTTTGACGAAATATCGCAAAATTAAGTGTCAGAAACAAATCTTACCCAGCTTGGCGATATCGTAAATATTTGGCTAGAAATCGCTCAACCTTAATATTACAACCTTAATAAGTATTTTATCTCTTTGAAACAAAGTTAGTTTAGATGAAGTGCGCCGAAAATATTTTTGATTTAACCCTTTGAGGCGCAACCCTTTCCCAATGCTGAAAAAAGGGCACCCGTTGCCATCGCTCGACTTAACGACCAGCAAGATGGCGGACGATCGAAACGTTCATCGCCGCCCACAGATCTTGAGACCCTTTTCGGACGACAGCTGGCTCTCTAGATCTGTGGGACGCGATGAACGTTTCGACCGTCCGCCATCTTGCTGTTCGTTAAGTGAAGCGATGGCAACGGCTGCTCTTTTTTCAAGATTGGTCAATCTATCCAGCTGTTCTCGCTTTCTTCTATTTTTCAGCAGATGTCAGTGCTGTTAAAAATAATCTTTTTACGGGAAATGCCGTGCTAAAAAGTAAAGGATTCTCGTGGAGCTCTGTCACCCGCAACTATTTTTATGGAAATCCAATCTGTTCTTCGTGACTGGCAACAGTCAAAACGTCAGAGTTTGGTGTTCCCACAGTGGGAACCCTGCGCGCTAAAGGGTTAACAGACGGGAGAGGAAGTCATGATTTTTTTATATTTTTGTAGCGCTCGGAAATATACCTTTAGCATTCCATAGTGTTACTGACGTGTTTGCGAACAGTTTAACCCATTTATGCCTAGCGTCCCTTTTTTGGGACGGCATTTTCGCTATTAGTCGAAAACGTTATTTATATTTCCTAGCCTTTATTCATGAGTCTTGAGCCTTAACTCTACAAAATATTTTAACATGACCCAGTAGGATGTTGATATTTCGATTTTTATGCATAATGATTTTAAAAGAAATCATCCCTTGTTCAAGAAGTGGACATCAGAAATTGATCTATTATTTCTGTTATCAGTAAAAATCGAATAAAGTCGAAAAAATATCCAGGCACAAATGGGTTAAGCTGAAAATTTCTTAAACGATCAATAGTATTCTTGCAAGGCTGACCTATTAAAACGCACTTCACAATATCCAATAACCAATAGTGTGACTGCTGAAGACTAGAATACAGTGTACGAAGAGAAAAGACTATTTCAATTTGTGCATCAAGACTAAAAACAAACTAATAGCACCATGGTCTCCAAAACATTCCAGATGGTTCGATTTGTAGAACTCCCATAGCAGAACAAGGGGGGAAACCGAAACCACTGTATCTCCGGTTCTAGTGGTCTAATTTAACTATTTTAAGCGTAGAATACGAATATTGAACTATTTTAAGCCCCAGAACAGCGGGTTGCTCCGAAGATTCGTAACAGTACTCATACTTTTGTTACTGATAAGTAATTAAATAAACATATCATCATTCAATTTCCAAGGGCAACTGCAATTCCTGATTTTCTTCCATAACTTTGGTAAAGAGAATACGTTAACAAAGAAATCTGGAGTGACTCCGCTCGACTTTTCGAACACTTACGATTAAGATCATGGCCAAGCATTTAAATCAATTTGAATCGATGAATCATTCTAACATGTATACCCAATGGAAGCTCCATCCAATGCGCCGTTTAAACGCTAGCGCACTTTCAAGAATTTCTCCCCATACGCCATACTGTAAAAGAAATCTTGTTAGTAGCCCTGTAGAAAAACTATAAGTCCGATACACACCCAAATAAATGCCGGTCTTGCGATGGTGGTTTACAACATGTATACCCAATTTGAACTGAATCGAATATACCGTTTGAACGCGAGCGCACTTTCAAGAATTCCCACCATAGGCCATAATGTAAAAGAAATATTTGTCGTAGCCCCGTAGAAAAACTATAAGTCCTATACACACCCAAATCAACACCGGTCTTGCGACGGGGGTTTGTAACATATGTACCCCATTTGAGATCCATCGAATGCCCCGTTTAAGAGCTATCGTATTCACTCGCATACACACACACACACACATACATACATCTCGTAAAAATAGCATAAATGAATTCAGAAGACCTCCAAACGTGTCCATACACTAAAATCTCGAAGTCGAATTTTTTCAGGATGACAATATTTCCTTAAAGGGTACATGTTCGGAAAGTAAAAAACCCACTTTCATAGCCTTCCTAAAAATAACCAGAATAGTGCATCCAAGACAATATCACTTTATGGTGCCTCAGGGAATCAGCTGTCCACAAAGCAATGCAAAGCAACGTGCTACAACAGAGATTTTTTTTTTTTTCTATACTTCCTTTTGATGATTGATAAAGTGATTTTGGAAGGATTTGGTAAATGAAGTTTTTTATTTCCATTTATCTTTAGTGCCGAGCCTTATTAAGCTA
Source organism: Cheiracanthium punctorium (assembly GCA_038373885.1). NCBI lineage: Eukaryota > Metazoa > Arthropoda > Arachnida > Araneae > Cheiracanthiidae > Cheiracanthium > Cheiracanthium punctorium. The sequence goes on from JAWZYV010007229.1 coordinate 91,968, forward strand.
GAAAATGTATTTTACCGGATTCCTCCAAATCTGTTTTTTTTTACTTTCCGAACATGTGCAATGTAAGGAAAGTTTTGTAATCATGAAAAAATTCCAATTCGAGATTTTGGTGTATTTACACGGCTTCTGAATTCATTTATGCTATTTTTACGAGATGTATGTATGTATGTGTGTATGTGTGTGTGTGTGTATGTGTGTTTGTGTGTATGTGAGTATGTGAGTGAACATGATAGCTCCTGAACGGGGCATGCGATTGAGCTCAAATTGGGTATATATGTTATAAACCACCGTCAAGAGACCGGTATTGATTTGGGTGTGTATAGGACTTATAGTTTTTCTACAAGGCTACGACCAAGATTTCTTTTACATTATGGCCTATGGGGGAAAATTCTGGAAAGTGCGCTAGTGTTTAAACGGTACATTAGATTGAGCTCAAATTAGGTATATATGTTATAAACCATCGTCGAAAGACCTGTATTGATTTCGGTGTGTATAAGACTTATAGTTTTTCTACAGGGCTACGACAAAGATTTCTTTTCCATTATGGCCTATGGGGGAAAATTCTGGAAAGTGCGCTAGCGTTTAAACGATACATTCCATTGAGCTTCATTTTGGTATATATATTTGAATGATTCATCGATTAAAATTTCTTTAAATGCTTGGTCATGATCTTAATCGTAAGTGTTCGGAAAGTCGAGTGGAGTCACTCCAGATTTTTTTTTTTTAACTTTTGAATGTAGATGGGGTGGATTGAGCTCTAATTTTCAGGCTTTCGTGGATAAGCAAAATCATAAATAACGTTGATCACGTCTAGAATTATTTTTATTGCTTTTAAAATAACGATTGAGGTACTTATAAGTTTATATATATATATTTAAGCAATGAAATGGAGTTTAATATGAATAAAACAATGACATATTCGCTTTTTACTTTGTTATCGTTCAGAATTATGGTTAATCAAGTTTATTATCAAAGAAATGGACTCTTAAGGAGTCTTGTAACCTTTAATAAAAAATAGTTTAGAAAAACTAAAAAACACGCTTTAGTGATAAATTGAACTCACTAAAAAGTGACAAATAATTCTTAATATAGAAATAAATGAATGATCGAAAAATAGTATTAATGTGAAAAAAGGGTGGGGGTGTTCCTTATATCAGTACTCGAGAATATTCGATCGGTATGATTACTAAAAAAATGATACAAAAAATAGAGAACAAAGCGCCCCACACTTTTTTTTCACAATAATTTCATTTTTCGTTCATTCATATGTTAAGAATTATTTTTCCCTTTTTAGTTAGTTCAATTTATTACTCATGCTTGTTTTTTTTAGTTACATTAAACTATACTTTATTTTTCACTTTTTAGTTCTATTTCCTATAAAAGCATGTTTTTTTTAGTTTTTTAAAACTGTGTTTATTTAAAATTTATTCTTAATTTCCGATACCTGTCATAAGACACTAAGGAACACAAAGTTGGAAAGTACAAACTGTGAGATAGTTTATTTTCACTGTGCACCAGGGGCGTAGCCATGATTTTATTTCGAGGGGGGATGGGTATCTAATTCAAAGCTGGGAATTTTTAGATTTGCCATCTGGATTTCAAAAACCTAACTACCCAAACACACCATTGAATACAGTGACCAATAGCAAGAGAGGTTCTACTCCATGGTGCTGAGCCGAGTGCCGAAAGCGTACGCATGCGTAGACCGCGCGCTTGCTCCCTCCCTCTCGCTCTCATCTAAAGGATCTCTAAGAAAATGGCAAATCCTGACGATCCTAATCAGGATATTGGGATAAACTCATTCAATTATTGTATTGTCATCGGTCCTTGAAAAGTCTACAAAGTTTAAATTAAATCTGGCCGTTTAAAGTGGATCAAAATCGAGTTCAAAAGTGTCGGTTACAAACAAACAAACAAACATAGAGCTGAAACTAATAAAAGCGTGTTAAAAATGACGAAAATCGAGCACAAATATTTTATGTAAATAATCCTACATTTACAAAAATAATTTATTTATATGTAAGAAATTTTGTGTATTAATAGAAATCCTTTTATGTTTACATTAATGCCTTCTAAAGTTTTCTAAGTTAATGACAAAGAATTAATTTATTTACTGATTAAAAAGAACTATTTTTTGTATTGGCTTCCCAGCGCAGAATCAACACCTCCTAGGTATACAATGCCTGAGAACAGAAACTTTTACGTCATCACTAGGTCCAATAAAATGACGCCATGACAAAGATATTTTCACAAAATAAAACTATTCAAAGTCTGTGGTGAATGGATTCCAGTATAAAGCATTTTAATGATTTAAGATAAATTTAATTTTACGATATACAAATAGGAAATTTTAACCATCACTAATTATAGTATAATACTAGCTGAAGTACCCGTCCTTGACGGGTTAGTGAATGCAAATTCCCAAAAAGCAAGAACTTTCGTCAGCATTGTAGGAGTACACAGAATCGATGGAGTATGTTGTCAAAGTAAAGAAAGCGAAGTTATCATTTTTATGTATTGTTAAAATATTACAGGTTAGAGAGTCACTAAGTAATATCATTTCATTCGCTTGAGTCGTCATTATGGGATGCGCGAACGAATATTGACGCATTTTGAAATAATTTTCGAAAAATCTCAAAATCTAATCAACATCTTTGAAAAATTGGAAGCCTACAATTTAAGTGGAGTGACAACCTATCCTGTGACCCAAATTCGTTTCATTCCCTGCAGTCTTTATTTCGTGATGCTGGAACAAAATTTCAGCATTTTAAAACGATTTTCGCAAAATCTCGAAATATGATCGATTTTTTTTAATTAGATGCTTATAGTTTAAGGTGAGTGACCACCTATCATTTCACCGAATATCATTTTTTCACCTTTGCAGTTATTACGTGATGTGTGAGCACAAATTTACGCAGTTTGAAACGATTTTCGCAAAATCTCAAAATCCAATCAAGATTTTTTTTAATTGGACGCCTATGTTTTAAGTTGATTGACCACCTGTCATGACACCCAATTTCGTATCATTCGCTTCAGTCGTTTTTATGTGATGCTCGAACACAAATTTACGCAATTTGACAGGATTTTCGCAAAATCTCAAAATCCAATCAAGATTTTTTAAAAATTGGACGCCTATGTTTTAAGTTGAGTGACCACCCATCATGACACCCAATTTCATATCATTCGCTTCAGCCGTTTTTACGTTAAATTGGATTTAAACAGAAAAAGCTTCACGGACAGAATGACAGAACGACAGAACGACAGAATGACAGACAGACAAACTTTTTTTTGAGGGTCGCATCGGATTCCCGGGTGCTTGAAACGGATAGAAATCGCAAAATTTTGGAATTCCAAGAAATGTACAGACAAAAGTCTAATTTTATTTATATAGATAGATATGATACAGAAATGGATTACACTAAATTATTTTTTATCAGAAAGATATTTTAATTTTTATCTCCAGATATAAGATATTTTCTAAAATTTTTATCATTCACGAGAGATTTTAAAGAGTTTCACTCTGAAATTAAAACTGTGTTGACGTCATCTTAGAAGACCTTGTGATGACATAAAAGCTTCTGTTCTCAGGCGTTCTATATGTAAGAGGTGTTGGCGCAACCCAGCACGCATAAAAACCAATATTTGTTTTTCCATCACTCTGATAATACGTACACGCTTAAATCTATTGATTAAAACTGACACTCATTTATTGATTAAATTTCTTATCGGCCGATTTAAATCCTTTTACGCCAAAAAATACTCATTCAAGACAATAATTTGTGAATGCCTCCATTCGCCCCAGCACTCCCCACCCGCTTTATTCTATTTAACTCATTTTCCGCAAAAATCTGGTCTACTTGAGTATTCTGTCTGTCTCTTCTCCCCCACAACCCATATCCTATTACTGTCACGTGACCCACGCTGTTCAACAGATAACGGTTCATAGTCGGGCACACTTGTGTATGTATTTGTATTCGTTGGTGATAATTTTTATGGAATATCTGAATACCAAATGCATCTTTTTCATATTCAGAGTTGTGAAATAAATTCAGCCTAGATAGGGAGGAGATGCTTTAGGTAAAGATGTCGCTTTAATGACATAGTTTCTTACGATTGGATTATAAAAAGCTGTTGTAAGACAAATGAAGTTAGGATAACTCCACCCAAAGTGAGTAAGCAGTATTTTACCTTTTTCATGTCAATAAATTGGGTTGGTGCTTTCATTCAATCTCACAGCTGGTTTCACCATGATTGCATTTCTGTATTCTGACTGCACTGTGAATTCGTTTTGGAACGAGAGACTATAGTGAAATTATATTCTATTTATTTAAAAAATTATTTTTTATAGTGTATTAAGATATATGTAATGTATTTGCCTTGATTTAAAATTTATTTTCTCGGGCTTATAATCCTAGATGACAGCTCTGATAAAAAAAACTGAAGAAAACGAATCATTCAATATATGAATCAAAAACAGCCAATTTTAATAAAACACCCTTTTTCTAGCTTAAAATAATAATCTTAAATTAAGTACAGATATGTTAATTAAAAAAGGGCTGATTTTGCAAAAACGCTCATTCTATAGCTTCAATAATAATCATAATGGAGTACAGTTCTATGAATCAAAAACGGACAGACACTCCTCATTTTTGATGATTATTGAGCCTCAATGGAGCTGTTGTAGAATGCTCAAAAATGGAGAATTTTTCGCTCCATTGATTTTTGTCGATGAATGGAGCCCATTTGACTCAATCGGGAGAATGGCTGTTTGAAGTCAAAAATTGAGTAAAAATAGACTCCGTTTGATTATTATTTTACTCAATAGATTTAAGCGTGTAATTAAAATGACCTATTATTATGCAGATGTAGCAAATCTAACTACAGAAAAATGACAATTCATTTTTCTAAACAATCAACAAATTAAATCATTCGTAAATTAAATAAATAAATAAACAAACTTACAAATCTGGAAAAAGCTTGTTAAGCGTGAAGCCAATATGAAGTCATTATCACTCGCAATAGCTGATTTTGTCACGCAAATGGTTTACTTTTTTGACTCTCGAAAATAAAATGGAGCTGAAAATAGCGAAAAATGGCTTAAAAATGAGGGAGCGGGTGTATTTCCAGATTTTTTAAAGTAGCGCAGATTGTTTTCTATATTTTTGTACATAACTATGAAATACTTCAAGCGGATCGTACAAACGGTGGAGATGTTATTAACCCATTTGTGCCTGGATATTTTTGCGACTTTCTTTGATTTCTACTGATAACAGAAATAATAGATAAATTTCAGATGTCCACTTCTTGAACAACGGATGATTTCTTTTAAAATCATGATGCATAAAAATCGAAATATCAACATCCTACTGGGTCATGTTAAAATATTTTGTAGAGTTGAGGCTCAATACTCACGAATAAAGGCTAGGAAAAATAAATAACATTTTCGACTCATAGCGAAAATGTCGTCCCAAAAAAGGGACGCTAGGCATAAATGGGTTAAGCTTTTTGCGTTAACTTTGTTAACCTTTTTGCAGTCATGGCGGAAAAAGTTCTATCTTGAAGTCAGGGATCACAGTGTAACTATGTAGTAAGGATAATACGCTTTAAAGAATAACTTCCTATAGAGTGCAATGTATTGGGAATAGCTTGAGTGCTCCTGTAGAAAAACTATAACTGCCACATAGACCATTGTCAATAGGCTTCATGGCTGTATTTTTTATGTCATTTGTGTACTAATCGTACCGATCGAACATTCTCAAGAACTGATATAGGGGGCACCCCACGATTTTTTCACAATAATACTATTTTGCAGTTTTATTTTATATCTATATTAAGAATTTTTTCCACTTTTTAGTTAGCTTAATTTATCACTAAAGCGTGTTTGGTTTTTATAAACTACTAGCTGAAGTACCCGTCCTTGACAGGTTAGTGAATGCAAATTTCCAAAAAGCAAGAACTTTCGCCAGCATTGCAGGAGTACATAGAATGGATGGAGTAGGTTGCCAAAGTAAAGAAAGCGAAGTTATAATTTTTATGTATTGTTAAAATATTACAGGTTAAGACAGTCACTAAGTAATATCATTTCATTCGCTTTAGTCGTAATTATGTGATGCGCGAACGAATATTTACGAATATAAGGCAAAATCACAAAATCTAATCAACATCTTTGAAAAATTGGAAGCCTAGAATTTAAGTTGAGTGACAACCTATCCTGTCACCCAATTTCGTTTCATTCCCTGCAGCCTTTATTTCGTGATGCTGGAACAAAATTTCAGCATTTTAAAACGATTTTCGCAAAATCTCCAAATGTAATCAAAATAGTTTAAAAATTCAACGCCTATAAATTAAGATTAGTACCTACCTATCCTATCACTCCATTTCGTATCATTCGTATGAGTCGTTATTACGTCATGTTTGAAGAAATATAAACGTATTTTGAGAGAATTTTCACAAAATCTCAAAATCTAATAAAAATGTTTAAAAAATTGGACTCCTATAATTTATGTTGAGCAACCATCTATCGTGTGACCAAATTTCATATCATTCGCTTGAGTCGTTATTACGTAATACGGGAACAAAGATTCACTGAGTTTTAAACGATTTTCACAAAATCTCAAAATCTGATGGATTTTTTTTAATTAGATGTTTATAGTTTAAGGTGAGTGACCACCTATCATTTCACCCAATATCATTTTTTCACCTTTACAGTTATTACATGATGTGCGAACACAAATTTACGCAGTTTGAAATGATTTTCGCAAAATTTCAAAATCTAATCAAGATTTTTTTTAATTCGACGCCTATGTTTTAAGTTGAGTGACCACCTATCATGTCACTCAATTCCATATCATTCGCTTCAGTCGTTTTTGCGTGATGCTTGAACACAAATTTACGCAGTTTGAAACGATTTTTGCAAAATCTGAAAATCTAATCAAGATTTTTTAAAAATTCGACGCCTATGTTTTAAGTTGAGTGACCAACTATCATGACACCCAATTTCATATCATTCGCTTCAGTCGTTTTTACGTGATGCTTAAACAAAAAAAGCGTCACGGACAGAATGACAGAATGACAGACAGACAAACTTTTTTTTGAGGGTCGCATCGGATTCCCGGGTGCTTGAAACGGATAGAAATCGCAAAATTTTTGAATTCCAAGAAATGTACAGACAAAAGTCTAATTTTATTTATATAGATATTTATTTTTCACTTTTTAGTTCGATTTGCTATAATAGCGTGATCTTGCATTTTGGGGTGGAGGGGGGCAGCAGCCCCTCCTCTGGCTACGCCCCTTCTTTGTACCAATGTATTAATTAACCTGCAGTTAAAACTACCTTCCTCACAAAAAGGAAAAATAGGTCTCTCATCAACTAACTTGTTTCATAATGACTACAACAAACACAAACATCTATGTAACAATATTGAGGTAAAATTTTTAGACTTGCCATCTGGATTTCTGAAACGTAACTACTCAAACATACCATGGAATACAGTGACCCATATCGAGAGAGGATCTACTCCATCGTGCCGAGCCGAGTGCCGAAAGGGTACGCATGCGCGCTTGTTCCATCCCTCTCGCTCTCACACAAAGGATCTCTAAGGAAATGACTCATCCTGACGATCCTAATCAGGATAATGTGATAAACGTATCCAATTATTGTATTGTCATCTGCCCTTGATGAGTCTACAAAGTTTAAATTAAATCTGACTGTTTAACCCTTTGAGGCGCAACCCTTTCCCAATGCTGAAAAAAGGACAGCCGTTGCCATCGCTCGACTTAACGGCCAGCGAGAGGGCGGACGATGGAAACGTTTATCGCGTGCCGCAGATCTAGAGACCCTTTTTTGACGACAGCTGGCTGTGGCGTCACAAAAGTGTCTCTAGATTTGTGGCATGCCATAAACGTTTCGATTGTCTGCCCTCTTGCTGGTTGTTCAGTCGATCGATGGCAACGGCTGCCCTTTTTTCAGCATTGGGCCATCTATCCAGCTGTTCTCGCGTTCTTCCACTTTTCAGCAGATGTCAGTGCTGTTAAAAATAATCGTGCGAATTATTTTACGGGTAATGACGTGCTAAAAAGTAAAGGATTCTCGTGGAGCTGTGTCACCCGAAACTACTTTTATAGAAATCCAATCTATTCTTCGTGGCTGGCAACAGTCCAAACGTCAGAGTTGGGTGTTCCCAGAGCGGGAACACTGCGCGTTAAAAGGTTAATCTTGGTCAAAATCGAGTTCAAATGAGTCTGTTACAAATAAACAAACAAACAAAAAAACATAAAAGTAAAACTAATAAAAGCGTGTTAAAAAAGAATACGCAGTGTTGCCATTCAATCCATTTAAAATTGCATCATCCCTATTGGAAAACCTTTTATAACTAGATTTTTGGGACATCCTTAAAATAGGAGACTCGTTATTGATAGGTTCTAATTATAAATAATTAATTTCTTATTTTACAATAAATAATTCAGATGTTCAAGTGCGATGTTTGCGTGCCGCACTTCCTATTATGTTTTTGAAAGAATTCTACTGCCACCGAAAGTTTTATAAAAGAAAAAATATTGATCAGCTGATATTCTGTCATAATCCATCATCCCAGCTCTCATCGCTGAAGTTTAGGGACATACTAGAGCTTGTCTAGGGTAAACAAATTAATAATTCGATATTTTTTTTTAAAGAATCTGTTACGGATACAAACAAGTATAATTTTTTTAAAAGAAAGAACACCGGCTTCAGATTACTTTAGCATAAATTATCTCCATTCTTAAATTAGTCGGATTTGACAGATCCTCGTTAAATATAGCAGATATCGCCAAACTGAGTTCAGTTTTGGGAGCTTGTTTTTTGTAGATAAACTTGGCTGTCAATCGTCCATTGTGTCTAACTTTGGCGACTTTTGGCATATGACAGCACCGGAAAAGCAAATTACTCCAGAATAAATTATCCCCATTCTTAAATTAGTAGGGTTTGACAGATTCCCACCAAATACAGCAGATATTGTCAAACTGAGTTCAGTTTTGGGAGCTTGTTTTTTGAAGATAAACTTGGCTATCAATCACCAATTGTGTCTATCTTGGCTCGTCTGTGGGGATAATTTATTCTAGAGTAATTTGCTTTTCCGGTACTGTCATATGCCAAAAGTCGCCAAAGTTAGACACAATTGGCGATTGATAGCCAAGTTTAACTTTGGCGGCTTTTGACATATGCCAGTACCGGAAAAGCTTTCCATCCCGGTATTTCCCAATAGGTTGATAGGTTTAATAGGTTTTTCAAATTCTCGCCTAATACAGCATATGTCGCTGAATTGTGCTCAGTTTCGGGAATTTATTTTTCGAGCTTGTCCATCCATCGCCAAAAGTGCCTAAATTTGGCGACTTTTGGCATATGCCAGTACCGGAAAAAGCTTTCCATTCTGGTATTTCCTATTCTGAATTAATTGGGCTCGGCATATTCTCGCCAAATTGAGTTCAGTTTTGGGAATTTATTTCTTGCAACCAAACTTGGCGATCAATTGCCAAAAGTGTCTAACTTTAGCGACTTTTGACATATGCTATTACCGGAAAAGCTTTCCATTCCGGTATCGCCCATTCTGAATTAAAATGATTTGGCACATTGTCACCAAATTGAGTTCAGTTTTGGGAACTTACTTTTCGAGCTTGACTATCAATCGCATAAAGTGTCTAAATTTGGCAACTTTTGGCATACGCCAGTACCAGAAAAAGCTTTCCATTCCGGTATTTCCTCTTCTGAATTAATAGAGTTTGGCAGTTTGGCACGTTCTCACCAAATACAGCAGATGTAACCGAATTGAGTTCAGTTTTGGAAATTTATTTCTTGCCGCCAAACTTGCCGATCAATCGACAAAAGTGTCTAAATTTGGCGACTTTTGGCATACGCCAGTACCGGAAAAAGCTTTCCATCCATTCTGAATTAATAAGGTTTGGCAGTTTACATTCTCGCCAAATTTAGTTCAGTTTTGGGAACTTATTTCTTGACTCCAAAGTTGGCGATCAATCGCCAAAAGTGTCTAACTCTGGCGAATTTTGACATACGCCAGTACCGAAAAAGGTTTCCTATTCCGGTATTTCCCATTCTCAATTAAAAGGGTACTTGGCTAATTCTTCGCAAATATAGCTGATGCCGCCGAATTGAGTTCAATTTTGGGAACTTATTCTTCGAGTTTGGCGGTAAATCGCCAGAAGTGGTCAACCTTTTCGTCTTTCGACTTTAATAGCAGCGCCGTTACTGGCACCCTTTAAGCAATGGTTTAAAAACACTGTTTTTTTTCCCGATGTTCGAAATGGTACTATGTTGAAAACGTGACCAAATTTATAGAGGGGTAACCATGAGCTATAACCTTTGCAATAAAAAAAGAATTTTTGGAATGGGTCCAATTGGTTAAAAATTATTACTGTACAAACATATATATATATACGATTAAGTACCTCCCACATCTTTGAAGTCGGTAACAAAAGTCGGTACATACGTACTATCCCGGGGCCATTCCCGCCAAACTATTTTTGAGTCAAATATGCTGGCGAACTGTCGCCAATCGTATTCTGAGCCATCAACAATTCCATGTGCCCCGGCATTCATCTTGGCGCCAAAATCGCTCGTCTTGGCGTACCGCCGGGATAATATGCAAGTACCCAAAAGACATGCGTACGTACACCATTTTTTAATAGGGTACATCAGCGTTTCTCAACCTGTGGGGAGCGGCCCAGGGTTTACCAGAAAAACTGAACAGCAAGTAGTGGTGCATGCTTTTAAAAAATCATGTTATTTATTCTCACTTTTTACTCAAATATATATCCATTTTCGCTTAAAATGTTCATTCAAACTTGACTGATAACATTATTTTGTAGAACATTCCACTGAATGTTCATTGTTCAAGATTATGAAATAATGATGCGAAATTCGAACAGTCGGAGCGATTTTGCCCAGTTTTCAAAAGTGCACAAGAGCGGGAGCACAAGAGCGATCACAAGAGCGGAGCGAAATACAGCAATAAACGAGTAGGGGAATTCTCAGAAAAAAAGACAAAGCGAGGAGGGGAATTCTCAGAAAAGAAGACTACTTAAAGAGCACTTTTGCGGAAATACCGGTAGGTTTCCATGGAAACGGATCGATCCGCAATGTATCGTTTTTTTTCGCTGTTTGGGTTTAAGCGTATGAATGCATGCCGAAAAATGTGAGGGGGCGCCAGCGTAAGTTAGCCTTTGTTGGGGGGAGGGGGCGCGACGTTAAAAGGTCGAGAACGGCTAGGTACATGGTACGATACAAAGGAATAACATGCCTAAATGTCGCAGAAATCGATGAGTATTTAACCCTTTTAGGCACAGTGTTCCGGCTCTGTGAACACCAAACTCTGACGTTTTGCAAGTCACGAAGAATAGATTGGATTTCTATGAAAATAGTTGCGGATGACATTGAATCCACGAGAATCCTTTACTTCTTAGCGCGTCCTTTCCCGTCAAAAATGGTCACGATTCTTTTTAACAGCACTGACATCTGCTGAAACATGGAAAAATGCGAGAACAGCGGGACAGATTGCCCCATGCCGAAAAAAGGGCAGCCGTTGTCAACGCTCGACTTAACGACCCGCAAGAGGCCGGACGATCGAAACGTTCATCGCGTGCCACAGACCGAGAGACCTTTTTTTTAACGACAGCTGGCTGTGCCGCACAGCCAGTTGTCGTCAAAAATAGCTCTCAAAAAAGGGCCTTCAAAAAACGTTTCGATCTCAAGATTTCACATCTTGCTGGTCGTTGAGTCGAGCGATGGCAACGGCTGCCCCTTTTTTTCAGCAATGGGCCATCTATCCAGCTGTTCTCGCATTCTTCCGTTTTTCAGCATAGGTCGGTTTTGTTAAAAATAATCTTTTTACGGGAAATGACGTGTTAAAAAGTAAAGGATTCTCGTAGAGCTATGGCACCCGCCACTATTTTTATAGAAATCCAATCAGTTCTTCGTGAGTGGAAACAGTCCAAACGTCAGAGTTGGGTGTTCCCAGAGCGGGAGCACTGCGCGTTAAAGGGTTAACCCATTTATGCCTATCGTCCCTTTTTTGGGACGGCATTTTCGCTATGAGTCGAAAACGTTATTTATTTTTCCTAGCTTTTGTTCATGAGTATTGAGCCTCAACTCTACAAAATATTTTAACATGACCCAGTAGGACGTTGATATTTCGATTTTTATGCATAATGATTTTAAATGAAATCATCCCTTGTTCAAGAAGTGGACATCAGAAATATATCTATTATTTCTGTTATCAGTAAAAATCGAAGAAAGTCGCAAAAATATCCAGGCACAAATGGGTTAAGGGAGTTATACCACTGACGGATACACAGAGAAACTTAAATCATAAACACTTGTCAGTCTTGTTCAAAAGTGTCGAATAAAAGAGGAACACTAAATAACAGAGGAACACTAAATAATGTCTTAGTGCAATAAGCGTGGTAATGGACACGTTTCAAACAATGAGTTTGAAAATTGCGTGTTCATACATTCCTTCCGTTATTATTTTAGAAACGGCAAAATTGCGTGTCCCTGAAAATAACCTTACACCTATTTTCTTTCCTTTCCTTTCTTTTAACTCGAAAATAATATCATAAAGAAATGTATTTTACTATACCGTGTTTGAAAATTATGCAGTGGATATTTTTAAGAAGGGGGAAATCTACAAATCTTGTGCCGTTCGGAAACGTTTCGAAGTTTCGAACGAAACTGAATGATTTTGTATGCAGTCAAGCCTTCTACTTCTTGAAGGCACTAGACCCTTTGAGGCGCAACCCTTTTCCAGTGCTGAAAAAAGGGCAGCCGTTGCCATCGCTCGACGTAACTACCAGCAGGATGGCGGGCGATCGAAACGTTCACAGCGTGTCACGGATCTAGAGACCCTTTCTCGACACAGCTGGCTGTGCACGATCGAAACGTTCATCGGGATCTGGACACCCTTTTATGACGCAGCTGGCTGTGCCGACACAGCCAGCTGCGTGAATAAAGAGTGTCTAGATCTGTGGCACGCGATGAACGTTTCGATCGTCCGCCATCTTGCTGGTCGTTAAGTCGAGCCATGGTACCGGCTATCCTTGTTTCAGCATGGGGCAATCTATCCAGCTGTTCTCGAATTCTTTCATTTTTCAGCAGATGTCAGTGCTGTTCAAAATAATCGTGAATATTTCTTTTTACGGGGAATGACGTGCTAAAAGGTAAAGGATTCTCTTGGAGCTTTGTCACCCGAAACTATTTTTACAGAAGAGAACTACTATTTTAAAAGAAACTATTAGAAGATTACTAAAAAGAAGATTAAGAAACTATTAGAAAGAAAATTTAACAGAAATAGTCACCCGAAACTATTTTAAAAGAAACTATTTTTACTAATTTTTACAAAATCTATTCTTGTGACTGGCAACAGTCAAAAGTTGCTGTAGTTTTTCCAGTTGCTGTAGAAAGTCATAGTTTCCAGTTGCCGTAGAAAGTCATAGTTGGGTGTTCCCTGAGCGGGAACACTGCCTGTTAAAGGGTTAGAAATGACTATTTAAGCGGAATTTATATTTCTGCAGAGCACTTTGCTTGTTTCCTTGGTTCGTCGTTCTAAAGTCCAGTTGCTGTAGAATGTTCTAGTAAAGAGTCTATTTGTCAGGATGGAACACAGCATCAGTTCTAGATCTTCGTCGAACAATTATCTTTTCACTATTTTTAGGACATCACGTGAATACGAGGGCTGAAAATTAAATAGTGGCAACTTAGAAGAACTGGTATGCGCAAACAAGTAATGGTAGCGGCGAGGTGGCGCTGTTGTTGATATGTAAGAGTGCAAAAAAACTGCCAATCTAGTTAAAAGCACTGATCTAAACTTACTGAACTGGATTGATGACTCCGTTGTGTGTCGTCTATTTTCTGGGCATCTATAAAAATACTGTTGCAGAAATATTCTGCTGATTTCCTGGGTTCGTCGTTCTAAAGTCCAGTTGGTATAGAAAGTTCTAGTAAAGAGTCCACTGTTCAGGATGGAACTCAAACTTCATGGCTTCTAGAACTGCGTCGAACCATCCGCTGTACAAAATTCACAGGCACAGACGGCTAGTCGCTCGTTTATAACAGTCGACTTAGTACCGAAGCTTTCACAAATACTGCCATTCTCACACAAAATAAAACACTTCCACGGGCGAAATTCAGTGGAAATATACGAGGGATATCGTACACAATCCCTCAAGAGACAGCAATGAAGAATGGACCCACAGCACTTAAAAATCAGCTTCGAAAAGCATGCGAAAATACCGCTTCTATAGCGTCAATACAAAGCGTAACACAGCGAACCTTAAAAGCCTTATATTACCTCAAAAAGTGTCAGAGATATGAAGATAAATATAACGCTGACTTAAACCCCTTTCCAATGGATGTCGAAGGGAAAAAATCACGTAAAACCATCGCATTGCAGGGGTCTTACATAAATTACGGAACAACATTTTTTACCGCTCTGGCAACGAAGGTTTATATTCAAAATCATGTATAGTCCCCGATCTTTTTTCTTAAAGATATTGTTGCAGAATAACTCTGCTGCGATATTTTTTCTCCTGGGTTCGTCGTTCTAAAGTCCAGTTGGTGTAGAAAGTTGTAGTAAAGAGGAGAGTCACAACTTTATTGCTCCTAAAACTTCGTAGAACCATCAGCTGTACAAAATTCGCAGGCACTCACGGCCAGTAGCTCGTTTATAACAGTCTACTCTGTACCGAAGCTTTCGCAAATGCTGGCAGTCTCACACAAAATAAAACACGTCCACAGGCAAAAATTCAGTGGAGTCATACCAGACTTATCTTACACAATCCCTCAAGACACAGCAATGATGAATTTACGTGACAATAAATGTGTGATGACGCCATTTTACTGGACCACAGTGATGACGTAAAAGTTTCTGTTCTCAGGCATTGTATATCTAGGAGGTGTTGGATAATCTCTCAAAGTTCCACGATAATGTCATTGGACCAAAAAAGTTACAATCGAAAGAAGGGGGTTCGAGGTTAAACAGCCATGTCCCACCGTCACGCTTGATGGGCCATTAACATAAGAACTGCATCAGGGTCCCTCCCCTTCCGATTCCCAACGCAAAACTAAAATAATTCGAAAACATCATTTCACCATTTGGAGGTTCCCTTTTACCCCCACCCCTCCCCTTGCTCTCACCCCCTTTCGTTTTAAACGGAAAATCACTTAGGATGTCGTGAAAATGATTTCGATGTATTCCCCCGCATTTTTTTCGTTCCAAACAGTGCTTTCTTTATTGAAGGATTTTCCTTTAAAACCCGCTTGGGTACTGCTCGGCCAGAGATGAAAGGTCGGGTTTGGCACGCTGCCAAAAAAGAGGACGATGAGATTTGTTTCACAGCGTGGAAATGGGGAAGATGGGTTCAGATATGCAAGAAATTCTTTCGCTAGTTGACCGGACAGGGTTACCAATTTAGCCATTTTGTGGCTAGACCGGGTTACTTGTGTGATTAGATCTGCCAATTTAGGCACTTTTGGACTAATTTGGCTAATTTGGATTTATCATGAACTCTGTGTTCACATAACAATTCGTACTTTTCCGTCCTTCCGAGAACTTCCTTTCTTCCCTTCGGCCTGTTCCATTTTTTTGGCAGAGCGCCAAACCAACGCCCCCTAGAGAGGAAAGCCGCGGCGCTTACTTGTGACGTAGCGGGAGAGAGGAGAAACCCAATGGAAACGCTTTGCTTTACCTACTCGGTGTGACGTCACATGTAAACGCCGCGGCTTTCCTCTCTAGGGGGCGTTGGCTAAACACGGTCTCTCATCTCTGGCCGGGCAGTAGGTTCTACCTTGAGATGCTTACTCTTAGCACAAATGCAGAATCTATTTGTATACAAGGTGGCGAAAATTACTGGACACTACTTTAAAATTCTTTCTAAAGGCTAGTAGTAAAATTACATTTTTATTTAAATTAGTAGCCGCCAATGCGGCCAGCTTCGCCGCTCCATACCTTAATATTCCAAATAACACAGTGCAGTGTTTTCCAAACTATCGCAGTCATTTGAAAGAAAATGATGTTTCATTGTTTTAACAGTATTCATCATTAACTTATTTAGTTTCAGTTTGCTACACATTTTGGGGTTGTCATGATAACTGCCGATGGTGGCGATGGGGTCAGAGCCAAGTACTAACACTCCAAGATGTACGAATATATGTAATGGGTGACAGTTACAGTTCCATTCATACACTGATTATAAAAATACTGTATAGGTGCTAACGCGTTGTGCAAATTCCTGCAGAAATACATTTTAGTTGCAGCAGCTGCGGAGTTTCTGAGCCAAAGTGAGCAACCTGGTGTTATAGAGTATGGTTGCATTATTCAATACGTATCCTTGGTTGTAAAAACATAAAAGAAACAGGAAATGGCTAAGATAGGCTTCAACCCCACTGCAAGGCAATTAATTACTTTCCGAACATGTACCATGTAAGGAAAGTATTGTAATCATGAAAAAATTCGACTTCGAGATTTTAGTGTTTTTACACGTTTTGAGGGCTTCTGAATCCATTGATGCTATTTTTACGAGATGTATGTGTGTATGTGTGTGTATGTGTGTTTGTGTGTATGTGAGTGAACACGATAGCTCCTGAACGGAGCATTCGATTGAGCTCAAATTGGATATATATGTCATAAACCACCGACGCAAGACCGGTATTGATTTGGGTGTGTATAGGACATACAGTTTTTCTACAGGGATACGACAAAGATTTCTTTTACATTATGGCCTATGGGGGGAATTTCTTGAAAGTGCGCTAGCGTTTAAACGGTAGATTCGATTGAGCTCAAATTGGGTATACATGTTATAAACCACCGTTGCAAGACCGGTATTGATTTGGGTGTGCATAGGACTTATAGTTTTTCTACAGGGCTACGACAAAGATTTCTTTTACATTATGGCCTATGGGGGGAATTTCTTGAAAGTGCGCTAGCGTTTAAACGATACATTCGATTGAGCTCAAATTCGGTATACATGTTATAAACCACCATCCTAAGACCGGTATTGATTTTGATGTGTATAGGACTTATAGTTCTCCTAAAGGGCTACGACAAAACTTTCTTTTATGTTATGGCATAATGGCATATGGGGAGAAATTCTTGAAAGTGCGCAAGCGTTTAAACGGTGCATTCGATTGAGTTTCAATTTGGTATATGTGTAAAATTTATTTAAGTGCTTGGTAATGATCTTAATCGTAAGTGTTCGGAAAGTCGAGTGGAGTCACTCCAGATTTTTTTTAATGTGCGATCAACGAGATGTGAAAAGATCCCAAAAAGATGTTACATTTTCGCGTATGCATTATTGTTATTTTGTAATCTAGCTACTGCTTGACATACGTAACCAATAACGAATAGGCATGCTTCATTTGACGTCATTGAACTGTTTATTTGGATTTTCGCGGGTGTGTTATTGTTATTACGCTATTGTTTACATATAGCTGTTGCCATTCCCAACATCGAAATATCGTCGATTTGAGTACCGCATACGTTAGCGTATTATATAAGTTGATGATGGGTTAATAGAGGGCTGCGAGATTTGGATAGCGATAATCTCATTTTATTCTTTAATTACTCAAAAATATAAGCAATAAACACATCAAGTACTATATTCCATCATACATTGAAGTCGCGATAACTGATCTGATAAGTCAAATGTCGATTTGTTTATGTCGAAGTTTTCGTGCAATATCAAGTCAATTTAAATTTTTAACAAAATATCACCCCCCCACGCCCCCGAATTTTTGTTTCTTTCATCCTTCTGCTGCCAGATTTCTTTTGCTTTCTTTTCTACTCTTTTTTTAAAATTTAATTTTGATTAGTTTTTTGTGTGTACGTTTCTGTCTTTTCTTTTTGTTTATAATTATTTTATTACATTTATATTTTAAAAAATTAAACTGTTGTCCTGCATGTGTATTAAAAAAATGTTTTGTGTTTTTATATTACTTTTTGTTTTTAGTTTTTTGTTTGTTCTCTTCTGTTTTTTCTTTTATCGTGTGTATTTGTGTTTTCTTTTTTGCTTTTTATAATTATTGGTGTTATTATTTATATATGTATTTTTGTTAGTCCTTATTTTTAATGAGTATGTCATTTTACCTCTCACCCCCTTTGTTGAAAATTTTCCCAAAAATATGTCCCAAAAATGCGACATAAAAAAATCGGCATAAATGTATGCGACATAATTTTACATATTTGCACATATTTAAATACTATTAGTTCACAACAGCTTTAATCTATTGTTACACTATTTCGTAAGCTGTAGAATAGGCATCCCATATATTTTTCTATAAATAGGTGACAATGCTAAAAATTTCAACCCAGGTATACCAGGCGAACTACACGAAAGATGAGAGATAAAAGGACATAGTCCTTTAATATTATTTTAATATGGCAATCATGAAACTAGAAAAAATGAGGGGGGTCAGGCGGGGTCTCCCCTGATGAGGCTCGAACAGCCGAGTTTATATTCTTTTCTTTTTATCCCATGCCCTTTTTCTCCACTTTCTTTAATCTCCGCGGTTCTCACCTTATCTTTTTTCAAAGTTGCAACATGCTTGTTTGTTTATCTTTTTCAGTTCCTACTGTTTTGTAAAATGAAGATCTTTGACTGACGAAGACCGATTACATTTTAAGTCGAAACGATCGTATCGCCTTACAAGTATCATTTTATGTGTGTTTTCTACAGAAAGTCTTTATCTATTTTACCATCCCTAAATTTTGAAATTACCCCACTAAGCCGAAGTTTTGGTAAAAGTTTTAATTTCATTTCGTAATTGAAAATCTTTAGAATAAAAATAAAGATAGAAAGAAACTAGGATTATTTTTGTTATATTAATGACCTATTCTTTAATATATGCAGCGTCCCCCTTCCCCCCGATACCCAACGCAGAACTGAAATAATTCCAAGACATCATTTCACCATTTGGAGGTTTGCTTCAACTCCCACTCCCCACCCCTTGCATAGAACAATTTTACCCACCCCCCTTTCGTTTTAAATAGAAAATCACTTAGGATGTTGAACAAATGGTTTTGATGAGTTCCCCACATTTTCCTATTTTTCCTGTGAACAATTTTCCTGTAAGGCTGTTTTTTTTTAGAAAACCATGCAACTTTTCAGCAGATTTCTTAAAAGAATTTTTTTGCGCTAGAGCAGTGGTTCCCAACTCAAATTAACCCTTTATAAGGCGAGTTTATGTGCGGAGAGTCGAAAGTACTTGGAATTTTTCCGCCCCATTAAGATTCATTCATACATTTTCCCTCTAGTGTAATATCCCAGCTGAAAATTGGATAAATAAGTATCCAACAAACATAGAAATTTTGCAGGAGAATACATCCATGATTCACAAAATCAAAGTCGGAAAACTACCCGCTGCTTGTGCACGGAATGAAACGCAAAAACATATAATTAAAAGCGATGATTCTTATGCTTCGAGTCATTATTCGAGCTTTCCTTAAAATGACGAATGGAAGAAAAGTTCATAAGCCAACTATTATTTAGAATCTAGACGTATGGAAAAAATATGCATCCAATATAACTGAACAAAAATCAGAAAATTCAATAATGACAATTGATTTCTGTATTGAATAGACCGTAGGTGGTAAGTATTTTACCACTGCCCGATAAAGGGTTAAAAAAGGGGTGTATGGCCCGATAAAGGGGTGTACGGGAAAAAATAGACATCCAGTGTAACTGAACAAAAGTCGGAAAATTCAGTAATGATATTGGATGTCTCTGTATTTAATAGACAGTAGGGGGGTAAGTATTCTTACCACCGCCTTATAAAGGGTTAAAATTACAAGCGAAAGAAAACTTCATAAGCCAAATATAATTTAGAATCTAGATGTATGGAAAAAATAGACATCCAATATAACTGAAGGAAAATCGGAAAATTCCCTAATGATAATTGATTTCTGTATTTAATAGAACGTAGGGGGTAAGTATTCTTACCGACGTCTTATAAAGGGTTAAAATTATGAAGGAAAGAAAAGTTCATAAGCCAAGTATAATTCAGAATCCAGATGTATGGAAAAAATATACATCCAATAGAACAGAACAAAAATCAGAAAATTCCCTAATGATAATTGATTTCTGCATTTAATAGACCACAGGTGGTAAGTATTCTTACCACGGCCTTATAAAGGGCTAAAATGGCTAATGAAATTAAAATTCATAAGCCAAATATAATTCAGAATCCAGATGTATGTAAAAAATATACATCCAATACAACTGAACAAAAATCAGAAAATTCCCTAATGAAAATTGATTTCTGTATTTAATAGACCATAGGTGGTAAGTATTCTTACCACGGCCTTATAAAGGGTTAACCAGGGGACCAGTCTTCCACTTCCAATTTACCCACGGACAGCCTAAAAGAATTGTTTTCGGGGGAGAACGGGGGATAAAATCCAAAGAAAAAATAAGAAAGAAACGCAAATCGTATAGATAAAATGCAATGATAAATAAAAAATTCAAAAAGGATCTTTAATGAAATAGATGTATACGTTATTTTTTTTACATGAATTGGGAAATTAATTATAAATGTTACGCTTTCTACGTCTGAAGGCTTTATATATTGACGCTATAGAAGCCGTGTTATCGCTTGTTTATGGAACTGTGCTTTTAAGTGCTGAGTGTCCATTCTTCATTGCTAAGTCTTGAGGGACAGTTTACGATATCCCTTGTATGTTTCCAATGAATGAAGTGTTTTATTTAGTATGAAAACTACAGCATTTGTGAAAGCCTCTATGCTAAGTGTACTGTTATAAGCACTTTATACTGCGATTGTGCTTGTGAATTTTGCACCGCTGCTTATCCGACGAAGTTCTAGGAGCCCTAAAGTTCGTGTTCCATCCTGGCAAGAGGACTCTTTACTAGAACTTTCTAAACCAACGGGACTTTAGAACGACGAACCCAGGAAACAAGCAGAGTATTTCTGCAACAGTATGCAGACAGAATCGGCTTGAAATGGCAAATGGAAATAGTCTCCCTTTTGCTATGCCCCCTATGGGGGCTTGTAAAGTTACTTTTTTAGCATTAACATCACATAATAGCCTAATATTTCTCTTCTAGGGCGTAATCGAAATTCCCGCTTCATGTGGAATCTTCGAGAAATAGACCCTTCTGGAAGCTTCTTGTAGCTTCGGCGTCGCCTATAAATACAAACTGTCGGACGCCCCAATTCAGTGTGCGTTGAGCTCCCGTAGTGTGAATCGAGTTGCCGATGTGTACTGCACTTTGCTCGGGTATAGAATCGGTGTTTCCGCGCTTTTTTAAGAAGCCGATTTTTAAGTGCTGTGTGTCAATTCTTGATTGCTGTGTCTTAAGGGACTGTTAGTATTATCCCTCGTGTATTTCCACTGAATTTTTGCCTGTGGAAGTGCTTTATTTTATGTGAGAATTAAGGCAAATTTTTAAAGCTCCGGTACTGAGTGGTCTGTTATAAACAAGCTACTGGCCGTGAGTGCCTGTGCATTTTGTAAAGCTTATGGTTCGACGAAGTTCTACAAGCCGTACATTTCGTTTTCCATCCTGACAAGTGGACTCATTACTAGAACTTTCTACACCAACAGGGCTCTAGAATGACGAACCCAGGAAACAAAACTGTTTATAGAGACAGAAGCGCCTTGAAATGGCAAATGGTAATATCCCAATGGTAATGGTAATAATTATAATTGTTACGCTTTCTACGTCTGAGGACTTTATATTGACGCTATAGAAGCCGTGTTATCGCTTGTTTCTGGAACTTTAAATGCTGTGTGTCAATTCTTCATTCCTGAGTCTTGAGGGACAGTTTACGATACCCCTCGTATGTTTCCAATGAATTTTTGTCTGTGGAAGTGTATTATTTCGTGTGGAAAATACAGCATTTGTGAAAGCATCTGTACTAAGCGGACTGTTATAAGAACGTTATACTGTCTGATTGTGCTTGTGAATATTGTACAGCTGGTTGTTCGACGAAATTCTAGAAGCCATACAATTCGTGTTCCATCCTGACAAGTGGACTCTTTACTAGAAGTTTCTACACCTACTGGACTTTAGAACGACGAACCCAGGATACTAGCAGAATATTCCTGCATCAGTTCACAGACAGAAATGCCTCGAAATGGCAAATGGAAATATTTCCCCTTTAGTATTCAGTATTGGCAGAAACCCGGGTGAAATGCTTATGTTAATAGATCTCCTCGCGTGAGACATGCTACAATCTACTCAGGTGTGATGCTTCCCTCCCCCTTCCTCGCCCCCGATATCCATTATTTTTCTTCTTGTTTCACTTCATTTCACAGGGCTTAGATTATTCTTCTATTTCTTTTTTTACTGTTGTTATTTTTTACCCACACTTTGGCCGAAGATGAATCGATGTTTCATTTTTGAATTCTGTGGACCAGATTTTTAGTTCACAAGAAAGTATTTTTTTTTTATTGAATACTTTTAAATATTCTAAATGGGATTATTTAAAAGGGCGTTAGGGGAGGAGTGGTTATGAAATTACGGAACATTCATTAAACGAGAAAGATAAGTTATGCTAAATGCATTAATTATAAAACATTTTCCACATAAATCTGTCTTTCTCACAGCAAAATACTTCGTTTTAATTGAATATTTAAAATTTTATAAATGGAATTATTTAGAAGCCCTTTAGGGGAGGAGGGGTTATGAAATTACCCAATATTCATTAAACAAGAAAGATAATTTCTGCTAAATGTATTGATTATGAAACATTTTTCCACATAAATCTTTCTTCCTCACAGCAAAATACTTCGTTTTAATTGAATATTTAAAATTTTATAAATGGAATTATTTAGAAGCCCTTTAGGGGAGGAGGGGTTATGAAATTACCCAATATTCATTAAACAAGGAAGATATTTCTGCTAAATGTATTGATTATGAAATATTTTTCCACATAAATCTTTCTTGCTCACAGCAAAATGCTTTTTTTTAAAAATTGATTACTTTTCAATTTTCTAAATGGGATTATTTAAATAGTAGTTAAGGGAAGAGGGATCATGGAATTACCAAACATTCACTGAACATGAAAGACAAATTATGCTAAATGCATTGATTATAAGACATTTTTCCACACAAATATTTCTTGTTCACGTTAAAATACTTTTTTAAATTGACTACTTTTTAATTTTCTAAATGGAATTATTTAAAAGGGCGTTAGGGGTGGAGGGGTTATGAAATTACGAAACATTCATGAAACAAGAAAGATAAATTATGCTAAATGCATTGATTATAAAACATTTTCCACACAAATCTTTCTTGTTCACAGCAAAATGTTTTTTTTTAAATTGACTACTTTTACATTTTCTAAATGGGATTATTTAAAAGGGCGTTAGGGGAGGAGGGACTATGATATTACCAAACATTCCTGAAACAAGAAAGATTATTTATGCTAAATGTATTGATTATGAAACATTTTCCACGCTAATCATTCTTGTTCACAGCAAAATGTTTTTTTTTTTTTTTTTTTTTTAATTGACTACTTTTAAATTTTCTAAATGGGATTATTTAAATTGTGATTAGGGAAAGAGGGTTTATGAAATTACTAAACATTCATTAAACAAGAAAGATAAATTATTATAAATGTATTGATTATGAAACATTTTTTCACACAAATCTTTCTTGTTCAAAACAAAATGTTTTTTTATAAATTGACTACTTTTACATTTTCTAAATGGGATTATTTAAAAGGGCGTTAGGGGAGGAGAGACTATGATATTACCAAACATTCCTGAAACAAGAAAGATTATTTATGCTAAATGTATTGATTATGAAACATTTTCCACGCTAATCATTCTTGTTAACAGCAAAATGTTTTTTTTTTTTTTTTAAATTGACTACTTTTAAATTTTCTAAATGGGATTATTTAAATTGTGATTAGGGAAAGAGGGTTTATGAAATTACTAAACATTCATTAAACAAGAAAGATAAATTATTATAAATGTATTGATTATGAAACATTTTTTCACACAAATCTTTCTTGTTCAAAACAAAATGTTTTTTTTATAAATTGAATACTTTTAAATTTTCTAAACAGAATTATTCAAAAGGTGTTTAGGGAAGGAGGGACTATGAAATTACAAAACATTCACTAAACAAGAAAGAGAAGTTATGCTAAATGAATTGAGTATAAAACATTTTTCACACAAATCTTTGTTCACAGCAAAATGCTTTTTTTTAATTGAATACTTTAAAAATTTCTAAATGGAATTATTTAAAAAGTTGTTACGGGAAGAGGGATTATGAAATTACCAAACCTTCATTAAACAAGAAAGATAAGTTATATTACAAAACATTATATTGATTTTAAAACATTTTTCACAGAAATATTTCTTGTACACAGCAAAATGGATTTTTTTTAAATTGACTACTTTTAAATTTTCTAAATGGAATTACTTAAATGGTACTTAGGGGAGGAGGGATTATGAAATCACCAAACATTCAGTAAACGAAAAATATAAATTAAGCTATATGAATTGATTATAGAACATTTTCCACGCGGCTTTCTTGAACGTTTTTGACCAGCCATAAATTAAGCTAAATGTATTGATTATAAAGCATTTTTCCATAGAAATCTTTCCTGTTCACAGCAAAATGTTTCGTTTTTTTTTTTTTTTGACTACTGTTAAATTTTCTAAATGGGATTACTTAAAATGTAGTTAGGGTAGGAAGGATTATGAAATTATCATTAAACATCACTCACTAAACCAGAAGGATAACTTATGCTAAATGCATTGATTATAAATCATTTTAACCACAAATCTTTCTTGTTCACAGCAAAATACATTTTTTTTAAATTGGATACTTTTAAATGTTGTAACTGGGATTATTTAAAAGGCTGTTAGGGGAGGGGGGAATATGAAATTGCCAAACATTCATTAAAAAATAAACATAAGTTATGCTAAATGCATTGATTATAAGACATTTTTCCACACAAATCTTTCTTGTTCACAGCAAAATGGGTTGTTTTAATTGTATAATTTAAATTTTCTAACTGGGATTATTTAAAAGGTAGTTACGGGAGGAGGGATTATGAAATTAAATATTCACTAAACAAGAAATATAAATTAAGCTAAATGCACTAATTATGTAGTTATTCTGTTATTACTTTCCGTACATGTACCATCTAAGGAAAGTATTGTAATCATGAAAAAATTCGATTTCGAGATTTTGGTGTATTGGCACGTTTTGAGTTCTTCTAAATTCATTTATGCTATTTTTAAGAAGTGTATGTGTGTGTGTGTGTGTGTGAATGAATACGATAGCTCCTAAACGGGGCATTCGATTGAGCTTAAATTGGGTATATATGTTACAAACCACCGTCGCAAGACCGGTATTGATTTCGGTGTGTATAGGACTTATAGTTTTTCTACAGGGCTACGACAAAGATTTCTTTAACATTATGACCTATGGGGAGAAATTCTTGAAAGTGCGCTACCGTTTAAATGGTGCTTTCGATGGAGTTTCAATATGGCATAGATGTTTCAATTATTCATCGATTAAAATTTATTTAAATGCTTGGTGATGATCTTAATCGTATGTGTTTGGTAAGTCGAGTGGAGCCACTGCAGATTTTTTCGTTTTGTTACATCAAAATCGGTCAACTAGAACCGGAGATACGAGTTTTTGCTTTCTCCATTGTTTCCCTATGGCGGTTCTAGAAATCTCGAGAAATATGGGTCCTAGGCCTTCGGTCACTTCACTTTTGGGGACTTATTTTTGGCGATAAATTTGGCAATGTTTCGTCAAAAGTCACCAAGCTTGGCGACATTTTGGTCATTGGGCGCGATTTTCCCTATGGGGCTTGCAAAGTTGCTTTTTCAGCATTAAAATTCACATAATAGCCTAATATTTCTCTTCTATGACATAATCAAAATTCCCGCTTTATGTGGAATCTTCGAGAAATAGACTCTTCTGGAAGCTTCTTGTAGCTTCTGCGCCACCTATAAATACAAGCTGTCAGAGGCCCCTGTTCAGTATGGAGAGAGCTCCCGTCGAGTCAGTGTGGATCGAGCTGCCGATGTGTACGGCGCTTTGCTCTGTGATAGAAGCGGTGTTTTCGCTCTTGTTTACGAAGCTGATTTTTAAGTGCTGTGTGTAAATTCTTCATTGCTGTGTCTTAAGGGATTGTGTACGATATCCCTTGCGTATTTCCACTGAATTTTGCCTGTGGAAGTGTTTTATTTTGTGTGAGAATTACAGCATTTGTGAGAGCTTCGGTACTGAGTGGACTGTTATAAACGAGCTACTGGCCGTTAGTGCCTGTGAATTTTGTACAGCTGATTGTTCGACTCAGTTCTAGAAACAATAAACTTTGTGTTCCATACTGACAAGTGGACTTTTTACTAGAACTTTCTACACCAACTGGACTTAGAACGACGGGCCACAGAAACAAGCTGTGTTCTGCAACAATACAATAAGCCTTACTGCTGAAATGAGTGTATTTCTGAATTCAATGTCTTAACCCTTTGAGGCGCAACCCTTTCCCAATGCTGGAAAAAGGGCAGCCGTTGCCATCGATCGACTTAACTACCAGCAAGATGGCGGACGATCGAAACGTTCATCGCGTGCCACAGATCTAGAGCCCTTTTGACGCAGCTGGCTGTGCTCAAAAAAGGTCTGTAGATCTGTGGCACGCGATGAACGTTTCGATCGTCCGCCATCTTGCTGGTAGTTAAGTCGATCGATGGCAACGGCTGCCCTTTTTCCAGCATTGGGCAATCTATCCAGCCGTTCTCGCGTTCTTCCATTTTTCAGCAGATGTCAGTGCTGTTGAAAATAATCGTGACCATTTTTTGATGACGTGCTAAAAAGTAAATGATTCTCGTGGAGCTATGTCACCCGCAACTATTTTTATAGAAATCCAATCTATTCTTCGTGACCTTCAACAGTCAAAACGTCAACAGTTTGGTGGTCTCAGAGCGAAACCACTGCGCGTTAAAGGGTTAAAAAAATTCCATGCATGTTCAATTCTAAAAGGAATTTGTCTTTTTTTTTTTTTGCTTTTTATTATAGTTGAAGAGGGAAAATATATTAAATATTCCTTTGACACACATTTTTCTTTTATCAAAAAAGATGAAATCACACATGTTTTTTCCAGCTTCAATATCGCTGATTGATTTTTTTTTTTTTTTTTTTCACTTTTTCTGTGCAACTGCTTATTTGGTGAGGGACTTTTTTGCAGATGAAATCGATATATTTAAAATATATTCCTAGATTTGGGATATCGATTTCATTTCGATAATGGAGACGCTCGCTCAGGGAGACTCCGCAAGGCACTGATTATGCACTTACGTAATGGCAATGCATTTGTCTTTCGCAAATGTTAAGTAATGAATAAAAATGGCCTGGCGTGAACGCCAAACTGTTACTAATTTCGGGGCGGATCTGCTCTTCTGGGAATTAAATTAGGCTGAAATTGATATTCTACGTGTCAAAAAATTAATTATTTTTATTTTGTTGCATGTAGATTGGTTAACTAGAATGTGAGAGAGGGACTATTGGGTTTCTGCATGCTGTTTGGCGGTTTTTCGCTAAATATTGGCGATATAGCTCATCTGACTACAGTTTCGTGGACCTTTTTGGGACGCCAAGGTTGGCCACATTTCGCCAAGTCTCCAAGACTGGTGATATTTGCAGGTATTTAATAGGGCCTGTAATGTTTGCTTCCTTGAAAGTGGAACTTCTCGAGAACGACCACCTTCCGTTCCGCGAGAAACCATTGTTAAGGAAGGTGGTCGCTCAAAGAAGTACATACACTTGGTAGCCAAGGAAAAAAAAACTAAAAAATATTGTTTGTTTTGATATTTATAAAATTACATTCTGATGCGTAAATAATTATACAAACATATTTTTTTAATTTTAAGTTTAATGCAGCATTTAGAAATTTCAGATTATTTAATTCTTTTTAACACGCTTTTATTAGTTTCAACTGTATGTTTGTTTGTTTGTTTGTAACCGACACCTTTGAACTCGAGTTTGACCCACTTTAAACGGTCAGATTTAATTTAAAATTGGTAGACTTTTCAAGGACCGATGACAAAACAATAATTTGATAAGTTCATCCCATTGTCCTGATTAGGATCGTCAGGATGAGTCATTTTCTTAGAGATCCTTCGCGTGAGAGCGAGAGAGTTGGAGCTAGCGCGCGGTCTACGCATGCGTACCCTTTCGGCACTCGACTCAGCACAATGGAGTAGAACCTCTCTCGCTATTGGTCACTGTATTTAATGGTGTGTTTGGGTGGTTACGTTTTTGAAATCAAGATGGCAAATCTAAAATTTTTACCTCAATATTGTGTATTATTCCATGGATGTTTGTGTTTGCTGATTAGAAATCTATTTTTCCATTTTAGTGAGGAAGGTAGCATGTAACTGCAGGTAAATTAATACTTTGGTGCACAGCAATTACTTAATACATTGGTGCAGTCCTGGCTACGCCACTGGTGCACAGTGAAAATAAATTATCTCACAGTTTGTACTTTCCAACTCACTGTTCACTAGATTCTTATGACAGATATCGAAAATAAAGAATAAATTTTAAATAAAGTTTTAAAAACTAAGAAACACGCTTTAGTGATCAATTGGTATAACTAAAAAGTGAAAAATAATTCTTTATATGGAAATAAATGAATGAAGTACGCTTTTTAACAATATTCCCTACAGTAATCCCTATATCAGTTCTTGAGAATATTCGATCTGTACGATTAGTACAAAAATGATACAGAAAATAGAGCAAAATAGACAAATATAGAGACAAATGTAGAATAGGCATCCCATGTATTTTTGACATATATTTAAATACTATTAGTTCACAACAGCTTTAATCTATTGTTACACTATTTCGTAAGCTGTAGAATAGGCATCCCATGTATTTTTTACATATATTTAAATACTATTAGTTCACAACAGCTTTCATCTATTGTTACACTATTTCGTAAGCTGTAGAATAGGCATCCCATGTATTTTTTACATATATTTAAATACTATTAGTTCACAACAGCTTTCATCTATTGTTACACTATTTCGTAAGCTGTAGAATAGGCATCCCATGTATTTTTTACATATATTTAAATACTATTAGTTCACAACAGCTTTCATCTATTGTTACACTATTTCGTAAGCTGTAGAATAGGCATCCCATGTATTTTTTACATATATTTAAATACTATTAGTTCACAACAGCTTTAAATCTATTGTTACACTATTTCGTAAGCTGTAGAATAGGCATCCCATGTATTTTTTACATATATTTAAATACTATTAGTTCACAACAGCTTTAATCTATTGTTACACTATTTCGTAAGCTGTAGAATAGGCATCCCATGTATTTTTTACATATATTTAAATACTATTAGTTCACAACAGCTTTAAATCTATTGTTACAATATTTCGTAAGCTGTAGAATAGGCATCCCATGTATTTTTTACATATATTTAAATACTATTAGTTCACAACAGCTTTCATCTATTGTTACACTATTTCGTAAGCTGTAGAATAGGCATCCCATGTATTTTTTACATATATTTAAATACTATTAGTTCACAACAGCTTTCATCTATTATTACACTATTTCGTAAGCTATAGAATAGGCTTCCCATGTATTTTTTACATGTATCTAAATGCTATTAGTTCACAACAGCTTTAATCAGAGGCGTAGCCACGGGGGGGGTTAGGGGGGTCATAACCCCCCTCCATGGGGAATTTTTGCCATGCAAAATGTATATTCTTCAGTTGTAGTAGTCGTAATCCCCCCCCATGAAAAATTTCTGGCTACGCCCCTGGCTTTAATGTATTGTTACAATGTTTCGTAAGCTGTAGAATAGGCTTCACATGTATTTTTTACTTTATTTAAATACTATTAGCTCACAACAGCTTTAATCTATTGTTACACTATTTTGTAAGTTGTAGAATATGCTTCACGTGTATTTTTTTTTTTTTTCTACAAATAGGTTACACTCCTAAAAATTTCATCATAGGATTACCGGGCGAAATACGCGAAAGATGAGCGATAAAATGAGCCTTTCATTGATTTGAGCGATAAATTGAGCGATAGCCAAAAAATGTGTCCCCAAAAAAGCGACATAAAAATACGACATACTTTTACATATGTTGAAATGCTATTCGTTCACAACAGCTGTAATCTATTCTTACACTATTTCGTAAGCTGTAGAATAGGCGCCGCATGTATTTTTTAAATATATTTAAATACTATTCGTTCAATACAGCTGTAATCTATTGTTACACTATTTCGTAAGCTGTAGAATGTGCATCCCATGTATTTTTTAAATATATTTAAATACTATTCGTTCAATACAGCTGTAATCTATTGTTACACTATTTCGTAAGCTGTAGAATGTGCATCCCATGTATTTTTTAAATATATTTAAATACTATTCGTTCAATACAGCTTTAATCTATTGTTACACTATTTCGTAAGCTGTAGAATTTGCTTCACATGTATTTTATACATCTATTTAAATACTATGAGTGCACAACAGCTTTCATCTATTGTTACACTATTTCGTAAGCTCTAGAATAGGCATCCCATGTATTTTCCTATCAATAGGTTACGATCCTAAAAATGTCAACATAGGGTGACCAGGCGAAATACACGAAGGATGAGCGATAAAATGACATAGTCAATGAATATCGTTTTAATAGGGCAATCATGAAACTAAAAAATTAGGGGGGGGCTCAGGGGATCTCCCACTGACGAAACTCAAACAGCCGAGTTTTTTATATAGATTTCAATTCTCATGATATATTTTGTGAAACAAGAAAGACAAAGCACGGCACACTGCACTCATGGATTAGGATACCCGTTCCAAACAGGATTTAAAATTCTGAAGTAAAGCTGGAATCTGCTTGACAAAGCTTGTAAAACAGCTTGGCTGTGCCGCACAGCCAACTGTCGTCAAAAAAGGATCTCGGAACGCGATGAACGTTTCGATCGTTCGCCCTCTTGCGGGTCGTTAAGTCGAGCGATGGCAACGACTGCCCTTTTTTCAGCATTGGGCAATCTATGCAGCTGTTCTCGCATTCTTTCATTTTTCAGCAGATGTTGGTGCTGTTGAAAATAATCGTGACAATTTTTTGGACGGGAAAGGACGTGCTAAAAAGTAAAGGATTCTCGTGGAGCTAGGAAACCCGCAACTCTTTTTATAGAAATCCAATCTATTCTTCGTGACTGGCAACAGTCAAAACGTCAGAGTTGAATGTGCCACATAAATATAAAAAATCGTCCTGGTAAGTGCATATGTTTAGTGATCGCCACCTTAGCGAGAGCTCAGGCGTTGAAGTAGGTATCGACCCAAGAAAGAAAAACATCACACACTCATGGATTAGGATGCACATTCGAAACAATAACGAATAAACGGTGAAGTACAGTTGGAAAACAATTTAAAATGGTGAAGTATAGTTGGAATATAATTGGCGAAGATTGCACAATGATTTTAGTAAGCTATTTTAAGATAGATTTCGATTCCAAAGATGGGTTTCACGGAACAAGGGTTTAAAATACAGCCCACTCGTGAATAATGTTACACTTTCCAACTCAATGGAATAAAGAAGAAAAATAGATACGACGCATAAATTATGATACGCTTTTAATATATAGCACTTTAGTGATTATTTAAAATCTGAAAGTATGTCAGATTTTATATATTTATTACTTTTCGAACATGTATCGTGTAAGGAAAGTAGTGTAATCATGAAAAATTCGACTTCGAGATTTTAATGTATTCACACGTTTTGAGGTCTTCTAAATTAATTTATGTTGTTTTTACGAGATGTATGTATGTATGTGTGTGTGTGTGTATGTGTGTCTGTGTGTATGCGATTGAACGCGATAGCTCCTAAACGCATCATTCGATTGAGCCCAAATTAGGTATATACGTTATAAACCACCGTCGCAAGTCCGGTATCGATTTTGGTGTATATAGGACTTATAGTTTTTCTACAGGGCTACGACAAAGATTTCTTTTACATTATGGCCTATTGGGGGGAAATTCTTGAAAGTGCGCTAGCTTTTAAACGGTACATTCGATTGAGCTCAAATTCGGTATATTTGTTATAAACCACGGTATTGATTTTGATGTCTGTAGAACTTATAGTTTTTCTAGAGGGCTACGACAAAGAGTTTTTTTTTACATTATAGCATATGGAGAGAAAGTGTTGAAAGTGCGCTAGCAATTAAGTGGTGCATTCAATTGAGTTTCAATTTGATATATATGTTTGAATTATTCGTCGATTAAAACTTATTTAAATGCTTGGTCATGATCTTAATCGTATGTCTTAGGAAAGTCGAGTGGAGTCACACCAGATTTTTTTTTTAACATTACAAGTATAAGAAAATGTTTTGGACCAATAAAAAAATGACATTATAGATGGGGAAAAGTTAAATACGAAGAAAATACATTCAATAAGCAAACACAATAGTGTTTGCAGCATCATAAGGCCACTATTTACGGATAAATGATGCCAAATGATATGCACTTAAGTAGATACGAAGTTGCACTTTATATTCACATGCCCCTTAAAAATCCCTTTCTTAAAAAAAAACCTTAGGAAACAAAAAATATTCTGTTAGAAGTAAGAATACAGTTTGCAGTTGTTCACATTTCCGTTTTTCTCTCCAGGGCAACATTAAGCCCTTTTCCGTCTGTGTGAGGTTGTATTTTAGAAAAAGATAAAAAAATAAAACAACATTTTTTTGTGTATTTTTTGCTTTACTTAGCTTAAGGTTGGGAAAAACATCTTTTAAGAAAGAAGTTTTGACCTTTTGTTTGTTCATTGCTTGCGGTTTGTATGTGGTGTAATACACGCTATTCGCATTTCAATGAAAATAAATTTGTACTTAGGCCTCTTTTTTTATGGGAGGATGATTTTAAATGGCCGTATTAACAAGAAACATAAATCATGCGAAATGTATTGAATATAAAGCATATGCATAATTTTAAAGCCCTGCAGTCTATTGAGTGAAATAGCACTATTTATGATACATTAAGGGGACAGCCTACTTTTAAGAATGGGAAAATGTATAAATTTTAGATCAACTTTCATAATTTTTAAAAAAATAAGGAATGCATGCAGAAACAGAACTTTTTTTTCAGTTAACTACTATGACATTACTCTATTGATTAAAAATATTATTTTAGTTTATTATAAAGGTGATAATTTTAAAAATATTATTTTACCAGACAATATTGAAAAAAAAAATTCAAGGGTACTTTCCCACTGCGCGCAAGATATCTCAATTAGAATTCCTTTGAACCTCATAATTTTTTTCTAAATTAAACAAAACATTTAAATTAACAATCTAAACTAAAATGGTTTAATTATTTTCATAATTTAAATTTAAAAAAATCATTTAATCTGAAAATTTAAATTACCATAAAAATTTTGATAGTTTTACAATCATAACTTTTTTTCTATGAAACACAACCATTTCATTTTAGTTCATTTTGTTCATTATATTAGAATAAATGCCTGAGAAAAATTTCAAGTTGATATCTTAAATAGTTTTTAAAATATCATGCGCGCAAACTTGAAAAACAGTGTTTTGAGAAAACGCCAATTAAAGTTCAAATTGTTGTTTTGGAACATAAATTTTAATTTTTAAAAGTTGAAAACATTTTCTATTGAAACATTTACTATTTAAGAATAATTTTACGGAGTACTTAATATGATTAACCCAAAATATGTTTTAATATGGCTTAAGAAACATCAGTCTAAAGAAAAGCTCGACAATTGTAAATATGAAAATATATGTACATACCTTAACAAAAGATACATTTTTAGGATATAAAGGCATTAATATTGGTAAAGTACATAGTTTTGAA
The DNA here is from genome assembly GCA_038373885.1 of Cheiracanthium punctorium. Taxonomy (NCBI): domain Eukaryota; kingdom Metazoa; phylum Arthropoda; class Arachnida; order Araneae; family Cheiracanthiidae; genus Cheiracanthium; species Cheiracanthium punctorium. The sequence goes on from JAWZYV010007229.1 coordinate 125,845, forward strand.
GTTATTTTAATAATTATATCCATATATATATATTTATTTTTACTTTGCAACATAAAAATTTGATTTTATTTCACTTTATGAAATTTCGATTTAAAATTTTCCGCTTTCATGCACAATGCCTTCGTTTTCTTTTATTGCCTCAAACTGAGAACTGATGAGCATTTTTCTGGCTCTTCGAGTTTCTAAATTAAATTCTGTACATTTCTATTCTCCCTCTTTTATGCTTTGAGTGTCAACCTTAGTTGCAGCTTCTACAGCATGCTGCCCAACTTGCGTTTACATTTTCCTTTTTATCTCAACAAATAAATGTCATACAGAAAAATGGTTGGTATCAATCTTTTTAGAATAAAGTAAGCTATTTAATGAGATAAAATTCTCAAAATCAATTTTTTGGGCATTTTAAAAGTAGGCTGTCCCCTTAAACGATTTTTATAAAAGCACTTGGAAGATATGTATTTTAATAATTGTTTTTCATTATAAAATTGAAACGGTTCTTATTCATAACTAGCTAAAATTACCCGTCGTTGACGGGTTAGTGCTGAATGCAAATTTCTAAAAAGCAAGAACTTTCGTCAGTATTGTTAGGGGTACACAGAATAGATGTAGTATGTTGCCATAGTAAAGAAAGCGAAATTATAATATTTATGTATTGCTAAAATGTTACAGGTTAGAGAGTCACTCAGTAATATCATTTCATTCGCTTGAGTCGTCATTATGGGATGCGCGAACGAATACTGACGCATACTGAAATATTTTTCGCAAAATCTCAAAATCTAATCAATATTTTTGAAACATTGGAAGCCTAGAATTTAAGTTGAGTGACAACCTATCCTGTCACCGAATTTCGTTCCATTCCCTGCAGTCTTTATTTCGTGATGCTGGAACAAAATTTCAGCATTCTCAAACGATTTTTGCAGAAATTTCAAAATGTAATCAAAATATTTTAAAACTTCAACGCCTATAAAATAAGATTGGCAACTACCTATCCTATCGAAAATTGAAATTCGTATTGTACGCGTCCAATAGTTAAATTTTGCTTTTTGTTGCACCAAAATTGGTGAACTAGAGCCGGAGATACGGAGGTGTCAGTGTCCCTATTGACTTCTATGGCAATTTCTAGAAATCTCGAGAAATAGGGGTCACTCATCAGTAACCTCACTTTTGAGGACTTAATTTTGGAGCCCAATTCGGCGATACTAGGCCCAAACTCGCCAAGCTTGGCGTCATTTTGGTCATTGGGCGCGATTTTAACAATGGCGCTTGTAAAGTTAGGGCCCGATTCAAACGAAACGCGATCGGTCGTCTCCAAAACGATCGTTTTCTCTCTGGAAGTTCGATCGCTTTTACAAGCGATCGCAAAAGTGTATTCAAAGTGAAACAAAATAGGCGATCGAACTTACAGGTTTGCTAGATCGAAACTTTATCGCCACAGAGTGAAAACGCAAATTCCGGTGACGTAGAAAGTCGCTGTTAACCAATAAAAAAAATCGCATCTTTCTCTGGAAAAACTTTTCACTTAATGGCGACGACTAACTGTTTATTTATTTATGTTTGAGCTGCAACGGACAACAGGCTGTGTCTTAATTTTTTCCCCAACAGTATTCTAGGATAATGTTTTAAAATTTTAGCTGGTTTAGGTTAATATTTTTTGTATGTTTATAATCATGGAAATACATTTTTAATTTATTAAGACTTTTTTTAGAATATTATTAATAATAGTATTTTTCGTCATAATTATCATGTCGAATTGTTCGAATTATCGAATAATAATTGTTCTCTAATTTGCCTACTACATTTTATTTTTCTGTAGCAGAGAAGCTGTTTATAATTATAATGGAGGGGTAGAATTACTATATATTTTATGTTCTGATATATAATTAACAATCAAAGACATCCTTAATATAATGGTTTGAATATTTGTTTAGGAGGGTTGCTAGGATGCTTATTTTAGCGAAAAATTATTCGTTAGTCATGTATTTTTTCGCGCTGTTTCAAACAAATTTATCGAGCAATATATCGAGATCAAATTTATCGAGCAATAAACGATTTAAAATAAGAACTATAGATGGCGCCTGCATCGTAGTGTCTGCTAGAGTGGAACTGAAATGCCGACAGAAAATAAACCTTACAGAAATTCTGTTCTGCGAGAAAATTCAGCTTTCCGCAGGCCTAAATCTTTTGCAGAATTCCCTGTCTGATAATTCCAACGGATTGCTTCGTAATTTTAAATAACGAGTCTTCGTTGTTGTTGTAATCTTCTTATTAACCATCCGCCGATCGATCCGCCATGTTCTCGAAAACGATCGCTTTTGAAAAAGCGATAGCAAAACACTGATCGCAGTGTCACGTGATCCAAAAGCGATAGACAGGTTTCACTTGAATAGGAAACATAGGAATCAGTCGAAAATTTCCGCGATCGCAACGGAAAACGATAGAACTCTGTTTCGTTTGAATCGGGCCCTTAGTCTCTTTGCATTCACATGCATAATAGCCTAATATTTCTCTTCTATGACGTCATCAAAAGTCACGCTTTATGTGGAATCTCGGAGAAGTACATTCTCTAGAAGCTCCTTGTAGCTTCTGCGTCACCTATAAACACAGGTATGACAGACAACCCCAGTTCAGTGTGAATAGAGCTTCCGATCAGTACGCTGCTTTGTTCTGTGCGCGATAGAAGCGGTATATTCACTTTCCTTTTTGAAGATTTGTTCGTAAGTGCTGTGTGTCAATTCTTCATTGCTGAGTCTTGAGGGACTGTTTAAGATATCCCTCGTATATTTCCACTGAACTTTTACCTGTGGATGTGTTTCATTTTTTGTGAGAAATACAGCTCCTGTGAAACATTCTGTACTAAGCGGAGTGTGATATAAAGCACATTGCTGTCCGATTGTGCTTGTGAATTTTGTACAGCGGATGGTTCGACGAAGCTCTAGAAGCAATAAAGTTAGTTCTCCATCCTGAGAAGTGGACTCTTTACTAGAACTTTCTACACCCATTGGACTTTAGAACGACGAACCCAGAAATTTGCAGTTTTTGCAAAACTGCAAAACTGCAAATATATTTTTGGGGATATACCTTATGTACTTACCCCTTTAACGCGCAGTGTTCCCGCTCTGGGAACGCTCAACTCTGACGTTTTAACTGTTGCCATCCACGAAGAATAGATTGGATTTCTATGAAAAATAGTGGCAGGTGACCTAGCTCCACGAGAGTCCTTTACTTTTGAACACGTCATTTCCCGTAAAAGAAATTGTCACGACTATTTTTAACATCACTGAAATCTGCTGAAAAATGGAAGAATGCGAGAGCAGCCGGATAGATTGCCCAATGCTGAAAAAAAGGGCAGCCGGTGCCATCGCTCGACTTAACGACCAGCAAGAGGGTGGACGATCGAAACGGTCATCGCGTGCCACCGATCGAGAGACGCTTTTTTGACGCAGCTGGCTGTGCCCGTGCACAGCCCGCTACGTCAAAAACAAAATTTGTGAACTTTGGCATACCTCTTTCGATTTATGATTTACAGAAAACTTCTCGCTGTTTTAAAATAAAATTTTCCTAACTTGTAGAACACAATGACAGGTTTTAAAAATTAAACTTGTTCGTTCATTGAAAAACGTTCATTGAAAAACGTTCATGTCGAAACGTTCATTGCGTGCCACAGATCTAGAGACGCCTTTTCTGACGCAGCTGCACAGCCAGCTGTCGTGAGCCAGTCTCTCTAGATCTGGGGCACGCGATAACCGTTTCGATCGTCACCCCCCTCTCGCTGGTCGTTAAGTCGAGCGATGGCAACGGCTGCCCTTTTTCCAGCCGCATAGGGAAAGGGTTGCACCTCAAAGGGTTAAGTAGATACGAAGCACCCATTTTATTCTGGCAAACATTCGAAATCCATTTCTAAACAAAACCTTGCAAAACAGAACGTAATTCTGTTAGAGTAGGAAGACATCTTGCATTTGTCCACATTCCCGTTGTTTACTTCATTCTCCAGGGCATTGTTAAGCCGTTTTCTATCTCTGCGAGGTTATATTTTAGAGAACGTGAACCAAAAAAAAAATGTTTTATTTTTTTTGCTTTATCTAAGTAACGCTGGAAAAACAACTTTAAGAAAGAAATTTTAACCTTTGGTTTGTTTATTGCTTGATGTTTTGCATATCTTCTGTTGTAATATTCTTTTTTTTCCTGGAGTATTTAAAAGTAAATAAATTTATAAAGAAAGAGTATTGTATTTTTTCAGGGCGGTAGGTGGGATTTCAGGTGGTCGTATCAACAACAAATATAAATCATGCGAAATGCATTGGATATAAAATACTTCACAACATAGCGGTTTTAAGAACTACAGTGCCAAGTGTTAAGCTTGATTTTTTACTTTCCGAACATGTACCATGCAAGGAAAGTATTGTAATCATGAAAAATTCGAATTCGAGATTTGGGTGCATTTACACGTTTTGAGGTCTTCTGAATACATTTATGCTATTTTTACGAGATGTATGTATGTATGTGTGTATGTGTGTGTATTTGTGTGTTTGTGTGTATGTGAGTGAACACGATAGCTCCTGAACAGGGCATGCGATTGAGCTCAAATTGGGTATACAAGACCTTTATTGATTTCGATGTGTATAAGACTTACAGTTTTTCTACAGGGATAAAATAAAGATTTCTTTTACATTATGGCCTATGGGGAGAAATTCTGGAAAGTGCGCTAGCGTTTAAACGGTACATTCGAGAGCTCAAATTGGGTATACATGTTATAAACCACCATTGTAAGACCGGTATTGATTTGGATGTTTATAGGACTTATAGTTTTTCTACAGGGCTACGACAAAGATTTCTTTTACATTATGGCCTATGGAGGAAAATTCTTTAAAGTGCGCTAGCGTTTAAACGGTACATTCGATCGAGCTTCCATTTGGTATATATGTTTGAATGATTCATCGATTAAAATTTATTTAATTGCTTGGTAATGATCTTAATCGTAAGTGTTCGGAAAGTCGAGTGGAGTCACTCCATATTTTTTTTGTCAACAATGAATGAATTTTCATACAGTACAGATGAAGGTAAATGCTTTAAACCATATATGGGCAGTCTCCGGCCCGCCCAGCTTTGGATCCGACCCTCGGAAACAAATCGAAACACCATGTAAACATAAAAGTCCGATATAAATCCCAATAATACAGGGGCCTTACCATTGCATAATGGCTATGCCACTGAAAATGGTAGATGGCCGGTGTCGATCTAACGGTTTGGAGCTTTGATAGGTTTTCTCCAGATTTAACGTGAATACGCGTTAGAACCCCTTAGAAAGTGCTCCTACCAAGGCACCCCCGCCTTGGCAGATCGCCCTAGTGTAATGTGTCCATAATCACACACAACACAATCCAATTATACAGCCCGCGACTTCGCTAACATCACAAAGTTTAACACGCAAATTTCGAAAGGTTGCCGGATTGTAGTTGGATAGCGATAAGGCAAAAATCGCCAAGGGTGGAATTTCTTTACAGTTGTCGCCACAGGGTGATCTGTGCAAGAATGCATATGTACACGATGCAAATTCAAATAAGCAAGATAAACTATATATTGTTGCGAAATACGCTGCTAATTCATGGGTTCGTCTTTCTAAACTCCAGTTGGTGTAGAAAGTTCTTGAAAAGAGTCCACTTGTCAGGATGGCAAACTAACTTTACTGCTAGAACTCCGCCGAACAATCAGCTGTACAAAATTGATAAGCACAATCAGACAGTGACGTGCTTAGTACAGTCCGCTTCGCACCGGAGATTTCACAAATGCTGTATTTCTCACACAAAATAAAACACTTCCACAAGGGAAATCGCAAACAGTCCCTCAAGATTCAGCAATGAAGAATTTACACACAGCACTTAAAAACATAGACGTGCGAAAATGCCGCTTATATAGCGTCAGTACAAAGCCTTAAGCTTTAAGCTTTCAAAGACATCTGTTGTCTGTTCAAGTTGAAACACGACTGACTGAACTTGGCAACCAGCACAGCTTTAAAGGTTACGATGAACGCCGTGGAAGGTTCCAGAAGGTTCCGTGGAATGTTGTAGAACAAGCTCAATTTTGATTGCGTAATAGAGTTGGTCCGATGTTTATTACATAATAATACTAGTATGTAATGCAATTGCTGGAAAAACACTTTTACAAACCCCACTGGGAAAATCTCGCCAAACGTCCGAAATATCTGGTGAAATATCGCCAAACTTGGCGCCAAAAAAAAGTCTCGTAAAATGAGGTCAAAGAATCTCTAGCATCAATATTTTTCGAGATTTCTAGAAAATACTATAGAAACCAATGGAGAAACATATAACTCCATTTCTGTCGTTCTAGTTGACCGATTTTGATACAACAAAGGGCAAAATTTAACTATCTGACGCGCAGAATACGGATTTTAAACTATTTTAACCTTTTAATTCCCAGGTTACAGATGTTTTCAAAACCTCAGAGTCCCGAAGATGTGCCTGAAATTTCATCCCCCCCCCCTTGAGAAATTTCGGCTGCTTTTAAGGACGATGAGTAGCCAAGCTGTTCTCGCCTTTTCCATGTACACGTGAAATGAGAAGAATAAATCATTGTTAGGACATACCCGCGGTCATTGAGAAAGAGCAGAGAGGGTGGGGGATTATCGCTGACACTGACGGATTGCTTTTGGTCGTATGAATAGAAGCTACCCTTCCGCCCAACCCTGAAAAGATAAACCACTTATCGTGCGTCAAAAGGGGGGAGGGTGGCATTGTTTCTCAGGCGTCTCCGGGAAATACATGATTCACTTTATGCTGGGCGTCTAGAGCCATTACGGGTTCTAAAGTGTTGAATCCCAGAACAGTGGATTGCCCCTAAAATTCGTATATACGCATGATTGTCGAAACGGTGCATAACGCAGCAATTGTAACCCCAGATTTTACAGTGGCCGTCAGACCTTTATGGCAGAAATAGGTGGAGAAAGCATATTAGCATAATAAGAGACATAACTTGACAGCATAATAGGGGTACAATTTACGGATAAATTATTCCAAATGTTATATACTCAAGTAGATACGATGTTCTCATTTTATTCGCACAGCCATTTAAAATCCCTTTCTAGAAAAAACCTTACGAAACAAAAGCTAATTCTATTAGAAGAGGAACACAGCTTTCATTTATTCACATTTACGTTGTTTTCTTATTCCATTGGGCATCGTTAGCCATTTCTGGTCTCTGTAAGGTTATGTTTTAGAAAAGATGTACAGAAAAATATTTTATTTTTGCTTTACCTCAGTAATGGTTGAAAAACATATCTAAGAAAGAAGTTTTGACCTTTTGTTTGTTCATTGCTGGAGGTTTAGCGTATCTTTGTTTTATTAATTTTTTCCTGGTGCAATTAAATAAAAATAAATTAATTAAGAAAGAGTTTAGTGTTTATTCATGAGGAGGGTGCGGATTTTAAAGGCCGAATTAGCAAGGAACAATGGGAAATTGTTAAGCATACAAAATTCTTCACTATTTCCTAAATGCATAACTCTTCTGACCACTTGTGAGGACAATTTTTGTGCTTACGAAATTTTTCTGAAACTTGCATAAAACATACAGTTTTTCTGTTAGTGTTAATTTATAGTGTCGTTAGTGAAGGAACATTACCGTTATTTTCGACTGTTTAACGTCATTAGTATGTTTTTAAAGCAGTTTAAAACTCCTATGACGACGGTTATGCAGTTTAGCAAGCATTTTCCTGTAAAGCACGTTTGGCAGTTTCTAGTGAAACTGCCAAACGTGCATGAAAGATGAACATTTCGATCGTCCGCCATCTTCCTGGTAGTTAGGTCGAGCGATGGCAACGGTTGCCCTTTTTTCTCAGCATTGGGCAATCTATCCAGCTTTTCTCGCATTCTTCTTTTTTTCAGCAGATATCAGTGCTGTTAAAAATAATCTTTTGACGGGAAATGACGTGCTCAAAAGTAAAGGATTCTCGTGGAGCTATGTCGCACGCAACTATTTTTATAGAAATTCAATCTATTCTCCGTGACTGGCAACAGTCAAAACGTCAGAGTTTGGTGGTCCCACAGCGGGAACACTGCGCGTTAAAGGGTTTACATCTATTTTGAATCACCCGGTATATCTGACCTCGTAGAATTTTCCCGACTGATTCATGGACACGTAACGCGTCTCTAATTCAAAAACACGTGACATTTGCGACTGCTTCCGGACTTGAACTCGTAAACTGTAAATGCGTATTTCATTTACGGTAAACATTGCGATCTCATTCCAAGAGAATTATCGGTAAACAATAAGCTCAATAAGTAATAAGATGGAAATAGCCTTTGCCGGCGGTAAAATATTCAGTTGATATAGTTGATAGAAACCTAATAGCTTATTCGTGTTTGTAAAAGGTAAGGTTGTCAACATGTTAAGTAATTTAGCATCTCGTGTATATGGGAATATCGACTTAAGTTTCTGTGGACAAGAATGAATGATTTATTATATCATCATAGTGCATTTCGATGAGGGTAGCCTTTATGCGATACGAACGTATTCTAATGGATAAAAGCCGATTTTCATCATTCAAACAAGCATTCAATTCAAGTGTTTGGATGTTTGTAATGGATTAGGTAAAATCCACGAAGTTAAATTTAAATGAGGGGACACTTCTCTTAGAAAGTGGGACAACGCCGTTGTTGCTAACAGATGGCGCCACGAACACTGGGAAATTGCGAACAAACGAAAAGGGAAAAAAAAAGAAAATCTGAAAAACTTTCAGATTTTAAACACGCACTACGTGTTATATTTTAAAGGCGTATTATAATCCATGGCTCTCCCCTATTTTCTTTCCTTATTTCATTAAGTTGAAAAGTATATCATTATTCACGAGTGTGATTAAACAAAATTAAAAGTGATGTTCCTAACATCCTTTTTCTGAATGTATTACATTAGGAATAGAAGGGGAAAAAGACGCGCAGAAAAATGCACAATTCGAACTGAATGAAAGTTTCAAAAACTTATTTTTTGTTTATTTGTTTGTGTAACATGTATTTCGGAGTTGTGTGCTTGGTCCGTGGTCGCTTATAAATCCACGAAGAGAAGGGAAAAAACGAAACAGTTTCCGCCGCACCATTTCCATAAGTCACGTGACTTATATGTCTGACCTCGTGCAATTTTCTCGATTGATTCACAGACACGTAACGCGTCTCTAACTCACAAACACGCGACTTCTTCAGGACTTGAACTCGTAAGCTGTAAATACGTATTTCATTTACGGTAAACACTATAGTGATCCCATTCGAAGAGAATTTATCGGTAAACAATAAGCTCAGTAAGTAATAAGATGGAAATAGCTTTGCCGGCGGTGAAATATTCAGTTGATATACTTGATAGAAACCTAATAGCTTATTCGTGTTTGCAAAAGGTAAGGTTGTCAACATGTTAAGCAATTTAGCATCTCGTGTATATGGGAATATCGACTTAAATTTCTGTGGACAGGACTTAACGATTTATTATATCAGGATAGAGTATTCCTTCTGTATGACACGAACGTATTCTAATGGATAATAGCAGATTTTCATCAATCAAACAAGCATTTAATTGCAGTGTTTGGATGTTTGTAATGGATTAAGTCAAATCCACGAAGTTAAATTTAAAGGAGGGGACAATTCTCTTAGAAAGTGGGACAGCGCCGTTGTTGCAAACAGATGGCGCCACGAACTCTGGGAAACTGTGCGTCTCAGGTAAGGTGAATATACGTCCTCGAAATTAGAGGACAGTCCCCAAATATGGATCTTTTTTTTCATTTTGTCTCCAAAAATACTCTGCCCCCAAATTTAAAGATTTCTACTTTTTTCCCCTGAATGTTTCGGTTTAGTTTATTTCTTTCAGAAAATACTGAAGAAATAAGAAAAATAAACCAACTAAAAGCGCCATCTACTCAGAGAAACAATGAAATTCGGTCTCTGAAAACGTTTGTTGTCATTGTGTGAGTAGCGTGTACAGACATTCAATAAAGTATCCGACTATCAGACGAATTTCCTATTTCAGTTCTGTTAATGATTCATCACTTTCCATGAAGAACCATGCTTTATATATGAAATTGAAAAAATTTTCTTGTACTCGAATACTTTTTTTTAGAGGGTGTACAAAGTTTCATGAAAAATTATCACAAAAGGATCCAATGGAAAAAGCAATGTCTTCTGAAAAATACAAATACATGATGTTAATTTCCTATTTCTGGTTTAAATAAATATTTATAAATGAATGAAATACTTCCATTCATTTATTAGAAAAAAGAATACACAATTGATATAAAGAGCTATTAGAGTTCATTTTTAAGTATCAAAGTCAGTCAAGATTTAAAGTATGGGTATACACGGTAATAGGTTGTGTCCTCGAATAAGTCCCCAAAAATATATTCTAGTGTCCCCAAGTTTTCCTTGGATTCGAGGACAATGCTTAATTTGTCCCCAAATTACTGTTTAGAAATATGATCGCCTTACCTTAACATTTATTTCGAATCACCCGGTATGAATTTCCCGGTCGTAGAATTTCCTGATTGATTCACAGACACGTAACGCGTCTGTAACTCACAAACACGCGAATTCTTCCGGACTTGAACTCGTAAACTGTAAATGCGTATTCCATTTACGGTAAACACTGCGATCTCATTCCAAGAGAATTATCGGTAAACAATAAGCTCAATAAGTAATAAGATGGAAATAGGCTTTGCCGGAGGTAAAATATTCAGTTGATATAGTTGATAGAAACCTAATAGCTTATTCGTGTTTGGTAAAGGTAAGGTTGTCAACATGTTAAGCAATTTAGCATCTCGTGTATACGGAAATATCGACTTAACTTTCTGTGGACGAGAGTTAATGATTTATTATATCAGCATAGTGTATTTAGATGAGGGTAGCCTCTCTGCAACACCAACGTATTCTAATGGATAAAAGCCGATTTGCATCATTCAAACAAGCATTAAATTCAAGTAATTGGATGCTTGTAATGGATTAAGTAAAATCCACGAAGTTAAATTTAAAGGAGGGGACACATCTCTTAGAAAGTGGGACAACGGCGTTGTTGCAAACAGATGGCGCCACGAACACTGGTTAACTGCGCATCACAGGTTGTTCATATTTACATCGAGGCGAAGTAAGTGGAGATCGTTGAATTAGAAGAACTTCAAAAAATTAAATACGTAGACCACGGAGATATATTATAGGAGTGGACACTCCCATAGCTGCTATGCTGGATTATTGGTACCCCAAATATGTTTCAATTATGTAAACATGGGAAATGGAGTGACGTGCGGCGATCCTAGCGGTCAAAGAATAAAGCAATTCACTTACTGAAAGATAACTCATTTTACTTGTTTTTAATTTTCAGACCTAGCATGTGAACGAGATTATGAACGCAAGCACTCAACTTTAATTTCTTTTTTTTTTTTCACTTTTGCTTAAGCGGTTGCCTTAGTAACAAATGAATAAAAAAAGAAAAAATGTTCTATCTTAAGATTATTAAAATAATGAGTTTATATTTCTGAACGAGTGCGTATATCGTGGCAGACAGAAAAGAAGTTTTCGTCTGCCACGGTATATATTTGCATTAGAAAATGGCTTAGAATTCATTTATTCAAAGCAAAGGAGTTCTTTATGTAATATGAATTTAATAATTTAATATAATTTTTATCGGCAATTTACAGCTGCTAGTAAAATTCGTCACAGCTTGAAATAAATGTAAATACTGCTTCTTTGGGTGTGATCGTCATTATAAATAAACACTTTTAAAATATGGCATTCACACATATTAGGTTCTTCTAAATTTACTACTATTTCTTAAAATACAGCTTTTGGGCAAAATGATAATACGACATTACATACACAATATTACTTAGCTTCGAAACTATTGCCTATATTAATTAGGAAATAATATTCAAAGTCTATAACGTAATTAAAACACATATCTAAAGCCAGAAATTATTGTATATCACGCTCATAAGTCTATGTATTTAACTTTTTGAAGTTCCGCTAATTCAACGATCTCCATTTATTTTGCCTCTATGAAAATACAAACAACCTGAAATGCGCAGTTACCCAGTGTGCGTAGCGCCCTCTGTTTTCAACAACGGCGTTATCCCACTTTCTAAGAGAAGTGTCCCCTCCTATAAATTTAACTTCGTGACGTAAGCTTATGAACGTTGGATATATTAGGCTGTAACGAAAATTTCCCGCCACCTCAAACATCGTCAGAACACAGTTCGCATTGGCGTATTTGCCCGTATTTTGTCGAACTATTTTTGACATTTGAAAGAATGAGGCTTACTTTATAACACTGTGTTGTGAAATCTCTGAAAAATATAGTTATCATTAAGTACAAGGTGTCTCCAAATGGAACTATAGCTCTAGCGTATTAGAACCATCATTAACTTCCAGTTGTGTTGCAAAAAGTCAGCTCTGGAATATAAACGAATTATGAGTACAGCTTTAAGTACTATTGTTGTATAATGTGACACTGTACAGGTTTGGTACCGAAAGTTCAAATACAGTTATCTAAAAAGTTAGAAGATAGTTTTTCAGGCAAATATGGCGGAAAACTTTCGTTACAACATGATAATAATTTATGTGTTAGAATTACATAATTGTCTTATAATACACACACACACACACACATCTCGTAAAAATAGCATCCATGAATTCAGAGGACATCAAAACGTGTCCATACACCCAAATCTCGAAGTCGAATTTTTTCACGATGACAATACTTTCCTTACATGGTACATGTTCGGAAAGTAAAAATACAAGCATTAACAAAAAGGAACTGCTACATCTCTGCTCATTTTTAAAAAATCCTTTTTATCCTGTTAAAAATGACACTTCGCTGAGCATATACCACGAAAAACGGATGACTTTTACAATTCCCGCAGATAAAAAAAAAAATAAATAAAAACGGCATAAAAAGGATTTCAAATTTGTGACGACCAAAGTGCCTCGATGGGGGGAAAGAAAGTAGAGGCGGGACGCGACGTGAAACGCAGCCAAAACAGTTTTTGATTGAGCCAAAACCTGGAACCGCGCCATGCATTGGGTACTGCATGTAGTTACTGACATTTCATTTTGCAAATATGTTCTGGGAGAGAGACTGAGTGAAATGCCCTGGGGAGTTGCAGAAACGCTCATGCAAGTATGATTCCGTGTCTGAATCTATGTTTATTCGAGGTATAATAACCCATCATTTGAATGCATAGGCTTAAGGTTTGGGACTACGTTCGCGGCCATTTTGTTTAGATTAAAATTTTAATGAAATCTATAGGATGTCAAAAGCGACCCTATTTCTAAACAGTATTTTGGGGACAAATCAAGCATTGTCCTCGAATCCAAGGGAAACTTGGGGACACTAGAAAATATTTTTGCGGACTTATTCGAGGACACAACATATTACCATGTATACCAGTATACCCATACATTGATACTTAAAAATGAACTCCAATAGTTTTTTATATCAATTGTGTATTCTTATTTCTAAAAATTAATGGAAGTATTTCATTCATTTATAAATATTTATTTAAACCAGTAATATGAAAGGAACATCCTGTTGAAGTATTGCAATTTATTCAAAATTTGGCATAGTATTTGAATTTTTGAGAAGACATTGCTTTTTACATTGGCTCATTTTGTGGTAATTTTTCATGAAACTTTGTGAACCTTCTAAAAAAAAATATTTCAGTGCAAGAAAAATTTCGTACATCCGTTTCATATTAGAAACATGATTCTTTATGAAAAGTGATTCATCATTAACAGAACTGAAATGGGAAATTTGGCTCATAATCGAATATTTTATTGAATGTCTGCACACGCTACACACACAATGACAAGAAACGTTTTCAGAGATCGAATTTCATTGTTTCTCTGAGTAGAAGGCGCTTTTAGTAGTTTTTTTTTCCTTCAGTTTTTTGTGAAAGAAATAAACTAAACGGAAATTTTCAGGGGAAAAGTACAAATCTTCAAATTTGGGGACTTTTCCCGTCCCCAAGAAGTCAAAGTATTTTTGAGGACAAAAAGAAAAAAAAAATCTATATTTGGGGACTGTCCTCAAATTTCGAGGACGTATGGTCACCTTAAGAATGTCCCCAAAAGATGGTGACGTGCTTTAATTCTCTATCTATTAGATATACACTACACGCTTAAATCTATTGAGTAAAATAATAATCAAACGGAGTCTATTTTTACTCAATTTTTGACTTCAAACAGCCATTCTCCCGATTGAGTAAAATTGGCTCCATTCATCGACAAAAATCAATGGAGCGAAAGATTCTCAATTTTTGAGCATTATACAACAGCTCCATTTAGGCTAAATAATAATCAAAAATGAGGAGTGTCTGTCCGTTTTTGATTCATATAACAGTACTCAATTATGATTATTATTTAAGCTATAGAATGAGCGTTTTTGCAAAATCAGCCCTTTTTCAATTAACATATCAGTACTCAATTAAGATTATTATTTTAAGCTAGAAAAAGGGTGTTTTATTAAAATTTCCTGTTTTTGATTCATATATTGAATGATTCGTTTTCTTCATTTTTTATTATCAGAGCTGTCATCTATTATTATAAGCCAGAGAAAATAAATTTTAAATCAAGGCAAATACATTACATATATCTTAATACACTATAAAAAGTATTTTTTTAATAAATAGAATATAATTTCACTATAGTCTCTCGTTATAAAACGAATTCACAGTACAGTCAGAATACAGAAATGCAATCATGGTTAAACCAGCTGTGAGATTTAATTAAAGAAGCAACCCAATTTATTGACATGAAAAAGGTAAAATACTACTCACTCACTTTGGGTGGAGATATCCTAACTTCATTTGTTTTACAACAGCTTTTTATAATCCAATCGTAAGAAACTATGTCATTAAAGCGAAATCTTTACCTAAAGCATCTCCTCCCTATCTAGGCTGAATTTATTTCACAACTCTGAATATGAAAAAGATGCATTTGGTATTCGGATATAACATAAAACTATCACCAGCGGAATACACACACAACTATGGCCTGGCCGCGTTTTTTACTATGAACCGTTATCCGCGTGGTCACGTGACAGTAATAGAATATGGGTAGTGGGGTAGAAGAGACAGACAGAATTCTCCAGTTAGACAAGATTTTTGCGGAAAATGAGTTAAATAGAATATAGCGGATGGGGAGTGCTGGGGCGAATGGAGGCATTCACAAAGTATTGTCTTGAATGAGTATTTTTTGGCGTAAAAGGATTTAAATCGGCCGATAAGAAATTTAATCAATAAATGAGAGTTAGTTTTAATCAATAGATTTAAGCGTGTACTGGCCAAAAGTATTGCAAGTTTGAGAAATCTAACCATCGCTTCAAGAATAAGCCCAGACAAATTGAACAGGAAATTTGCCAGATTTAAATATATCTGAGAATTTATGTAGTATAATCGGAAAGAATACATCTGAAAATTACACAAAGACAAAATGAAAGCTTCAGGAACCCATCATTTAAGTTGGCACCCTGAAACACCGTAGGAAGTGCTGTAAAACAGTGTGGATTCCATATCTAAAAGGCTGGCTGGATTTTATAGTGATCCAAGGCAAGGCTGCTCAGCAACATAACGAATGATATTTAGTTCAATTGCATTTATTTATTATCCTTTTTTGCAGAATAACTTGAAATGAATTCTTTATTTAATTTTATTCTAGCGAGCCAAAATAGATTATGATTTGTATAATCTTAATCTTAATATATATATAAAATGCTAATGTTCGTTTGTAAAGACAGGGTTTTCTCTATCACCACCAACTCGAATTAACTTCCCTTTGGGGTGGTAAATACCCCTTGGCCTCACGGTGAAAGTAAGGGAGTTTGGTCGCGGTGGGTGAAAGTGGGTGGTTGTGGGTGGCGAAAATGTGAAAAAATATATATCTGTCCTTTTCTAACTCATGAGAACTTCTGAAAAGTTCTAAAAATTCCTGGAATGACCTAGAAAACTCCAAAATGTGTGCAACTGTTACAGTCAATCTAGAATGTTCTAGAAGGTTCTAAAAATTTCCAGAATGTCCTAGAAAGTTGCAAAACGTGTGCAACCGTTCAAATCAATTTAGAATGATCTAGAACGTTCTAAAAACTTCTGGAATGATCAAGAAAGTTCCAAAATGTCTGTAACTGTTAAAATCGATCCAGAATGTTCTAGAAAGTTCGAAAAATTTCTTGAATGATCTAGAAAAATTTAAATTGTCTGCAAATGCTAAAATCGGTATGGAATGTTCTAGAAAGTTCTAAAAATGTCTGGTCGAGTGAAGATCCATTGCGATGGGCGATTGTCATTCGGAAATTTTATAGCATACTGCTTCGCAGCCTCTAGCTTATTCCGATGAAATTCTCCGTAAAGTAACACCATTTCAGTGTATTCATTAGTATTAAACATTATCTTTCGTTTTTTATACTCAATAAGCTACGAATTCAAATAGCATGAACTTTAGACAAACACTATCAAAGTAACTTAAACAACAGTGTTTGAAGTCCAATAAAATATTAAAATTTAATGTTTATCGTCTGTTGCCATATCAGCAGGAATACTTTCTATACACCGCATGTTTAATGGCCGAATAAGTCTCTCAATATCTAAGATAGAAATCCAAATTATCTACGTTAAAAATGGATCCTTAAATATCTTTTATACCATTAAACATGCGGTGTATTTTAACCCGAGCAACGCCGGGTTTTGCTGCTAGTAATCTATAAATTTTTAATGCTATTTTTCAATAAATTAAATAATTATTTTTGTTCTTTAACTTAATGCTATCTTGCCTTTGAAGTCATTCATTTAAGATGTTGACATTAAAAAATATCAAGTGTATTGATTTTTAGTTTTGACGGGGGAGAGGGGGCTTAGTCTTGAAAAGGGTTAGATTTCTGAAACTGGCAATAATTTTGGCCAGTAGTGTAAGTGGGCACTATAAATTGGAAACAATGCCAAGATAAGGTCGGAAATAAGACTCCGTTATGGTAAAAACTCAAAATACTGGTGCTAAACATTAAAATAAATAAAAACTTTAGGGAAAAAGCACACATAAAAAGATACTTAATACAAGATACGATGGTTTCGACAGAAAATTTACTCCGTCTTCATCAGTCGAAGCTCTTCGTCTCACAAAACAGTGGGAACTGTAAAAGATAAACAAGCAAGCACGTTGCTACTTGGAAAAAGAAAAAGGCCCAAAACCACTAAAGGAAGGGGGGAAGGGGATGGGATAAAAAGGAAAGAATAAAATAAGGACAAAAAAATATATAAATAAATAATAATACCTAGCAAGCCCCCCTCAGCCCTCCTCTGGCTACGCCCCTGCTGTGCACCAAAGTATTCATCAACCTACAGTTAAATGCTACCTTCCTCACTAAAAATTAAAAATAGGTCTCTAATCAATAAACAAGTTTCATAACGACTACAACAAACACAAACATCCATGTAACAAAATTTTTAGATTTACCATCTGGATTTCAAAAACGCAACTACCGAAACATACCATTGAATACAGTGACCAATAGCAAGAGAGGTTCTACTCCATCGCGCTGAGCCGAGTGCCGAAAGGGTACGCATGCGTAGACCACGCGCTTGCTCCATCTCTCTGGCTTTCACGCAAAGGATCTCTAAGGAAATGACTCATCCTGACGATCGTAATCAGGATAATGGGATACACTTATCCAATTATTGTATTGTCATGGGTCCTTGATAAGTCTACAAAGTTTAAATTAAATCTGACCGTTTCAAGTGGGTTAAAATTCAGTTCAAACGAGTCGGTTACAAACAAACATACAAGTGAAACTGTTAAAATCGTCTTAAAAAAAACCAACTTCCTGAACGAAATACCATTAAAATGCTAAAAACAAAAAACCATCTTTTTGCATAACTCTCTCAAATGTGATACCTACTACCAGGGGCGTAGCCACGGGGGGGGTTAGGGGGGTCATAGCCCCCCCATGAGAAATTTTTTGCCATACAAAATGCATATTCTTCACTACATTATCACACACACGCATACATATATATGAGTTGTAGTAGTCGTAACCCCCCCATGAAAAATTTCTGGCTACGCCCCTGCTTACTACATCATATTTTCATAAGCCCATTGACATAAACATTGAAATATTGACAAATTTAAGTGAAATTCTGGTAAAAAAAATAGCGTTTACGCCACACCTCCTGTAAGCAAATGTAATAAACATATTTTAATAATGTTTCTGCAGCACATAACTAATCTATTTATCTGTCTTATGAATCAAAAGATTCTATAAAAATTATTATCTCCACCCGGGGGTATCAGGTAACTCAACTGAAAACTCCAATGAAAGCATGTCGACGTAAATCGTTCGCAAAAAACTCCAAAAATGTCGACAGAAAAAAAAAACCACTTCGTGAACGAAATACCATTAAAATGCTAATCCGCCAGCTTTTCGCATAACTGTTCCGTAAAACCCTTCTTTGGAATCAAAAGCAACAATAAAATAGACGATTAAAACTGTTTCACAATATTTGCCAAGTATAGTCTAACTATATATTACCTTTATAAATAGTGTTAGAAATATCGTAGTCAATCAGTGTACGGTATTTGTCTTCCCTTTAAAAACACTTCTTTCGAATCGAAATAAGTATTAAAATCGACTTTAAAAATTATTTTACAATCTTCACTAACCATATTTTAACTATACTTCTTCTTTGTAATAAACAGCAGGGTTTGCTAGTTTCCAGCCAAATATGGAAGACATCGCCAAGCTAGTTTCGGGGAGTTAATTTTCGGGCACCAAACTTGACAATCAATCATCAAAATTTTCAAATCTTGGAAACTTTCAACATTTTACTCTCTCCACACCATCGGTCTACCAGACAACCCTATTGGAAACTGCCACGGAAGCATTTCGACGAAAATCGGTGGACAAAAATATTTCCACAAATTATGTCGACATGGAAAAAAAAATCATCGTGAACGAAGCAGCATTAAAGTGCTAAAAATTTTTTTTCCAGCTTTTCATATAACTCTCTCAAATGCGATACCTACTTCATCAAATTTTCATGGTGTCAAACTTCAAAATATGCCATCCCACTTCTGAGCCCAATTATATAAACATTGAAATATTGACGAATTTAAGGGAAAATTTGGTAAAAATTGCGTTTACGCCACACCTCCCGTAAGCAAATGTAATAAACATTTAATAATATTTCTGCTGTACATAAATAAACTATTTATCTGTCTTATATATTTATGAATCAAAAGATTCTATAAAAAATTATTATATCCCCTTCAACCCTGGGGGTAACAAGTAACCCCACTGAAAACTGCAAATCCGTCGACAAAAAAATGTCCACAAATTATGTCGACATGGAAAAGAGAAATCATCGTGAACAAAACAGCATTAAAATGCCAAAAAAAAAAAATCCACCAGCTTTTCACATATAACTCACTCAAATGTGGGAACTACTCCATCACATTTTCATGCTGTCAAAATTCAAAAATACTCCATCCCACTTCTGAGCCCATTATAAATATGACAGTTATTTTCGGGTTAAAATACCGTTTCTATGACGCCCAGATAAGTCCTTTAACCACCTTAAATGGAAAGCTAAAGCTAATGGCTTTTCCAAGACACGAACTTTAGATGCAATATCACGCCACAGGGGAAAATATGAAGATCGCATAAAAGGATTTCAAAAGCTCACTTGTTTTAAATTTCAAGCACTAAGCCATCGCCTTTAAAATAATTCATTCATTCCATTAATACTTGATTTCAAAATGAAATTTATTTTAGTCCGAGAAAACTCCTATCTAAGGATTATAAATAATTTTCAGTTCAGTTAGGATTTATGAAATGCTTTTTCAAAAGAGTCATAAACAGAGACATTCTTAAGAATTTTTACTTTCCGAACATATACCATGCAAGGAAAGTATTGTTTTTTACGAGATGTGTGTGTGTATGTGAGAACATGATAGCTCCTAAACGGGGCATTCGATGGAGCTCAAACTGGGTGTATATGTCCACCACATATAACCACCGTCGCAAGACCCGTATTGATTGAGGTGTGCGTAGGACTTGTAGGTTTTCTACAGCGCTACGACAAATTTTCTTTCACATGATAGCCTATGCGGGGAAATTCTTGAAAGTGCGCTAGCGTTTAAACGGTACATTCGATCGAGCTCAAATTGAGTATACGTGTTATAAACCACCGTCGCAAGGCAGTATTGATTTGGGTGTGTATAGGAGTTATAGCTTTTCAACAGGACTACAAGAAAGATTTCTTTATGATGGCATATGTGGAGAAATTCTCGAAATTGACCTAGCGCTAAAATGGTGCATTCGATGGAGCTTCCATTTGGTACATATGTTTGAATGATTCATCGATTAAAATTGATTTAAATGCCTGGTAATGATCTTAATCGTAAGTGTTCGGAAAGTGGAGTGGAGTCACTCCAGATTTTTTTTGTGTGTGTGCAGTTGTTATTGTAATGTCATAGGTCCTTTGATAAGTCTAAAAAGTTTAAATTAAATCTGACCAAAATCTGGGCCAAAATCGAGTTCAGAGGTGTCGATTACCAACAAGCAAACAAACATACAGGTGAAACTATTAAAATCGTGTTAAAAAAAACAACTTCCATTAAAATATAACTTATACCATTAAAATGCTAAAAAAACCAGCTTTTCGCATATAACTCACTCAAATGCGATACCTATTCTATATGCCATCCCACTTCTGAGCCCAATTATATAAATATTGAAATATTGACGAATTTAAGGGAAAATTTGGTAAAAATTGCGTTTACGCCACACCTCCTGTAAGCAAATGTAATAAACATTTAATAATATTTCTGCTGTACATAAATAACTATTTATCTGTCTTATATATTTATGAATCAAAAGATTCTAAAAAAAATTATTATATCCCCCCCAACCCGGGGGGTATCAAGTAACCCCACTGAAAACTGCAAATCCGTCGACAAAAAAATGTCCACAAATTATGTCGACATGGAAAAGAGAAATCATCGTGAACAAAACAGCATTAAAATGCCAAAAAAAAAAAAAAAAATCCACCAGCTTTTTACATATAACTTACTCAAATGTGGGAACTAATCCATCATATTTTCATGCTCTCGAACTTAAAAATAAACCATCCCACTTCTGAACCCATTATAAATATGACAGTTATTTTCGGGTTAAAATGCCGTTTCTATGACGCCCAGATAAGTCCTTTAGCCACCTTAAATGGAAGGCTAAAGCTAATGGCTTTTCAAAGACACGAACTTTGGATGCAATATCACGCCACAGGGGAAAATAATATCGCATAAAAGGATTTCAAAAGCTCACTTGTTTTAAATTTCAAGCACTAAGCCATCGCCTTTAAAATAATTTATTCATTCCATTAATACTTGATTTCAAAATGAAATTTATTTTTGTCCGAGAAAACTCCTATCTCAGGATTATAAATAATTTTCAGTTCAGTTAGGATTTATGAAATGCTTTTTCAAAAGAGTGATAAACAGAGACATTCTTAAGAATTTTTACTTTCCGAACATATACCATGTAAGGAAAGTATTATTTTTTACGAGATGTGTGTGTGTATGTGAGTGAACATGATAGCTCCTAAACGGGGCATTCGATGGAGCTCAAACTGGGTGTATATGTCCACCACATATAACCACCGTCGCAAGACCCGTATTGATTGAGGTGTGCGTAGGACTTGTAAGGTTTTCTACAGCGCTACGACAAATTTTCTTTTACATGATAGCCTATGGGGGGTAAATTCTTGAAAGTGCGCTAGCGTTTAAACGGTACATTCGATCGAGCTCAAATTGAGTATACATGTTATAAACCACCGTCGCAAGGCAGTATTGATTTGTGTGTGTATAGGAGTTATAGCTTTTCAACAGGACTACGAGAAAGATTTCTTTATGATGGCATATGTGGAGAAATTCTCGAAATTGACCTAGCGCTTAAATTGTGCATTCGATGGAGCTTCCATTAGTACATATGTTTGAATAATTCATCGATTAAAATTTATTTAAATGCCTGGTAATGATCTTAATCGTAAGTGTTCGGAAAGTGGAGTGGAGTCACTCCAGATTTTTATTTTTGTGTGTGTGCAGTTGTCATTGTAATGTCATAGGTTCTTGATAAGTCTACAAAGTTTAAATTAAATCTGACCAAAATCTGGGCCAAAATCGAGTTCAAAGGTGTCGATTACCAACAAACAAATAAACATACAGGTGAAACTAATAAAATCGTGTTAAAAAAAACAACTTCCATTAAAATGCTTTAAAAAAAAAAACAGCTTTTCGCATATAACTCACTCAATTGCGATACCTATTCTATATGCCATCCCACCTCTGAGCCCAATTATATAAACATTGAAATATTGATGAATTTAAGGGAAAATTTGGTAAAAATTGCGTTTACGCCACACCTCCCGTAAGCAAATGTAATAAACATTTAATAATATTTCTGCTGTACATAAATAAACTATTTATTGTCTTATATATTTATGAATCAAAAGATTCTAAAAAAAATTATTATGTCCCCCCCAACCCGGGGGGTATCAAGTAACCCCACTGAAAACTGCAAATCCGTCGACAAAAAAATGTCCACAAATTATGTCGACATGGAAAAGAGAAATCATCGTGAACAAAACAGCATTAAAATGCAAAAAAAAAAAAAAAAAAATCCACCAGCTTTTCACATATAACTCACTCAAATGTGGGAACTACTCCATCATATTTTCATGCTCTCGAACTTAAAAATAAACCATCCCACTTCTGAACCCATTATAAATATGACAGTTATTTTCGGGTTAAAATGCCGTTTGTATGACGCCCAGATAAGTCCTTTAGCCACCTTAAATGGAAGGCTAAAGCTAATGGCTTTTCAAAGACACGAATTTTGGATGGAATATCACGCAACAGGGGAAAATATGAAGATCGCATAAAAGGATTTCAAAAGCTCACTTGTTTTAAAATTCAAGCACTAAGCCATCGCCTTTAAAATAATTCATTCATTCCATTAATACTTGATTTCAAAATGAAATTTATTAGAGTACGAGAAAAATCTTTTCTAAGGATCATAAATAATTTTCAGGTTAGTTAGGATTTATTAAATGCTTTTTCGAAGAATCATGAACAGAAACTTTAAGAATGTTTTTTAATTATAGAGCACTAGCTGTAGCACCCGTCGTTGACGTGTTAGTACTGAAAGGAATGCAAATTTCCAAAAAGCAAGATCTTCCGTCAGCATTGTAGGAGTACACAGAATGGATGTAGTATGTTGCCAAAGTAAAGAAAGCGAAACTATAATTTTATGTATTGTTAAAGTATTACAGGTTAGAGAGTCACCCAGTAATATTATTTCATTCGCTTGAGTCGTCATTATGAGATGCGCGAACGAATATTGACGCATATTGAAATCATTTTCGCAAACTTTCAAAATCTAATCCATATTTTTGAAAAATTGGAAGCCTAGAATTTAAGTTGTGTGACAAACTATCCTGTCACTCAATTTCGTTTCATTCCCTGCAGTCTTTATTTCGTGATGCTGGAACAAAATTTCAGAATTTTAAAACGATTTTCGCAAAATCTCGAAATATGATCGATTTTTTTTTAATTAGATGCTTATAGTTTAAGGTGAGTGACCACCTATCATTTCACCCAATATCATTTTTTCACCTTTGCAGTTATTACGTGATGTGCGAGCACAAATTTACGCAGTTTGAAACGATTTTCGCAAAATCTCAAAATCCAATCAAGATTTTTTTTAAATTGGACGCCTATGTTTTAAGTTGATTGACCACCTGTCATGACACCCAATTTCGTATCATTCGCTTCAGTCGTTTTTATGTGATGCTTGAACACAAATTTACGCAGTTTGACAGGATTTTCGCAAAATCTCAAAATCCAATCAAGATTTTTTAAAAATTGGACGCCTATGTTTTAAGTTGATTGACCACCTGTCATGACACCCAATTTCGTATCATTCGCTTCAGTCGTTTTTATGTGATGCTTGAACACAAATTTACGCAGTTTGACAGGATTTTCGCAAAATCTCAAAATCCAATCAAGATTTTTTAAAAATTGGACGCCTATGTTTTAAGTTGATTGACCACCTGTCATGACACCCAATTTCGTATCATTCGCTTCAGTCGTTTTTATGTGATGCTTGAACACAAATTTACGCAGTTTGACAGGATTTTCGCAAAATCTCAAAATCCAATAGAGATTTTTTAAAAATTGGACGCCTATGTTTTAAGTTAAGCTAAGTTATTTCGGGATGCTGGAACAAAATTTCAGCATTTTAAAACGATTTTTGCAAAATCTCAAAATGTAATCAAACTATTTTTAAAATTCAACGCCTATAAATTAAGGTTAGCAACTACCTATCCTATCACCCAATTTCGTATCATTCGTATGAGTCGTTATGACGCGATGTAGAAGAAATATAAACGTATTTTGAGAGAATGTTCACAAAATCTCAAAATCTGATAAAAATGTTTTAAGAATTGGACACCTATACTTTATGTTGAGCAACAACCTATCATGTGACCCCATTTCATATCATTCGCTTGAGTCGTTATTTCGTAATGCGTGCACAAAGATTCAATCAGTTTTAAACGATTTTTATGTAACGCATGTTTGGCAGCTTCTAGTGTAAGTGACGACACTATAGTAACCTACAAATTATTTTGTCATTCTCTTATAAGCTTTAAAATTCTTTCTCTAGAAGCGTGATGTAATGTGTGGATGACCCCTTGAAAGACTCAATAATCGCTCATTTCATAAAGCAGTATCGATCATTTTAGGTAAAACTGTACCTGTTCATTTCACACATTTGAAAGCGTTTAATTGATTTTCCCAATAATGGGATCGTTATTTATCTTTTATCAACTCGTAGTGGTTCCCCAAACGGAAAGCTTTTTTGGCCTCAAAACGTACGTCAACGCGTAGGTAAAGTGGTGTCAGTCATCCTTTTTAAAAATTTATTTTTTGCTAACTATTTAAGTTAGACACACGGATTTTTTTTTATTCATTTACTTATGCAAAGAACGACATTCTTCTGAATATAAAGTGTAGGAAACGAGGGACCGTATAAAAATTAAATTTTCTATTTCAATAGGTATACAGCCCCCAATAAATAAATGCCATATTTGAAAGCTCCTTTTAATTGGACGAACCTTTCTAATTGTAAGTATTTTTCCATCACTTACGGTTTAAAAAAAAATCTGGAGTGACTCCACTCGACTTTCCGAACACTTACGATTAAGATCATGACCAAGCACTTAAATAAATTTGAATCGATGAATCATTCAAACATTTATACCAAATTGAAACTCAATCGAATGCACCGTTTAAACGCTTGCGCACTTTCAAGAATTTCTCCCCCTATGCCATTATGCCATAACATAAAAGAAAGTTTTGTCGTAGCCCTTTAGGAGAACTATAAGTCCTATACACACCAAAATCAATACCGGTCTTAGGATGGTGGTTTATAACATGTACATCGAATTTGAGCTCAATCGAATGTATCGTTTAAACTCTAGCGCACTTTCAAGAAATTCCCCCCATAGGCCATAATGTAAAACAAATCTTGGTCGTAGCCCTGTAGAAAAACTATGAGTCCTATACACACCCAAATCAATACCGGTCTTGCGACGGTAGTTTATGACATATATATCCAATTTGAACGCAATCGAATGCTCTGTTCAGGAGCTATCGTGTTTACTCACATACACACATACACACACACACACATACACACATACATACATACATCTCGTAAAAATAGCATAAATGAATTCAGAAGCCCTCAAAACGTGTAAAAACACCCAAATCTCGAAGTCGAATTTTTTCATGATGACAATACTTTCCTTACATGGTACATGTTCAGAAAGTAATAATAGCCTTAACTTCTATTTCGAATTACCAGGTAAAGTGCACATTTGGTTGTGCGATTATGGCAACATTACACTATGGCGATCTGCCAAAGGGGGGGTGCTTTGTCAGGTTGACTTTCTACGGGGTTCTAACGCGTATTCACGTTACATCTGGACAGGGGCGTAGCCAGGGGGGGGGGAATCGGGATATATCCCCCCCGAAATGTTTGGATTAGTGATGAAATTCCGTCTATTTATACAGATATAAGTTCATATGCCCCCCCCGAAATTTTTTTCAGGCGCATATCCTCCCCCGAAAAATTTTCCTGGCTACGCGCCTGCATCTGGAGAAAACCTACCAAAACTCCAGACCGTTAGATCGACAGCCGCGCGATGGGACCCGAACCCGGGGTTTTTCACACTTCGGATATCTACCATTTTCAGTGGCATAACCACTGTGCCATGGTGAGGCATCAACTCATAGTGGGTCCCCCTAAAGTAATTTTTCTTTGCTGGTGAACTGATACCAACACAGCAGTTAAACTGGTGTAAGTCATCATTTTTAAAAATAAAATTTTTACTAGCTATTCCACTTAGAGACACGGGATTTGTTTTAATAATTTTATTACGCAAAGAGCAATTTAATGCAATATTAGACAATTAAATGCAATAAAATTGATGAAATGAACAGGTTTAGTTTACTTGAGCGGGTCGATGTTACTGAATGAAGCTTTTTTTCGAGCAATCGACTCAACCTATTTGCCTACATTTACGACTCAATACATTTTGTAGTTTATTTACAGGGTCATCAAAAAGGCCAATACATTAAAATCTACACCCAACTTGAACACAAATGTGCATGGTCATTGGCGTGTCCTTGATACGTCAAATATTAGGGAAGAGGTTTGACGAAACATTGCCAAATTTGGTGCATTACTGGTCATTGCCAAATTTAATTACCTTTTTGTCACTTTGGAAACACCCCCTTATTGCTTGGCGACAAATGTCAAAATTTTAAAATGGATATACCTCGGAAACTATTCCACGTAGAGACACGGGATTTGTTTTATTTATTTTCTTAAGCAAAGGGCAACATTCTTCTAGATATAAAGGGTAGGAAAGGAGGGACCGTCTAAAAATTAAATTTCGTATTTTAATATGCATACAACCCCCAGTAGTAAAAAAAATGTCCTATCTGAAAGCTACTCTTCATTCTGACGAACTTTTCTAATTGGAAGTATGTTTCGATCCCTTACGGTTTCAAAAATAACCGCCTTAACATCTATTTTGAATTACCTGGTATAACTTCTTTATTACATTCTTCATTAAACATATTCTAAAAGTTCAAAATGTCTCTCTTTTAATAAAAACGTGTATTTTCTACATTTCTATAAAACATCGCACCGAACAATGGAACCCAGCGAAAGAATTCATATTCTAAAGAATAAATAAAATGAATAAGAGATAAAGAAATAGAAGGGGGGAAAAATGGGGAATTTCTGAAATACAGCCTGTTTCTATTCCCTAGTGAAGGCGGCCATTCATCATTATGTCCAATCCAATTTAGTTTGGGATTTCGTTGCATATTTCAGCTTTATGTTCTTGTTTTATGCATCTGAAACATTTTTTTTTTTATTTGAATAAAACTGAAGACTCGCGAACGTATATTAAATCGGCCTTTCCATTTCTGGAATTTTAAATTTTACCCACAAAATGTTGGGGTACGTCCACAAATTACGCCACGCTTGAAGGCGAGGATTTATTTCCGTCACGGCATGCGGGACAAGAGCCAACGCCTCCTACATATAGAAAGCCTTACAACTACAGCTTTGACGTCATCGCTTGGCCTACGAAAGTGACGTCATCACAGTTTTAATTTCACCAAGTAAAGCTGCTTAAAATTTCTGGTGAATGCTACGAACATTAGAAAATATCTCAAATTAAACATTAAAATACTTTCCCAGACTGCACGCATGGGTTTTCTGAACGTCTACTGACGTTCAGAGAACGTTTTCTGAACGATTATAGACGTTCAGAGAACCTGTGTGTGCTGTCTGTTCCTCATACATAGTCATCCATTATGATCTATTTCCTCGTCATATTATCTAATTAGCATAGCTGCCAACTGCTCCGGAATATAATTAACCACTTTTTCTAAACAGCATATTTTTATTAAAAAATCTGGAGTGACTCCACTCGACTTTCCGAACACTTACGATTAAGATCATTACCAAGCATTTAAATAAATTTTAATCGATGAATAATTCAAACATATATACCAAATTGAAGCTCGATCGAATGTACCGTTTAAACGCTAGCGCACTTTCCAGAATTTTCCTCCATAGGCCATAATGTAAAAGAAATCTTTGTCGTAGCCCTGTAGAAAAACTGTAAGTCCTATAAACATCAAAATCAATACCGGTCTTACAATGGTGGTTTATAACATGTATACCCAATTTGAGCTCCATCGAATGTACCGTTTAAACGCTAGCGCACTTTCCAGAATTTTCCTCCATAGGCCATAATGTAAAAGAAATCTTTGTCGTAGCCCTGTAGAAAAACTGTAAGTCCTATACACACCAAAATCAATACCGGTCTTGCGACGGTGGTTTATAACATATATACCCAATTTGAGCTCAATCGCATGTTCTGTTCAGGAGCTATCGTGTTCACTCACATATACACAAACACACATACACACACACACACACACACACACACACACACACACACACACACATACATACATACATCTCGTAAAAATAGCATAAATGAATTCAGAACACCTCAAAACGTGTAAATACACCCAAATCTCGCAGTCGAATTTTTTCATGATTACAATACTTTCCTTACATGGTACATGTTCGGAAAGTAGAAAAAAAAAATCAAAGTAAGTAACCAGGTCACAGATTTAATTCAAAAAATTTTGCTGTATTCTAGTCCGAAAAATCCTGTTTTAAAAAAAGTTGTTAGTTATATTCTGTAGCAATTGGCAGCTGTGAATTAGTCATGGTTAAAATCTGCCATTTTGCCGTAAAATTATACTTTATTAATCTCAAATTATTAAAATATTGCTATTCATCGGTAAATTAATCGGAAATTTTTAAAATTTTTTATTTTGTGTAAATAAAATTTAAATGTAGGCCGCGTGGCTGACGAAAAAGACAGTACTGCAGTGGTGAAATTTCGGTCATACCCTTTTGCCCTCGAAGAGTCATGAGACCTAACGGGTTTGGCACTTTGGTTATCTCGGACGAAGATGGCTGCACTTCCCAAAGTCACATGACTTTTCGAGGGCCAAAATGTTTAAATTTTAGTTTCTCCTACCCCAAAAATAAGGAATTTTTTTTTAATGAAAGTTTGCTTTTGTATAAATTAAAGCAATTTTTCAATTTTTTCAAAAATCACTGATTTTTATATATTTTTTTTTTATTCCACTGTAAATTATGATCGGAAAAGTTTTTGCTGGATATAAAAGTCTTTTTTATTCAAGATGTGTGATAAACAATAACATATTAATGTAAAATAATAAGAAGTCTAATAGTGATGTCGGGACTAATATTCCAAAGGAAACTACGAACACTATTAGTATAAAAATCGCGAATACTATTCAAACAGAAATCAGAAGTAGAACAGAAATCGTGACTACCATACCAAAAGAAATTGCGGACAATGTACGTATAGAAATCGAGAATAACATTCATAAAGGAAACGCGAACAATATTCGCATAGAAATCTTCATACTACAGTAAAACCCCGATCTATCGCTTTTCAAGGGGTGCCTAGTAAAAAACGATGCATGCGGGAAAACGATGAATGCGGGTTAAAGTCAAAAAACGAAGAAAACAGTATTTATGAATACACGCAATGTATACAGTATACCAAACATACTAAACTTGTTACCAAACTGTAAAAGAAACAAATAGAAGTTGTGTAGAAATTAGGTGATACTTATTTTTAAAAAACCAGTAATTTGACACTGGGTTTCTCATTAATCTTTTAATTAAACAAAGTTTTCAAAATTCACAATATATTTTTTGACTTAAATTCACGATATATTTTTATGTGCATTCATGTTTGTATGTAAAAGTCATACAATTTCAAATACGGTTATTGCGTAGGATAAACTAGGCACTAGTGTTAGCCCAGCCTCATCGGCATGAATATTATTCTCAGCTTCTTCGCGATTATTTTTATCTTTTGCGTCACATTTCTTCCATTCTTAGGATACCGCACGTTGATACGGGGCCTTCGCAATCAGTAACGGGCCTGCGCGTGTATTTTGATGAGCCATCCAAAGAGGCCTACGGATGCTCGAGTCTTCCCGTATACATCAGGCATTTCTCAAGCTCCCCAGTGCTTTCAAACGTTATTTAATGTAGTTTTAAGTAGTAAATTGTGTTACTCATTCGAGTACGAACTCATGAATAATTTGTTTGCTATGATACATATTGACATAAAGAAAACAGATGCATATAATTTGAAGGAAAAACAAAGTAGCGCTTACTCTCACGATTCACGATTGCTTATTTTAGTTTCACAAGTGGATATTTAATATACTTTAAAATAACTCAATACACAAATGAGAAAGACATTTTTATAATGAATATTTCATGAACGTAGTCGTACTTCCTACGTTATTTTAAACAATTCAAGATTAATCTTTAACAAATGATGTATTAAAGCGCATTTCAGTGTTTTCGGGATATCCTGTATGTTGGAGAAAATTGATAAAATACGTTCTATAGTGCGATCCCTGAATTAATTATTCTTTAATAAAGACATTTCATGTAGTATATATTATTCTTTTGTCGCTTTCTCATTCGAACTTTGGAATTGAGCAAGCATAATGAACGCTTGTACAAAATATTAACTACATTTGAAGTTTCTATATAAACGGGCAAACATCAATAATTTATAATTTACTGTATTTCTGCACTGTACCAGATGTAAGTCTTAATCACATAATCAAGGCATATATAACTGATAAATAACATTTTCAACTGGCAAAATTAAATTGTCTAAATAGTATCACAACGACATGCTTATTTACAAGAATAAAAACTACTCAAGTAATACGATTTCTGATTAAAATAATTTATTTATAAATAACACATGAGTAATTATTCACTAAACATGATTTACCTACATATTTTTAGAATTTCTAAATACAATATAAAAGCGTTCACTTACCTTTACATTCAGAGCAAAATGTTCGAATTTTAGAATAAATTTTCATGAAAGAAAATGGCGCAAGATTCACAATACGATTACCTACATCTAAAGTTCTTTAGTACGACAAAAGTATAAAAAAATTGTTTTAAAATAATAAAATAATATAACATTTATAATACTTAGAATAATAAAATAGAACACTGTGACTGGAGAAAACAGGCCTCAATGATAAACTCATTTTTAGCGATGGCAACTCATAAGCAGGCCCGTTACTTAGCGACGGCCCCGGTTGATACATCTAAATCAATGGAAATATAATCACTACATTTCACACCGTACACATCCCTGCTGGATGTAAGAACTCGTCATCTATACCATCATCAACCCAAGCTATCATACCAGGATAGATCCACTTCATCTTCAATTTCATTTCGGTCAGAAGAAACATTTTACAACGACGAACGCGGGAAAGCGAAATTTTGATGAACGATACATGCGGGTTTTGTTAACGTTATTTGAATACAGTTTGTGCAGGGACCATAGAAATAAAACGATAAATGCGGGAACGATAGATCGGGGTTCCACTGTATTTGAACAGATATCGCAAATATTACTGGAACAGAAATCGCGACTAATATTCCAAAAGAAATTGGAACAGTGTACTTTAAGAAATCGCGAATAATAATTCAAAAAGAAACCGCGAACAATATTCGTATAGAAATCCTATTGAACAGAAATCGCAAATAGCATTGGAATAGAAATCACGACTAATAATCCGAAAGACACTGCTAACAGCATTTGAATAGAAATCTCGAATGCCATTCGACTAGTAAAAATCTCGAATATTCATAAATCGATTAATCGAGTAATGATTCCATTCGAATAGTTGTAATCAGGAGCGTAGCCAGAAATTTTTCATGGGGGGGGGTTACGACTACTACAACTCATATATATGTATACGTGGGTGTGATAATGTAGTGAAGAATATACATTTTGTATGGCAAAAAATTCCTCATGGGGGGGGGTTGACCCCCATAACCCCCCACGTGGCTACGCCCCTGGTTGTAATGAAACATAGAAATCATTCGAATGCCACATCAGTAAATATGACACCATGCGAGAAAGGGGGGAGGGGGTCACAGTGAAAATATTTGCGACATCCTTTAGAAAATGTTCATGTTTTTGTTTCTTTTCTAATTTGTTCATATCGTGTTCATTAACTTCGACTTTAGTCGAGAGGCGATCGATCGAAATACGCATAAACGTGTTGCATTTTCATAAATATTCAAGTCATAATATTTGCGTACGTCATAAATATTCACGCGTTATGATTAAAATGAAAGAGGGCCGTATTTACATATGCACTTTTTTTTTCGATGTTCGATTTATTTCAAAGAATTATTTATTCATCATCTTCTGTCTAGTTTCATGAGGTAATTTTCAATTTATGAATGCTGCGCGGT
The DNA here is from genome assembly GCA_038373885.1 of Cheiracanthium punctorium. Taxonomy (NCBI): domain Eukaryota; kingdom Metazoa; phylum Arthropoda; class Arachnida; order Araneae; family Cheiracanthiidae; genus Cheiracanthium; species Cheiracanthium punctorium. The sequence goes on from JAWZYV010007229.1 coordinate 158,374, forward strand.
CACGTGAACGTCGTATCTCTATAGGAGCGATGCCATATGCTGTCTACTCAGTTTTTCTAGTCACGTGAGAAACTCGTCTGCTGATTACATGAGGTGCTTTTTCACAATTTTTATCAGGTCACGTGATGTCTTATCTATCGTCACTATTTCGTAGCCTGTTTAGCTTTCAGAAAGTCACGTGAAAGGTTTACATACTAACTATATTATGGCCTTTTCACTATTTTTAGTACGTCACTTGAATACGAGGGATGGAAATTAACTAGCGGCAACTTAACTTAGAAGATCGCAGAAGAACCGTAATGTAGCGATAATGGTTAGCGGTAAGGTGGCACTGTATCAGCTTGCATCACGACTGCATGTACTATTAGAGTAAATGGTTTCAAATAGACAGCTTTCCGCTCGCTTTCCAATCATGTTGTGCCCCCTCCTGTCCAAAAAAAAACACGAGTGAATTTTCAGACGTCTGTTTTATGATTAAAAGGATTAGATTTTCTAAAAGTGTATCCTTCGTAGTATTACTGGACTGTTTCAGGTGGGCACGGTTAGCAAAGTCATCAGCCCAAGCACGGCTTAACCCTCTGAGGCGCAACCCTTTCCCAATGCTGAAAAAAGGGCAGCCGTTGCCATCGCTCGACTTAATGACCCGCAAGAGGGCGGACGATCGAAACGTTCATCGCGAGCCACAGATCAAGAGACCTTGACTGTGCGCGCACAGCCAACTGTCGTCAAAAAAGGGTCTCTAGATCTGTGGCATGCGATGAACGTTTCGATCGTCCGCCCTCTTGCGGGTCGTTCAGTCGAGCGATGGCAACGGCTGCCCTTTTTTCAGCATTGGGCAATCTATGCAGCTGTTCTCGCATTCTTCCACTTTTCAGCAGATGTCAGTGGAGCTCTGTTAAAAATAATATTTTTGCGGGAAATGACGTGCTAAAAAGTAAAGGATTCTCGTGGAGCTCTGTCACCCGCAACTATTTTGATAGAAATCCAATCAATTCTTCGTGACTGGAAACAGTCAAAACGTCAGAGTTGGGTGTTCCCAGAGTTGGAACACTGCGCTTTAAAGGGTTAACTGCACTTCACTTTTTATAAATACCGTTTGGAATGAGCATCTTAACCCAGCGTTTCTCAACCTGTGGGAGTGCTCCCCCCAAGGGAGGCGCGGGGCGTTTGCAGGGGAGGCGCGGGAAACCAAAGTGCAAGTTGTGATGCATGTTTTTTAAAAAACATCTTATTTATTCACATTTTTACTCAAAAATATATCCATTTTCGCTTAAAATATTCATTCAAACTTTACTTATAACATTATTTTGCGGAAAATTCGACTCGATGTTCATTGTTAAAGATTAAAAGAACTGAATGTATGCTGAAAAATGTGAGGGGGGGGTGGTCAACCGTAAGTTAGCCTGTGTTGGGGGGTTCGTGACGTTAAAAGGTTGAGAACAGCATATTTTTCATAACAACGGACACCAATTTTAAACAAAACAACGTGCAGCAATTTATCTTCTCAACAAACATCAATGAACCTAATTCGAGCTCAGTTCATTTCGTTTGAAACTAACCGCACTCAGTTTTGTACATGAACGCTCTAGTCTATAAACTGTTATGCGCTTAATTTCCTTTACGAACACCTTAGATGGAAATTCGTTGCACGAGTGTAACTCGTTTGGCATTTAACCCATTTATGCCTAGTGTCCCTTTTTTGGGACGGCATTTTCGCTATGAGTCGAAAACGTTATTTATTTTTCCTAGCCTTTATTCGTGAGTATTGAGACTCAACTCTACAAAATATTTTAACATGGCCATGTAGGATGTTGATATTTCGATTTTTATGCTTAATGATTTTAAAAGAAATCATCCCTTGTTCAAGAAGTTGACATCAGAAATATATCTATTATTTCTGTTATCAGTAAAAATCAAAGAAAGTCGCAAAAATATCCAGTCACAAATGGGTTATGGCCTTATTACACGTACAAAATTTAGAGCCATTTTGGTTGCAGCAACCAGTTGCTGCAATTCATTCCCGAGACTCAGTGAGCCCAAGTGAGAACGCAAGGTTGCCATAGTCAACAAACTCTGCCGTGTTCACAAAAGCCTGAGATTCGCCGAATGGGCGGTAGCTAGAGCATTTTATTATAAATAGCATATCGTTGGTTGCTTATACCTCGCTCCTATCTTCGGATCGGATTGCGATTTATTTTTATTTTCGTCAATCAAATCAATTTCCATGTCGATATTCCATTTCAGGGCCATCTCTTTTCGCACACGCTGATCCCTTTCACTACGAGCGGTATGGCTGACGCCGGGGCCTTCGCAATTAGTAACGGGCCTGCGCGTGTATTTTGATGAGTCATCCAAAGAGGCCTACGGATGCCGAGTCTTCACGTATACATCAGGCATTTCTTAAGCTTCCCAGTGCTTTCAAACGTTATTTAATGTAGTTTTAAGTAGTAATTGCGTTACTCATTCAAGTACGAACTCATGATTAATTTGTTTGCTAGGATACATATTTACATAAAGAAAATAGATGCATATAATTTGAAGGAACAACAAAGTCTCTCATGATTCACGATCGCTTATTTTAGTTTCGCAAGTGGATATTTAATATACTTTAAAATAACTAAATACACAAGACATTTTTATAATGAATATTTCATGAACGTAGTCGTATTTCCTACGTTATTTTAAACAATTCAACATTAATCTTTAACAAATGATGTATTAAAGAGCATTTCAGTGTTTTCGGGATATCCTGTATATTGGAGAAAATGGATAAAATACGCTCTGTAGCGCGATCCCTGAATTAATTATTCTTTAATAAAGACATTTCATGTAGTATATATTATTCTTTTGCCGCTTTCTCAATGGAACTTTGGAATTGAGCAAGCATAATGAACGCTTGTGCAAAATATTAACTACATTTGAAGTTTCTGTATAAGCGGCCAAAAATCAATAATTTATAATTGACTGTATTTCTGCACTGTACCAGATGTAAGTCTGAATCACATAATCAAGGCATATATAACTGATAAATAACATTTTCAACTGGCAAAATTAAATTGTCTAAATAGTATCACAACGTGATGCTTATTTACAAGAATAAAAACTACTCAAGTAAGTAATACACGATTTCTGATTAAAATAATTTATTTATAAATAACACATGAGTAATTATTCACTAAACATGATTTACATACATATTTTTAGAATTTTTAAATACATTATAAAAGTGTTCACGTACCTTTACATTCAGAGCAAAATGTTCGAATTTTAGGATAAATTTTCATGAAAGAAAATGGCGCAAGATTCACAAAACGATTACCTACATCGAAAGTTCTTTAGTACGACAAAAGTATAAAAAATTGTTTTAAAATAATAAAATAATATAACATTTATAATACTTAGAATAATAAAATAGAACACTGTGGCTGAGGAAAACAGGCCTCAATGATAAACACATTTTTAGTGATGGCAACTCATACGCAGGCCTGTTGCTAATAACGACGGCCCCGCTGACGCTGACTCTTCCGCCATCTTGTGTAGTGACGTAGAAATAGGAAGCACTACGATTGGCTGGAATTCCAGCAACCTGCAATGTTTCCGCCTCTGAACGAAAAAGTTGGAGTGGACTGTTTCCTAGGTAACGGAGGGAAATTTCCAGGAGAGAGGTTTCTGCAACTGGTTGCAGCAACCCAAATCGCAAGAAAATTCCTTCGTGTAATAAGGCCTTTACGAATACAGCCTCTGTTTCTAAAAATATGAATAAAACAGTGAAAAATTCCCTCATTTTACTTAGTGATTACTGACTATTTTGTGAAAATCAACCATTTATCAGTTTTATTATTGAAGTAATAAAAATAGTAAAATAAAGCAATGCTTATCGTTTTTGCGACCAACAACTTTTGTGACCGTCTAAAAATAATTCGTTGGACGTTAACCCATTTATGCCTAGCGTCCCTTTTCTGGGACGGCAATTTCGCTAGTACTCGAAAACGTTATTTATTTTGCCCAACCTTTATTCATGAGTCTTGAGCCTCAACTCTACAAAATATTTAACATGACCAAGTAGTATGTTGATATTTCAATTTTTATGCATAGTGATTTTAAAAGAAATCATCCCTTGTTCAAGAAGTTGACATCAGAAATTTATCTATTATTTCTGTTATCAGTAAAAATCGAAGAAAGTCGCAAAAATATCCAGGCACAAATGGGTTAATGAATTAATGATGGAAAACATAACAATTTTGTAACAATATGTACACCTACATTACAAGCGAACTAATAACTTATTTGATTACTCCACAGCAAATTAGTTCCCCGCTTTTTACAAAAGTGAACACCCAAAACCGTGTATGTATTTTTAGATCAGAAAGCGCAAATGAAAATTATTGATTGCACCAACCCACCACTGGGGGAGCTATCTGTTCGTGATATTCCCAGCTGCACTTGATAAACTGCCGCATTCAAAACACCTGCACGAGGCACTGTTAATTTTAGCGAGTGTTTAAAAACCATTTATCTAACGATCCTTCCAGTGCAAACCTCCCCGCGGTTAAAGATATATCTTAACAGAGGAAAAAAAAAAACCGTTAACTACTAACAACAAAATCGGAAACAGATGGAAATACTTTTTTAGTCTCCAGCGCCGAAAGCATTAATCATGCCATTAAAAGTAGCGTTTTAATGGTTTATTGGAGGTAGGGTGGTGTTACTAATGTGTTTAGAGGCGGATTTTATAATGTTTGTAGGTTTGTACGTGGTTTAAATTGTTGTCGACATACTGGACGTTATAACAATAGTGTTTGGTCAGAAAAGCAAATTTTAAACAATAGTCTTCCAGCAACACAGTTTCTATGGCGATTTAATTACTTAGTCTATTTGAAATTCTTAATTAGTTATCGTTGTGAATATAACTTAAGTTAAAAAATAAATAAACCATAAAATACCCAGCTTGCACTTGATAAACTACCACAGATTCATTAAGTTAAAAACTTCACTTACGATATACGACAAATGACGTAAGATGAGACGTTAGACAATGTTTTTAAGAATACTCTTGGAAATAAACACGTTAAAAATAGCGATCTGGTGATGGTCAGCAATAAAAAATAGATCAGTCGAATAGAGGTAGAATGTCTTAAAAAGGATGTCAACACAGAACTTGTCTTTAGCAAACGAATACATTTGGCACTACTCACAAGCACCATTTACAGAGTTAAACTCAATGAAGTTAAAGTAATCAATCAGCGATTGGTGAACAAACACATTGGTGAAGTATAAGAGAAATAGAGACTCACAGGCTTATAATCCTGTGGTCATTTTATTTTTCAAAAACATAATTCACTCCCCCCTAATTTTTTAGTTTCATTATTGCCATCAGTGGCGCACCCAGAATTTTAGTTTAGGGGGGGCTGGGCGACATACAAATGCTGCTGAACTCGGTAATAGTGACCTCGATTAGTTACAACTCTCTTATAACGTCTACATATTCGGTACCACTTGATTGTCCCATAGAACACAAGCCCACAAGCAATGTAACTCGGTATGGAGTCATAAATAATTATCTGATCTTTTCAGTGACGTTGTAACATAGATTAACAGTGTTTCATAAGCTAACTGTAAGCATTTATTTAAAAACTTTTTCAAATAAATGTCTTTTTCGGTTAGAAATAACTTGAAGATGATTAAAAAAAGAAAAAAATAATAATATATTAGCGACAATTTTCATTTTTAAAGCTTTTCACTTCTAACTTTCTACCTTTAGGGGGGGGGGGTTCAGCCCCCATAGCCCCCTCCGTGGGTGCGCCTATGATTGCCATATTAAAACGATATTAATGGACTATGTCGTTTTATCTCTCATCTTTCGAGTATTTCGCTTGGTAACCCTATGTCAAAATTTTTATGAGTGTAGCCTATTTATAGAAAAATACATGGGATGCCTATTACATAGCTTACGAAATAGTGTAGTATATCTAAAAAGTGATAGCATTTAAATATATGTAAAAAATGCATGGGATGCCTATTCTACAGCTTACGAAATAGTGTAACAATAGATTAAAGCTGTTGTGAACTAATGGTATTTAAATATACGTAAAAAATACATGGGATGCCTGTTCTACAGCTTACGAAATAGTGTAACGATAGATTAAAGCTGTTGTGAACTAATGGTATTTAAATATATGTAAATAATACATGGGATGCCTATTCTACAGCTTACGAAATAGTGTAACAATAGATTAAATCTGTTGGGGGAACTAAGAGTATTTAAATATATATAAAATTATGTCGCTTTATTATGTCGCATTTTTGGGACACATTTTTCGAGCAATTTTCAATAAAGGGGTGAGAGATAAAATGACATAGTCATTAAAACATAACAGTACAATTTAATACACGAACTCCGTTCCGTTGATTTTATCACAAACCTGCATAAGTATATACGTCACGCAAAATTCAACGCAGGTTCGGTCAAAATCCGACTAGTCTAGGTATAGTAAAGCAGCCATGCGCTACCGAATGAAACCACCTACGGCGCCGCCTGGTTGCGGAGTTAGCATTCCTATCTCGAAAACATTAGGATAAACGGGAATAAAGTTATCACCGATTTATTAAGAAAAGACAATTCAGTAATGTTAAAAACTGAAGTAGTAAAAGCATATTGCGGATGCTTTTAACAGAGTGTCAGCAGCCTTATTGTACAACTTCCAGCAGGAATTGCTGGTCGGCTTCCAGAGTGTATAGTTGCTGATGGAAAATACTTGTAGCATTAAGGATAAATGAGCTTAATGTCCGTTAAATGCAGTTTTGCAAAATTCGACCCAACAAATGTGCGTTTTATGCATCCAAACAGTAGCATTATTGTGAAACTTAATGGGAATCATGTGCAAATGTTCAAATGAAATCGATGATGCTCAACAACTTTGTATATATAACGTTTTCTGATTATCTGGTTCCGTTTTCGAGATAGGAATGTCAACTCTGCAGTTTTACACCAGGTGGCGCAGTAGGCAGTTTCATTCTGTAGCGCAGGGCTACTTTATTGTACCTAGAAGCCATTGTATATATCACTTTTTCTCTTTATCTGGTTCCGTTTTCGAGATAGAAATGCTAACTCAGCAGTTTTACACCAGGTGGCGCAGTAGACAGTTTCATTCTGTAGCGCAGGGCTACTTTATTGTACCTAGAAGCCATTGTATATATCACTTTTTCTCTTTATCTGGTTCCGTTTTCGAGATAGAAATGCTAACTCAGCAGTTTTGCACCAGGTGGCGCAGTAGACAGTTTCATTCTGTAGCGCAGGGCTACTTTATTGTACCTAGAAGCCATTGTATATATCACTTTTTCTCTTTATCTGGTTCCGTTTTCGAGATAGAAATGCTAACTCAGCAGTTTTACACCAGGTGGCGCAGTAGACAGTTTCATTCTGTAGCGCATGGCTACTTTATTTTACCTAGAAGCCATTGTATATCACTTTTTCTCTTTATCTGGTTCCGTTTTCGAGATAGGAATGTTAAGTCAGCAATTTTACACCAGGAGGCGCCGTAGACAGTTTCATTCTGTATCGCAGGGCTACTTTATTGTACCTAGAAGCCATTGTATATGTCACTTTTTCTCTTTATCTGGTTCCGTTTTCGAGATAGGAATGTTAAGTCAGCAATTTTACACCAGGAGGCGCCGTAGACAGTTTCATTCTGTATAGCAGGGCTACTTTATTGTACCTAGAAGCCATTGTATATGTCACTTTTTCTCTTTATCTGGTTCCGTTTTCGAGATAGGAATGTTAAGTCAGCAATTTTACACCAGGAGGCGCCGTAGACAGTTTCATTCTGTAGCGCATGGCTACTTTATTGTACCTAGAAGCCACTTTTAAGAATGGCATCACATCAGCTGTTCCGATTTTACTGATAAAAAGCTACTTTAGTAGGTGAATAGCATAAAAAATGTTTTAACTTTCATAGATTAATAATTGCATAAAATTGTTTTTAAAAAATGTATATTTATTAAAATAAGCAATAAAAAAAATATATTTTCCCATCGATAATAGCGTAAAAAATTAATATTAGACTGAAATAATGAATGTACTTGGTAAATCTAATTGCTTCATAAATTTAACCAGCTCCACAATTATCCCACAATCCATTCTCGGGTATTAGATCAGGATTTGCTGCTACTTCATTGGCTGATCATTACGCGGTAGATACACCAATACTCTCGCGCTACATCATCCAATGGAGGGGCTTTTTCGGGGAGAACACTATTAAAACGAGTGGCGTAATGGGGCCCTTGGGTGCAGGGGCGTAGCTGTTTCAATTGACGTCTTACCACTGTTTCCGATGTGATAAGATACTCTTGGCGAGAAAAGTAAAGTGCGGCTTATCTTATGTGTTTTTTTATTTTCTATCTTAATGTATGTCTTTTTTTTATCGTAAGTATTAATGCTTTTGTGATTTTAATGGGTTATTATTTGTGGTATGACGTAATGATGGACCTATAAGGCAGGAAGGAAATGATTATGATTTGTGTCACTTTAGTAGATGTTTTTTTTTAATGCCTTGATTTATTTTCAGTACGATTTCGTCATAAGGGACTTCACTTTTACAAAGAAAACCGTTATAATAAACAAGATCATATATCGTTTTATATAATCTTGTTATAACTGTTTTTAACGCAGTTTTTACATAGCGATTATATTACGTAGTGATATAATCACTATATTACGCTTGTACGTATATTACGTACAAGCGATGTTTTTACGAATATTTCAGATTAACGAATCTATATAAGTAAAATTAGACTTTTGTCTGTACATTTCTTGGAATTCAAAAATTTTGTGATTTCTATCCGTTTCAAGCACCCGGGAATCCGATGCGACCCTCAAAAAAAAGTTTGTCTGTCAGTCATTCTGTCATTCTGTCCGTGACGCTTTTTTTGTTTAAGCATCACGTAAAAACGACTGAAGCGAATGATATGAAATTGGGTGTCATGATAAGTGGTCACTCAACTTAAAACATAGGCGTCGAATTTTTAAAAAATCTTGATTAGATTTTCAGATTTTGCGAAAATCGTTTCAAACTGGGTAAATTTGTGTTCAAGCATCACGCAAAAACGACAGAAGCGAATGATATGAAATTGGGTGTCATGATAGGTGGTCACTCAACTTAAAACATAGGCGTCCAATTTTTAAAAAATCCTGATTGGATTTTGAGATTTTGCGAAAATTCTTTCAAACTGCGTAAATTTGTGTTCAAGCATCAAGTAAAAAAGACTGAAGCGAATGATATGAAATTGAGTGACATGATAGGTGGTCACTCAACTTAAAACATAGGTGTCGAATTTTTAAAAAATCTTGATTAGATTTTGAGATTTTGCGAAAATCCTTTCAAACTGCGTAAATTTGTGTTCAAGCATCACGTAAAAACGACTAAAGCGAATGATATGAAATTGGGTGTTATGATAGGTGGTCACTCAACTTAGAACATAGGCGTCGAATTTTCAAAAAATCTTGATTGGATTTTGAGATTTTGCGAAAATCCTTTCAAACTGCGTAAATTTGTGTTCAAGCGTCACGTAAAAACGACTGAAGCGAATGATATGAAATTGGGTGACATGCTAGGTAGTCACTCAACTTAAAACATACGCGTCGAATTTTTAAAAAATCTTGATTGGATTTTGAGATTTTGCGAAAATCCTTTCAAACTGCGTAAATTTGCGTTCAAGCATCACGTAAAAACGACTGAAGCGAATGATATGAAATTGGGTGTCATGATATGTGCTCACTCAACGTAAAACATAGGTGTCGAATTAAAAAAAAATCTTGACTAGATTTTGAGATTTTGCGAAAATCATTTCAAACTGCGTAAATTTGTGTTCGCACATCACGTAATAACTGCAAAGGTGAAAAAATGATATTAGGTGAAATGACAGGTGGTCACTCACCTTAAACTATAAGCATCTAATTAAAAAAAATTGATCAGATTTCGAGATTTTGCGAAAATTGTTTAAAACTGAGTGAATCTTTGTTCCCGCATTAAGTAATAATGACTAAAGCGAATGATATGAAATTGGGTCACATGATAGATGGTTGCTCAACATAAACTATAGGAGTCCAATTTTTTAAACATTTTTATTAGATTTTGAGATTTTGTGAAAATTCTCTCAAAATACGTTCAATGATGATTTCTTCAAACTTCACGTAATAACGACTAATACGAATGATACGAAATTTCGTGATATGATAGGTAGTTGCTAATCTTAATTTATAGGCGTTGAATTTTAAAAATATTTTGATTACATTTTGAGATTTTGCGAAAATCGTTTTAAAATGCTGAAAATTGTTCCAGCATCACGAAATAAAGACTGCAGGGAATGAAACGAATTTGAGTGACATGATAGGTTGTCACTCAACTTAAATTCTAGGCTTCCAATTTTTCAAAATGTTGATTAAATTTTGAGATTTTGCGAAAATTATTTCAGTATGTGTAAATATTCATTCGCGCATCCCATAATGACGACTCAAGCGAATCAAATGGTATTACTTAGTGACTCTCTAACCTGTAATATTTTAACAATACATAAAAATGATAACTTCGCTTTCTTTACTTTGGCAACATACTACATTCATTCTGTGTACTCCTATAATGCTGACGAAAGTTCTTGCTTTTTGGAAATTTGCATTCACTAACCCGTCGAGGACGGGTACTTCAGCTAGTAGTGAATATTTACCAAAAGAAAATCGTTATAATCTCGTTATAACGATTTATAATCTCGTTATAACAGGATTATATACAACGAAACGTTATACGTATCTGATTATAATGAGCGTTTTAAGAAATATATCAAGGAAGGAATAAAGCTTATCTACCCAAAGAAAATAGTTATAATCTCATTATATAATCAGTTATAACGATTAAGATGATATATTAAGAAAATTTATGTACAATCTTGTTCAAACGATTTTCATTATTAAGAATTTTTCAATGAATAAAGCACTCCTACCAAACGAAAATCTTTATGATCTCGTTATAACGAATAGGATTACATATAACGATACGTTCGCTATACAGTATCTCTTTATAACGAACTTCACTTTTAAAAACCCTTCAGAGTAACGAATTGCACAAATCAACCGAAAGAAAACCGTTATAATCGCGTTAAATAATTTCATTAAAACGAACAGGATTAGATATAACGGAAAGATATATACAATATCGTTTAAACAATTTTCATTATTAATTATATTTCAATTAATGAAACCACCTTCGCAATTATCCCTCAGCCAACTTTTTAAACATTATAATCACTGGCAACTGCTTCATTGACTGATCATTAAGCCAAAGATACATCAATACCGGATCCAATGGCTTTTGCGGGGAGGCTGCTACAGTAAAACCTGTATTGAACGACCCCCGTATTTAACGACCACCTGGTCTTGTCGACCATGTCTTAGCGGTCCCGAGTACAATATAATTATAAATAATGGTTTATTTTCCTTATTGAACGACCACCTGCCTGACGCGACCAACGACCGCTATGTATAAGAAACAAATTTATTTTAAATCCTATTTTAACGACCGCGAATTCTTAAAAAAATTCTTATTTTACCCTATTTGAGTAAGTTCGTTATTCGGATGATCAGCAATCACAATCACGCGGTATGGTGAAAACGAAAGTTGACACATGTTTAGTTGAGTTGTAACACAGCTTCCAGTTAATCCATGGAGTCAGTGAACGCAATAGCGGCATGCACGCAGTTACTTGTGTTACTGCTTCTTGGAGGATATTTATTAAAAATAGAATTTTATGCATTTAGACATTACAGTGAATCTTTCAGCACAATTTCTTCGTTTAAAACATTTCTTCGAAAAATAATTCCATCACAAAATCTGCGCACTGTAGGAAAATACTACCGAGAATGACGTCATTGTTTCGACCAATGAGCGATGCCGATACTGGCGAGAACTAAGCACGAAAAATTCAACACAAAATTTTATTATATTTTTTATTTTTTTTAAATTTAAACATATTCTAATTTCATTTATATATATATATATATATATATATATATATATATATATATATATATATATATATATATATATATATATATATATATAAATCTCACTGTCTTTCTCTACATATTATAAAAAAGTAAGTATATAACTGCTTTTTATTGTATTATATCTATATAAAAGCCGTTTCAGTGATAATCAAATAAATTCCAATTCTATTGATAAAATTAAGCACGCTTAAAATTTTGTCAAAATGTATCGTATTACCTGAATTCAAAGACCGACCCTCCTTAAAGACCACATTTTCTTGGTCCCAGTGGTGGTCTTTAAAAACAGGTTTCACTGTATTAAAACGAGTGGCGTAATGGGGCCCTTGGGGGCAGGGGCGTAGCTGATTCAATTGACGTCTTACCACTGTTTCCGATGTGATAAGATACCCTTGGCGAGAAAAGTAAAGTGCGGCTTATCTTATGTGTTTTTTTTTATTTTCTATTTTAATGTATGTCTTTCTTTTAGCATAAGTATTAATGCTTTTGTGCCTTTAATTGGTTATGATTTGTGGTGTGACGTAATGATGAACCCATATTTCGCAGGAAGGAAATGATTATGATTAGTGTCACTTTTTATTAGATATATTTTAATGTCTTGATTTATTTTCAGTATGATTTCGTTATAAGGGACTTCACTTTTACAAAGAAAACCGTTATAATATACAAGATCATATATCATTTTATATAAACTTGTTATAATGAACTTTATCGTAGTTTTTACAAGTTTTTAAGTAGTGATATAAGTAGTGAACGAACGTATTTAACAAATAAAGAAAATGTACCCAAAGAAAATATATCGTTATAATAAACAAGATCATGTATAACAAAACTTTTATATAATCTTGTTATAACGAATTTTAACGCAGTTTGTACGTATTATTGCACAATATATTGCGTGTTGAACGAGCGTAGTTTTTACGGATATTTCAAATTAACGAATAATGAATATGTACCAAGAGAAAATCGTTATAATCTGGTTATAACGAACAGGATTATATATAATGAAACGTTTTACATAATCTTGTTTTAACGAACTTCATAGTTTTTGCGAATTAAAAGTAGTGAGTTAGTGACTAGTTAGTTTTTACGAATATTTCAGATTAACGAACAAAGAATATGTATGAAAAGAAAATCCTTATAATCTCGTTTACAAGATTACGTATAACAAAACGTTTTAGAGAATCTTCTTATAACGAAGTTTATCGTAGCTTTTACGAATTATCATGCAGTGATATACGTACTGATTATATTACAAAGTGAACAAACATAGTTTTGAGGAATATTTCAGATTAAAGAAAAAAGAATATGTACCAAAAGGAAATAGTTATGATCCTGTTATAACGAACAAGATCATGTATAACAAAACGTTTTATATAATATTGTTTTAACGGATTTCGGAGATTTCACTAATTATTACGTAGTGAAGGAAAGTAGTTTTTACGAATCTTTCAGATTAACGAATAAAAATATGTACCAAAAGAAAATCTTATAATCTCGTTAAAGCGAATGGTATTATATATAACAAAATGTTTTATATAATATTGCTTTAACGAACTTCGTAGTTTTTTCCAATTTTTAAGGTAGTGATCATATTACGTTGTGAACGAACATAGTTTTTACAAATATTTCAGATTAACGAATAAAGAATATGTATCAAAAGAAAATTCTTATAATATCGTTATAACGAACAGGATTATATATAACAAAACGTTTTATAAAATCTTGTTTTAATGAGCTTCGTAGTTTTACGAATATTTCAGATTAACGAATAAAGAATATGTTCAAAAAGAAAATCCTCATAATCTCACTATAACGAAAAGGATTATATACAACAAACATTTTATATAATCTTGTTATTACTAACTTCGCTTTTACAAATATTTCAGATTAAAGGATAAAACTATGCACCGAAAGAAATTTCTTATAAGTAAGTTATAACGAACAGGATTATATATAACGAAACATTATAGAGTATCTCGTTATAGGGAACTACACTTTTAAAAGTATTTGAGGGTAACGAATAACGCATATTTACCAAAAAAAAAGTTATAATCGCATTACATAATCTCGTTATAGCGAACAAGATCATGCATAAGGAAACGTTAGAGAGTATCCCGTTATAACGATCTTCATTATTACGAATATTTCAGATTAACGTATAAAGCACACCTATCAAAAGAAAATAGTTATGATGCCGTTATGTATTCTCGCTATAGTGAATTTAAATTTTACGAATATTTCAGATTAGAGAATAAAGCACACTTACCAAAATAAAATCGCTATGATCTCGTTACAACATACAAGATTGTGCATAACGAAACGTTATATATTGGGAATTCTTTTGTACAGCGGTCGTACAAATATTTTAATTTAATATTAATTGACAACTTAATCGATAAAGTTCTGTACCTTTTTTAGCGTAACTTTGTTATTTATTGTATAGATCTACGATTCATATTTAAGCAATAAAAACTTAAGTCAGTGCTTTTGGAGACACCCTGTATATATATATATATATATATATATATATATATATATATATATATATATATTATATAATTTTTCTTCACTAAACAGTGTACAACATTCAATAACATTACTTCATTTAACACGCATGAAGAAGGAAAAAAAAAACTCTCAGAACACCAACACAACATATCCTAAATACTGTCATTTACAGATTACAGATCTCAGCGAACTAAACTCCACTTGGGATCAGAAGTCAGTAAAACAGTAAGAACACACGTGATCTATTCCATAATCTGAGTCCGCTGGTTATTAACTGAGGAAAGATGAGCTGTCACACCTGAACTAACTATCGGTAAATGTGCGACCGAATGAAGAGAAGAGAATGATAAATTGGTTTTCCGTGTCCAAGAGAAAATATTGGAGACGGCTCTGTCACGGTTGGGGGGCGTTTTGTTTTCAAAAGAACAGAGTGGACAGGCTTCGTCGTTGATGGTTATGCCTGGTCATTCTTCATTTAGCCGTTGACATCGGGATTCGTTTTGGGTCATATTTCCTATATCTTCGTTAAAGAATAAAGAATATGTACCAAAAGAAAATATCTCGTCATAATAAACAAGATCGTGTATAACAAAACGTTTTATATAATCTTGTTATAACGAACTGTAACATAGTTTTTACGTAGTGAATGTATTAAGAATTATTACGTAGTGGTATGCATAGAGATTATATTACGTAGTGAATGAACGTAATTTTTACGAATATTTCGGATTAACGAGAAAAGAATATGTACCAAAAAGAAAATCCTTATAATCTCGCTATAGCGAATAGGATTATATATAAAACAAAACATTTTGTATAATCTTGTTTTAACGAACTTCATAGTTTTTACGAACTATTACGTAGTGAAAGAAAGTAGTTTTTACTGATGTTTTAGATTAACGAAAGAATATGTTTCAAAAGAAAAACCTTATAATCTGGTTATAACGAACAGTATTATGAAATATATAGAGATTATATTACGGAGTGAGCGAACGTAATTTTTACGAATATTACAGATTAACGGATAAAGAATATGTACGAAAAGAAAATCCTTATAATCTCGCTATAACGAACAGGATTACGTATAACGAAACATTTATGTAATCTTTTAACAGACTTCGATGTTTTTACGAATTATTACGCGGTGAAAGAACGTAGTTTTTACGAATATTTCAGATTAACGAGAGAATATGCTTATATCGCGCGAACAGAGTTATATGTAACAACTCATATTTTGGAACACCCTGTATGCATTACATAATTTTTCTTTACTAAATAGTCTCTAAACAGCGTACAACACAACTGAATATTACTACACCGTTTCACACGCAGAAAGAACAACAACAGCAATAGAAAAAATATGTCAGCATACTACAAACACAGTATATGCCGAATCCATTGCTTCTCAGTCCTCAGTCAACTCAACTCAACTCAACTCGTGATCAGAAGTCAGTAAAACAGCAAGCGCACACGTGATCCATTCCATAATCTCCGTCCGCAGGTTATTAACTGAGGTGAGATGAGCTGTCACACCTCAACTAACTATCGGTAAACGTGTGACCAAATGAAGAGAAGAGAATGATAAATTGGTTTTCCGTGTACGAGAGAAAATATTGGAGACTGCTCCGTCACGGTTGGGGGCTTTTTGTTTTGAAAGAAGAGAGTGGACAAGCGGCGCCGGTCATTCTTCATATGTCCGTTGGCATCGGTATTCGTTTGTGTCATTTCTTAATTGAGTTGGGTGTTCAGGAATTAGGTTAGCCCTGTAAAAAAGAACATCAAACCTTTTTTTAAAAAACAAGAAATAAATGAAATAATAAATTAAAAGAAAATTTTCCTGAGAATTTCTAACAATTTGGCCACTACTGTATTGATTATATTACGTTAGAAACGAACGTATTTAACGAATAAAGAACATGTACCAAAAGAAAATATCTTATACATGATATCGTTTATTATAACAACAAAACGTTTTATATAATCTTGTTATAACGGACTATCACGTAGTTTTTACGAATTATCACGTAGTGATATAGAGATTATTTTGCGTAGTGAACGAAAGTAGTTTTTACGAATATTTCAGATTAACGGATAAAGAATATGAAAGAAAAGAGAATCCTTATAATCTCACTATAACGAACAGGATTACATATAATGAAACATTTATATAATCTTCTTTTAACGAACTTCGTAGTTTTTACGAATTATTACGTAGTGAAAGAACGTAGTTTTTACGAATATTTCAGATTAACGAATAAAGACTATGTTCCAAAAGAAAATCCTTATAATCTCGCTATAACCAACAGGATTATATATAACAATCCATATTTTGGAACAACCTGTATGCATTATATAATTTTTCTTTACTAAACAGTCTCTGACAACGTACAACACAACTGAATATTACTATACCGTTTCACACGCAGAAAAAACAACAACAGCAATAGAAAAAATATTTCAGCATACTACAAACACAGTATATACCGAATCCATTGCTTCTCAGTCCTCAGTCAACTCAACTCAACTCGGGATCAGAAGTCAGTAAAACAGCAAGCACACACGTGAACTATTCCATAATCTCCGTCCGCTGGTTATTAACTGAGGAGAGATGAGCTGTCACACCTCAACTAACTATCGGAAATGTGTGACCGAATGAAGAGAAGAGAATGATAAATTGTTTTTCCGTGTCCGAGAGAAAATATTGGAGGCTGCTCTGTCACGGTTGGGGGCGTTTCGTTTTAGAAGAAGAGAGGGAGCAGGCGGCGCCGTTGATGGTTATGCCTGGTCATTCTTTATTTAGCCGTTGACATCGGGATTCGTTTTGGGTCATATTTCCTATATCTTCGTTAAAGAATAAAGAATATGTACCAATAGAAAATATCTCGTCATAATAAACTAGATCGTGTATGTATAACAAAACGTTTTATATAATTTTTTATAACGAACTGCCACGCAGTTTTTATGTAGTGAATAGATTACGAATTATTATGTTGTGAAATGAATAGAGATTATATTACGTAGTGAACGAACGTAATTTTTACGAATATTTCAGATTATTGAATAAAGAATATGTACGAAAAGAAAATTCTAATAATCTCACTATAATGAACAGAATTAAGTATAACGAAACATTTATATAATCTTCTTCGTAGTATTTACGACGACGTACTTCTAACGAGCTTCGTAGTATTTACGAACTATTACGTAGTGAAAGAAAGTCGTTTATACGAATATTTCAGATTACCGAAAGAATACGTTCCTAAGGAAAATCCTTATAATCTCTTTATAACGAAAAGGGTTATATATATAACAACTCATATTTTGGAACACCCTGTATGCATTACACTTTTTTTCTTTACTAAATAGTCTCTAAACAGCGTACAACACAACTGAATATCACCACATCGTTTCACAAGCAGAAAGACCAACAGCAATAGAAAAAAATCTCAGCATACTACAAACACAGCATATGCCGAATCCATTGATTCTCAGTCCTCAGTCAACTCAACTCAACTCAACTCGGGATCAGAAGTCAGTAAAACAGCAAGCGCACACGTGGTCTATTCCATAATCTGAGTCCGCTGGTTATTAACTGAGGTGAAATGAGCTGTCACACCTCAACTAACTATCGGTAAATGTGTGACCGAATGAAGAGAAGAGAATGATAAATTGGTTTTCCGTGTACGAGAGAAAATATTGGAGACTGCTCTGTTACGGTTGGGGGCGTTTTTGTTTTGAAAGAAGAAAGTGGACTGGCGGCGCCGTTCATGGTTATGCCTGGTCATTCTTCACTTAGCCGTTGGCATCGGGATTTGTTTTGTGTCATATTTCCTATATATTCGTTAAAGAATAAAGAATATGTACCAAAAGAAAATATATCGTTATAATAAACAAGATCATCTATAAAAAAACCTTTTTATATATTCTTGTTATAACGAACTGTAACGCAGTTTTTACGTAGTGATATGCATAGAGATTATATTACGTAGTGAACAAACGTAATTTTTACGAATATTTCACATTAACGAAAAAAATATAAGCACCAAAAGAAAATCCTTATAATCTCGCTACAACGAACATTATTATACATAACAAAACTTCTATATAATCTTGTTTTAACGAACTATTACGTAGTGGAAGAACGTGGTTTTTACGAATATTTCAGATTACCGAAAGAATATGTTCCAAAAGAAAATCCTTATGATCTGGTTATAACGAACAGAAAAACAACCGATATTTTGGAACACATTGTTTGTATTACATAATTTTTCTTTACTAAACAGTCCCTAAACAACGTGTAACATTATGACTACATCGTTTCACACGCAGAAAGAACAACACCAATAGAAAAAAATCTCTGTATACCACAAACACATATCCCGAATCTATTCCTTCACTGACCTCAGTCAACTCAAATCAACTTAGAACCCCTTAGAAAGTCCTCCTACCAAGGCAGCCCCACATCCTAGGCAGATCGCCCCAGTGTAGCGTTCCCTTAAACACACAAAACAAAAACAAAACCGGGATCAGAAGTCAGTAAAACAGCAAGCACACACGTGATCTATTCCATAATCTGAGTCCGCTGGTTATTAACTGAGGAGAGATGAGCTGTCACACCTCAACTAACTATCGTTAAATATGTGACCGAATGAAGAGAAGAGAATGATAAATTGGTTTTCCCTGTCCGAGAGGAAATATTGGAGACTGCTCTGTCACGGTTGGGGGCGTTTTTGTTTTGAAAGAAGAGAGTGGACTGGCGGCGCCGTTGATGGTTATGCATGGTCATTCTTCATTTAGCCGTTTACATCAAGATTTGTTTTGGGTCATATTTCTATCTGTTCGTTGTTTAGGAATGTGTGTGTTAGAAGTAAACAAGAAAGTTAAGTCATGACGAAGACATAGATGGTCGTGGAACATTCTTGCAGCACGGTGTTATTGGGTCTAAAAGCCGATGCACATATTACCCGTTTTCTATGTGTAGTCGAATCTGCTTAATGGAATAAACAATTTGCCACGGAAATTTATTCTATTAAACGGGATATCCCATTATCCGGAATCAGGTTGACTAATTATTACGATTGGGTAGAAAAATTTATACTGTAAGCGGGATATTCCATTAACTAATATTTCATGAAGCGATTTCTAAGACAAATTCTAAGACAATTTCAAAGAAAAAAGTATTTATATATTTTGGTGTCTTAATATTTACTTTTTCTCGACAGTGTTTCCTTCACAATGTCCTAATATTTACTTTTATACATAATGCTTATTTCAATATTTGCTTTTATCCATAATGTTTATTTCAATATTTACTTTTATCCATAATGCTTATTTCACATTGTCTTAATATTTACATTTATGCATAATGTTTAACAGTGACTGCATATTTACTTCTATCCATAATGTTTATTTCACGTCTAATACAGCGGTTCTCAACCTTTTTAATGTCGCCCCCCCCCGACAAAGGCTAACTTATGGTGGCACCTCCCCTCCGTTACATTTTTCAGAATACATTCACTTTTTTAATCTTTAATACAGCGCTTCTCAACTTTTATAACGTCGTCCCCCCCCCCCGACAAAGGCTAACTTATGGTTGCGCCCCCCCCGTTACATTTTTCAGAATATCATTCAGTTTTTTAATCTTTAACAAAGAACACTGAGTCGAATGTTCTTCACAATAATGTAATCTGTAAAGTTTGATTGAACATTTTAAGCGAAAATGGATATATTTTTGAGTAAAAATGAGAATAAATATGATGATTTCTTTAAAAACATTATCACAACTTGCTCTTTGGTTTTAATCGCCCCCCCCCCCTGCAAACGCTTGGGGGCCGCGCCCCACAAGTTGAGAAACGCTGTCTTAATATTTACTTTTATCCGTGATGTTTATTTAAAAATGTCTTAATATTTACTTTAATCCATAATGTTTATTTCAATATTTACTTTTATCCATAATGTTTATTTAACAATGTCTTAATATTTACTTTTATCCACAGTGTTTATTGCAATATATACTTTTATCCATAATGTTTATTTCATAATGCCTTAATATTTACTTTTGCTTTTTTTCTTCTTTCAGGTAAGGTATATGAATCTGAATGATGTATATTTTAATTTTGGATACTACAGTAACCGAAGTAAAACTTCTAGTTAATATTTTCGTTTCTGTACTTTGCACACTCATATAAAGTGTAGATGCATTATAACCTCATTAGTTTTTTTTACAAAACATTTACATTATTTTTATTGATATGCATTACAGCGCTGATTATCCGAACCTGTGTTGATTCGGTTCTTTTTCGGATATGCAAACGTTCAGATAACTGAACAGGCGAATTAAGTTATACACCTGATTAAACCTTCGTTTTTAAAAATATTATAATATTATCAAATTAGTTATGTAAAGATACGTTAAAGGAAAATTGTGCGTGCTGGGTCAATGGAAGAACCGACTATGAGCATTGAGTGAGATATATTATGATAAGTATGAGACATAATTTCTGTTCTTTAGATCTTGACTTCATTCATTATTTTCAAGATTTTGTTTTGCTATTACTGTTTTCTACCATACAGATCCCCGGGGAAGTCTAAAAACATCTGGTGTTCGGATAACTAAACAGTTCGAATAACTAGTGTTCGTATAATTGGCGCTGTGTTCTTTTGTATTGTGATTGCGTGTTTATTGTATTGTAAAAGATATAAATATACATTAAAATAGCATTGCAACTTTTTGTGTAACGTATGCAGCAATATCTGCCTGAAAGGAATTTTTATGCAGAGCATACCAATCCGAAAATTTAGCGCACAAACACGTATGGTGTTATACATGATTCTTTTTGAGAAAAATTATGGAATTATTATTTACTAATATTAAAACTACCATTAAAAGCGTAAATAATATTATGATATACCATTCTTCAGAAATAAAGTAGCATAGTGTATAAGCTATGGTTTAAGGCATTAAATTGATTATTCATTTTAATGCATTATTTTCTTTCAATCATCATATTCATTTTAATCATTATATTTAATTGAAATGAATTGTCAAGGCATTGTCGGTTAATGACTTTCGTAGAAAATTTGTATTTGAGTTTCTGAATTCAAATAGGAATAAAAAATTATAACATAGCCATGGAAATTATGAAATTTATCAATTATTTTTAGTTCCATGTTGTGAATGACTTCTTAAAGCAATACAGAATATCCTATGATACACAATTAACAAAAAGTATATATTTCTCCAAAGGAAGTTACAGTTTTACTTAAGGCAGGTTTCACTTCATACCTAATTTTTAAATATGTGGAATTTATATACTTTTTGAAAAATGTATTCAGTCATTCATATGAAACTTTATAGAATACACAAACTTTAAGTAAATATAAAAAAAACAGAAATTATATTTAGTAACATGGCTTTTTTCCGTAGTGTTAGATACTTGGTATATCAAACTTATATTTTCATTCTAACTATATCACTATACCGTTTATTTTAATGGTTGAATATTTAACAATAAAGTTCTCAATATTAAGATTCATATTTTAAAATTTTATCGCATGGTTTTACTCTGAACTCTAGGTAATTATTTCCTAGTTGCTAAATTGCTTTTGGCAGTTGCATACTGTCAGCTTAAATGTCCGGTGTGTGATTCGATTTGTATTCCCATGCTCAATACTTCAGAAAGAATTGACGATTATTTATTTTTTACAGTTTCATTTGAATTTAATTCACACAGTATTACGATCAAATTTAGATGTAAAATGCAATTAAAACCAAACGTGCATAATATTTATTTTCAAACAAATTCACACACATACTGTTAGCCTTAATATTTAAAAATAAGATTTATTTCAATATCACATGAATAAATATCGAAGAGAAATACTGGACGATTATATACGATTGATATTAACTTTTTAAAAATTTAGTAGCATGGTTTTACCCGTAGGGTTAGGTAATTAATTATTTCCACAGTACTAAATAATTATTTATAGTCATCTGCATACTGTAAGACTAAATATCTCATAATGCAATTAATTTTTAAATAAACAATATTATTATTTTTTTATTTATTGATAGAAAACAGTAGTTATATTCAGTATTTATCCTTGTATCGATAGCATTTTGATACAAATGCAAATTTTATCAACAGCTGTATTTAATATTGCAAATACAGCTGCTAATAACATTTCATTTAAAAACAAATCTACTGGAAAGTTTATTAAAATAATTCTGAAAGTAAATTTGGTTTATTTTTCTTAAACAAGTTTTTTAAAAAAACACGTTGCCACGTTTGGCAATGATATATATCTTCAAATAAAGGAAGTTATTTTTGCCCATAGATTCTTAAAAAACAGTATTTATACTTAAAATAAATATTCATACTTATTCAAATGAAATATCAAAACCGTTTTCAAATCATGGAAAACATAGCCAATGACGAAACTATTTCAATAAGCCTATCGGTGATATGTATGATAGTTAATACAAATTTTGTTTTTTACAAGAAATTAGCAATTACTTATCTTTAGTCTTATGCCGATTAATAAGAAATAGTCTTGTTTATGCAGGGTGTACAATAAAGAGGCAACCCTGAACGCAATGTATAAGTATAGCAAAGCGACTATGCACTACGAGATGAGGTCGATTGCGGCGCCACCTAGAGGAAACGAAGAAAGTGCAACCGCCGTATCTAAACCACATTTAGGTATACCGGGAATTCTAAAGCGAATTAGAAAGTTGTAGTGCTACAATCAAGGTGCTCAAAGGAATGATAAAGGGAATATTACAATAGAATTTAATCTACGTGTACAGTAAAAGTGATTATGAATTCTTACTTACGGGGGCGATGTATCTGTATGAGATGGGACAGTGAGGCTTCAGATCCACTTCTGTATATATGTACGACTCCATCTAAAAAAAAGAGAAGATTAGTTAGAATAGTATTAATACATATATTAACAGACAGGTTAATCTATATAATTAGGATAGTATTAAAACATGGATTAATAAATGCTGGAATTTGAACTAGAATGATAATAACAAAAACATACAGCAGGAAACTGTGTTTAAAAGATGTAAGATTTAAAACTCTCTAAAATATTACGCATACAAATGTATTTATTGTCAGTAACACGCGTTTCGGGGGGGAAATGTTTATCCTTCATCAGCTGCAAAAAAGAGCTCTTACACTCCAGACGAGCAGTAGAGGGAAAACTGAAAAAGAAAACAGAATGAAAAAGCAGTTGGGAAAAGGTTTGAAAATGGGAAAAAGATAAAAAGCAAGGAACCAGGGAGATTAACCCATTTGTGCCTAGATATTTTTGCGACTTTCTTCGATTTTCGCTAATATCAGCAGTAATAGATAAATTTCTGATATCAACTTCTTGAACAAGGGATGATTTCTTTTAAAATCTTTAGGTATAAAAATTGAAGTGTCAACATCCTACTAGGTCATGTTAAAATATTTTGTGGAGTTGAGGTTCAATACTCGTGAATAAAGGCTAGGAAAAATAAATAACGTTTTCGACTGATAGCGAAAATGCCGTCCCAAAAAAGGGACACTAGGCATAAATGGGTTAATAGAATAGGGTAGGAGAGGTTGGGGGACCAGAGAAATTTGAAAAAAATCAGGATGGTAGATAGAAAACTGGAGGACTATACTAAAGCAGGAAACAGTTACACTGAAATAAGTTTTCTAGGCTAGATCTTTGTGGAGAAAACGCAGAATTTTATACAGTAGAAAGGCAGTTGCTTTGCTTTCAAAAGTGCAGAGGTTGGGGATGTTTGGCTGCACGGTGTAGTTAGTCTGTGTGTATTGGCAAAACAACCTCCTTTGTGTTAATTGATTGGCAGTACTGGAAGCTACTCAGAACAAGGGTTTTCCCTCAGCGAGATAAGATTAATGACTTTTTCGCTAAGTCTATTAAGGCTAGCTAAATACATACTGTGATGAAGATCCCATATCTAATTTTAATAATCATTTCATTTGGCTTTCTTTAACCTTTTCGCGCCGACTGTCACGCATACGTGACAGTAAGAAACGCACTCAGTTCCCGGCCGACACGCTGGCGTGCCAGAGCGTTTCCTCGTTCACCCCCGGCCGTCACACAGTTGTGCCAGTGTCCTGGAACGTTTTAAAAACTATAACTTTTGGCACAAGATGGCATTGTATGTCCATACGGTTACAGATACATGTAGATTTGACCTTCTACTCAGAATGGGAGTAGCATGACTCACATACACGTGGTTTTTGATAATATAAACGTAAGTTGAAAGGAATGTTTCTAAATGGTAAACTTTAAGACGGCTCTATAAATTCGTACGTGGTATTTCTTTATAGTAAGCAGGGAGTTTTATTTTCGCTACAGCGTTGGGTATTACGGTTTGCAGTCCAGTTTTTAGTGGATAATTAGATCTAGTAGACGTGGATTTTTTCTCATTTTACAGTTAGAATGTCGAAGGTTCGAAAGTGTTAGAGCTTGAAATAGCAGAAATGGCGCAAATTATTTGAAATTATGAGATACTGATTCTGAAGCAGATTCGGATAGTAGTGATAGTGACACTATAATATATTCTGATAGTTCTGTTCATGGATTTAGGCTTAATAGCGAAAAACTCTCCGGCCCTGGACATACACTTGCGAAAGAGACTGCCGGCCTCAGCGATAAGCGCGCGTTTGCGCTTCCCGTCGCGAAAGGGTTAATGTAATCTATCCAAAATCATGTATTCTAAATCATTTCTGTTCTCGTTTTTCGGTCACTTCGGCTTTTAAGTCTGCATATCCGCTTTTGCCCGTGTGCATTATTCTTAATTGTTTATTTGTCTCTTCAGACCTGGTGGCGTCGTTGTGCTAAAAATAGATTATATGACGTCCGTTTGCAATCGCAACGTACATTTTTACTTCCCCTCTTTGGCATCCTGCTGGCGTAAGTTATTCTCTGTTGTCGTGCCTCATCTAAAATTATTTGCTCGCGATTCCGTCACATTAATTTTATTAGATTAAGTCTTAAGGCTGCTCTGGGATTGGCGTTATTTATCTCAGCCAAGTTGTTGTTCTCACCGATGTGTCATTTTCCATTCGGAGAAGCGGACTCTTTACTAGAACTTTCTACACCAACTGGGCTTTAGAACGACGAACCCAGGAAACAAGCAAAGTATTCTGCCATAATCTGTTTCTATAGTTATAAATAGTAAAAAGAATATTATCTATCGATTATATTCCTTAAAAATCAAATAAATTTTAACCCTTTGAGGCGCAACCCTTTCCCAATGCTGAAAAAAGGGCAGCCGTTGCCATCGCTCGACTTAACTACCAGCAAGATGGCGGATGATCGAAACGTTCATCGCGTGCTACAGATCTAGGGACCCTTTTTTTGACGCAGCTGGCTGTGCGCGAGCACAGCCAGCTGCGTCAAAAAAAGGGTCCCTAGATCTGTGCGCGAGCACTGCCAGCTGTCGTCAAAAAAGGGTCTCTAGATCTGTGGCACGCGAAGAACGTTTCGATCGTCCGCCATCTTGCTGGTAGTTAAGTCGAGCGATGGCAACGGCTGCACTTTTTTCAGCATTGAGCAATCGATCCAGCTGTTCTCGCGTTCTTCCACTTTTCAGCAGATGTCAGTTCTGTTAAAAACAATCGTGACCATTTTTATACGGGAAATGACGTGCTAAAATGTAAAGGATTCTCGTGGAGCTATGTCACCCTCCACTATTTTTATAGAAATCAAATCTATTCTTCGTGACTGGCAACAATGAAAACGTCAACAGTTTGGTGGTCTCAGAGTGAAACCACTGCGCGTTAAAGGGTTAAAACAGAAAAATTTATCATCGACCACCAATAGACCCCTAGAACACTATGGACCCCTTTAAAAGCTTCATAGACCCTCTCAAGGAATTCACTTGGACCCCCTTGGGAATCACTGATGTAGAGCATTTAACCTTAGAAGAACAATTGTATTAACCCTTCAGGAAACGTGCTGGTTCTCTGAGGCCTGATCGATAAAAAGAACTACTGTAAATAAGTGAACCGTGAGGCGAAATTGTTTCTTAGATTCGATTTTATTTTGTGTAGCTGCAATTGAGGTCACGTGCTTGACCACTAGGGGCATTTCCAGAATGGACGTTTCCCTTTTCTTGTATAAAACAGGATTTCGGGGCTTTTGCGGCCTGGTGCAAGTTGGCATTTCTTCTATTAACAGTCTCATTGGTTAAAGATGTGAATGAAATTGTTTTGTTGTAATATTTTATTATTTCCTTGAGTCATAAAACAAAACTGATATCAAGCACGTGGGTACGTTCGTTCGTACGTACGTACGTATGTATGTAACTCGTATATCCCACAAAACTATTAGAAGTAGAATGTCAAAACCTTACATTTAGGATTGTCGTAACACGTAGTTGTGCACCTCCCCTCTTGGTCCGAATCGACTGGATAGTTTACCTACAGGGCAGCCCAAAAGATTCGAAATACATAACGCTCTATGGGCCGAAATTCATTACAGCGTATTTTAGAGATATTAGGTTATTTTAAACGACTCAGATGTGATATATGCTGTTAAGGGTTAAAAAACGAATTTCTCCATCGAAAATAGTGTTTTTATCATTTACAGTTCTGCTACAGGAACACTCAAAAGATTTCCCACACATTTTCCAATACTTGGCAATTTTAGGAACATTCATCCATTTCAAGCATGATACCGTCCTACCCTATAGTTAATAGGTAAATGGTCCGACCACGGTCACGTGCCTCCCTCAAGAATTACGCCGAAATTCGCCAAGCTAGGCGACTTTTGGTGTACGTATGTACAGTGGCGTAGCCAGAAATTTTCATGGGAGGGTTATGACAACTGCAACTCACATATATGCATACATGTGTGTGATAAGGGAGATAAGAATATACGTTTTGTATGGCAAGAAATTCCTCATGGGGGGGGAGTTATCCCCCCCTGGCTACGCCCCTGCTTGTGTATGTATTAAACTCTCAAATCTCAAACTAATAATCATTGTTGGAATTTCATATATAAGATTGCTTTAATATCTACTTGTGAATGTCGATCTTTGGTTCCAATCTGCTGGAGAGTTCATTTACAGCACCACACAAAAGAATTTCAATGCATTAACGCCTCTGGACATCTTCAATATATTACATCTGTAGTCAGTTATTGTTGGGTCATTGGCCGAAATCTCGCCATTTATCTTCGACCTTGGCGAGTTTTGCCGAAATATCTCCACATTTGGCGATAGTCAGTCGTTTGGTCCATGGGCCAAAATCTCGCCATTTGTCGTCGACCTTGGCGAGTTTGGCCGAAAAACCACTAAATCTTAGTGTTATTGCAGTTACTGTATCTCTTCCAAACGAAATAAGTTTAGATGAAGTGCGCCCAAAATATTATTGGTTTAACAGGCGTGCAAGGAAGTCATGTGTTGTCCACATCAGATTTTTTACTGTCCGTTATTACGAAAGTGTACGTACTTTTGAGAATTTCGTTTATACGTTTTCCCCCTGAGTATCTTCAAAAACGTATAAAGGCACTTCATTGTACGTAACCAATTTTATAACGCACACTACAACTGTAAGTCAAGACTCCACTGCATTGACAAAATTTGTTTCCACTAGCCTCCCCCCCGTCCCTGCAGCATATATTCTACTTAACCCTTTGAGGCGCAACCCTTTCCCAATGCTGAAAGAAGGGCAGCCGTTGCCATCGCTCGACTTAACTACCAGAAAGAGGTCGTACGATCGAAACGTTGATCGCGTGCCACAGATCGAGAGACTCTTTTCTGACGACAGCTGGCTGTGCCGGCACAGCCAGCTGCGCCAAAAAAGGGTCTCTTGTTCTGTGGCACGCGATGAACGTTTCGATCGTCCGCCCTCTTGCTGGTCGTTAAGTCGAGCGATGGCAACGGCTGCCCTTTTTTCAGCATGGGGCAATCTATTCAGCTGTTCTCGCATTCTTCCCTTTTTCAGCAGATGTCAGTGCTGTTAAAAAGAATCGTGACCCTTTTTTGACGGGAAATGACTTGCTCAAGAGTAAAGGATTCTCGGGGAGCTCTGTCACCCGCAACTCTTTTTATAGAAATCCAATCTATTCTTCGTGACTGGCAACAGTTAAAACGTCAGAGTTTGGTGTTCCCGGAGCAGGAACACTGCGCGGTAAAGAGTTAAGTAATTTCGTTTTTTTTTTTTTTTTACAATTGTATTTTTTCCACAACCACCTTAACACTGGAGCCGCCCAATCGTTATATACAGTCAATTCCCGTTATAGCGAACCTCTGGAGACCGGCAAATTTCCCAGTTTGGTTTTTCCCACAGCGGGAACACTGCACGTTAAAGGGTTAATGCCGTTCGCAGCGGAAACAAAATCAATGATTTAAAACGGAAAAAACAAAAAATTTCAAAATTGGGTAATGATCTAGACTGCGTGCATGTCAAGAGGTATAAGGGAGGGGGAGTTGAATTGTTTCTTTCGAAACACTTTTAACTGCCGGCAGACGAAAAATTAATTTCGTTTAAGACCTCCAAAAGTTCCCCCTCTTCTTCCCCTTAAAACAGAAGAAGCACACTAATTCGTGACGAAACAATTAAGGAGGGGGGTGGGGTGGGGGCAAAGGCGCGTTATGAATTTTAAAATAGGCAGCTGTAGCGATTTTTGCAGTTAAGAAAATGGCGTGTATGTGTCTGTGCTGGCAGCTAGCGTGCCAGGCTACGCTGAAAAGTAACGCACAAAAATCAATCCTCGTTTAAAAAGGTGGGAGTGGGGGGGGAGCGTACGGGATTGTGTTAGTGATTGCGGAGGTGGGTGGGTGGGGGGATGATTGTCGATAGGTTATGTCGGGGGAGGGGGAGGGGGAGCACGGGTAATTAGCGTTTTGTTGATGGATTTTTAGGCGAAGAAGTGAAACGGTTTTAATGTAATGTTTGCAAGCGCGATTGCATTCGCAATAAACATGGCGTCGGAGACAAGAAAGATCAATCGCAGCAAAAGCGTGGATTACGAAGCAATTTCCAAAGATAAGTTTTTACTTTCCGAACATGTACCACGCAAAGAAAGTATAGTAATCATGAAAAAATTAGACTTCGAGATTTGAGTGAATGGACACGTTTTAAGGTCTTCTGAATTCATTTATGCAATTTTTACGAGATGTATGTATGTGTGTGTCAGTGAATGTGTGTATGTGAGTGAAAACGATAACTCCTAAACGGGGCAATCGATTGAGCTCAAATTTGGTAAGCGTATTTTAAACCACCGTCGCAAGACCGGTATTGATTTGCGTGTGTATAGAACTTACAGTTTTTCTACAGGGCTACGACAAAGATTTCTTTTACATTATGGCATACGGGTGGAAATTCTTGAAAGTGCGCTAGCGTTTAAACGGTCCATTCGATGGAGCTCAAATTGGGTATGTAGGTTATGAACCACCGTCGCAAAACCGGTATCGATTTGCGTGTGTATAAGACTTATAGTTTCTCTACAGGGCTACGACCAAGATTTCTTTTACAGGATGGCCTATGGGAGGAAATTCTTGAAAGTGCGCTAGGCGTTTAAACGGCGCATTCGATTGAACTTCAGTTTGGTGTATATGTTCGAATGATTCATCGATTAAAATTGATTTCAATGCTTGGTAATAATCTTAATCGTAAGTGTTCGGAAAGTCGAGTGGAGTCACTCCAGATTTTTGTTTTTGCTACCCAAATTTGGCGAGATTTTGTGGATTAATCTCAAAAGAGATCTGTACAGTTCAATCGAATAGGCAATCCGTCAAATATGGGACCTTAGTGAAACGGTTTTAATGTAATGTTGCGAGTGATTGCATTCGTAATAAACATGGCTTCGGAAACGAGAAAGGTAAATCGTGGCGTGGATTACAAAGCATTTTCCAACGGAAGGTATTTTTTAACCCAAATTTGGCGAGATTTGTAGAATAACCTCAAAAAAAAAAAGAAAAAAAAACTATACAGCACAATCGAATATGGGAACCATAAAAATGCCAGATTATCGGAAAAATCAGGATTGCGAGATCAAGTAAATTTTTGTAAAAAGTAAATTGTTTTACAAATAAATTATTCATTCATGGCAACTGTTTCTTCGAAGCATTACTACCCAAAGAAGAATTCTGAAATTGATTTTTAGGTATTCCTTGAGTGTTGTATTTTACAGCAAGAATTTTATAGATATCTCTTTTCTTGTTCGAGATCGTGCAGGATATGTGGAATGAGCGTTTTTGAGCTGAGCGAAGCTCTTGCACTGCACTCGGGAATTTCAATGTAACGCTTCTCCTCCTGAACCGCTTGACCGATTTCGTTGAAATAGGGCATGGCTACAAGTACCCATGGTAGCAAGGTATCAGTCAGAAATCGAACCCATCGGCTCTCAACCACGGAAGAATCATCCCCGAAAGGCCTGCTGCCATTCACTTTCAATGAAGATATTAGAAGAATTATTCTGGTTCTCAATGACTGGCTCATTGAACCTATGACATTGGTCAAGGTCACGATGCCGATCACTTTAAAAAAATCTGGAGTGACTCCACTCGACTTTCCTAACACTTACGATTAAGATCATTACCAAGCACTTAAATAAATTTGAATCGATGAATAATTCAAACACATATACCAAATTGAAACTCAATCGAATGCACCGTTTAAACGCTTGCGCACTTTCAAGAATGTCTCCCCATATGCCATTATGCCATAACATAAAAGAAAGTTTTGTCGTAGCCCTTTAGGAGAACTATAAGTCCTATACACACCAAAATCAATACCGGTCTTAGGATGGTGGTTTATAACATGTATACCGAATTTGAGCTCAATCGAATGGATCGTTTAAACGCTAGCGCACTTTCAAGAAATTCCCCCCATAGGCCATAATGTAAAAGAAATCTTTGTCGTAGCCCTGTAGAAAAACTATAAGTCCTATACACACCCAAATCAATACCGGTCTTGCAACGGTGGTTTATAACATATATACCCAATTTGAGCTCAATCGAATCGACCGTTTAAACGCTAGCGCACTTTCAAGAAATTCCCCCCATAGGCCATAATGTAAAAGAAATCTTGGTCGTAGCCCTGTAGAAAAACTATAAGTCCTATACACACCCAAATCAATACCGGTCTTGCGACGGTGGTTTATGACATATATATCCAATTTGAGCTCAATCGAATGCTCCGTTCAGGAGCTATCGTGTTCACTCACATACACACAAACACACATACACACACACATCACATACACTACATCTCGTAAAAATAGCATCAATGGATTCAGAAGCCCTCAAAACGTGTAAAAACACCGAAATCTCGAAGTCGAATTTTTTCATGATTACAATACTTTCCTTACATGGTACATGTTCGGAAAGTAAAAAGAGAATCGAAATCGGACATACCATCGAGGAATCATCACCGAAAAAAAAATCTACTTGAGTTAGAGATAAATACACGAAATTCGCTCAGTTCAACATTGCATGCGCGATACGTCATGCGCAATTAGTAGGTCCCTATCAGACGTGAGTTACGCATGTTGAAAAAGGCTCTTCAATCTAACACCTACGCTCAAAAACTCACATACGTGCCACATTTCGCATTATTAGCTTCATTAGTTTTGTCTAATCAAAATATTCACATGCGAAAAAGTGATATCATTTTCCGATATACCTAATATTTTGCCGACGTCCATGAATAAGCCTGCATGACGTTAATGAATATAACGGTAGTTTCAACAGAAAAGACTTGAATTTATGTTTACAATTTCTTATTTATATTGCAACTTGTAAACAAAAGTAAATGTAATAGTTTTATAGTTCGTAAAATTTATTTTCTAACTTTCAAGTTTATACCTTGAATAGATTGCGAAAGTCGTTTCATTTTACTATCCCCCTGTAAAAGAAAAAAAAAATAATCTTATTTGAGTGTGAAACGGAAAATTACCAATTCGTATTCTTTGGCACGATTCCAAACAAATATGCTGGAGCGATATTTGCATATTTATTTGTTCCTATATGAGTACGCGATGCAATTTTTGGCCGCTGTTTTGTATGAGAGATGCCTACAAGTTTTTTTTTATTCTTCTTTCTTTCCTTTTTCCTTCATTTTGTTAATTGTGTAAAAGAAAAATATGTAAAACTTTACATCTAAACCACTGTCGGTTAAATATTGTTACGGATTTTCGGGCCAACCCTCTGTTATGGGGTTTAAAGTAGTTCAAAATTGGTATTCTACGCTTCAAACAGTTGAATTTTGCTTCCTTTTGCATCAAAATTGATCCACTATAACTGCAGATACGCAGGTTTGGATTTCCCCCATCGATTTCTATAGCAGTTTCTAGAAATCTCGAGAAATAGGGGTGCTAGGTCTTCGGTCACTTCACTTTTGGGGAATTATCTTGGCGTCCAAATGGGCGATATTTCGCCAAGCGTCGCCAAGCTTGAGGGCATTTTGCTCATTGGGTGTGTTTTTCTCAATGAGGGTTGTAAAGTTAGATTTTCTGCATTACCATGCATAGCAGCCTAATATTTCTCTTCTACGACGTAATAAAAATACCACCTTTATGTGGAATCTTGGAGAGATACATTCTTCTTGTTTTTGGCTCCCAATTTGGCGATATTTTGCCTAAAGGCGCCAAGCTTGGCGGCGTCATGTGGCGCGTTTTTCCCAATGGGGCTTGTAAAGTTAGATTTTCTGAATTAACATGAAAAATATCCTAAAATTACATTTCTATTACGCAATCATGATAGAATCTGTTCTAGTAAATTCCACGGACGGATCTCTCTGGAACATTCCACGGTGTTCGTCGAAGATTATAAAAGCAGCGGGCTCCTCCAGTTTCAGTCAGTGTCCATCGACCTCTTGTCAAGTGTGTTTGCTGTGTTAGGCTTTGTATTGATGCTATAGAAGCGGTATTTTCGCTTGCTTTTCGAAGCTGATTTTTTAAGTGTTGTGTGTAAACTCTTCATTGATGAGTCTTGAGGGACTGTTAAGTGTTATCCGTCGTATATTTCCACTGTAAATCGCCCGTGGACGTGTTGTATTTTGTGTGAGATTTACAGCATTTGGGAATGGACTGGTATAATTGAGCTATTGGCCGCTAGTGCCTGTGAATTTTGTACGGCTGATTGTTCGTCTAAGTTCTAGAAGCCATAAAGTTTGTGTTCCATCCTAACAAGTGGACTCTTTTCTAGAACTTTCTACAGCAACTAGACTTAGAATGACGAACCCAGGAATTAGCAGAGTTATTCTGCAACAATACCATAATAATTTTCAAATTTCATTATCTAGGAAACTATTTGACTGAGATTTTTAAAATTTACCGTCTTAGCCACAGGGCATCTATTTTCTTTTCTAAATATAAAGGAAAGCATAGGAGGGAGCGTATAAAAATTAAATCTCGTATTTTAATAGGTATACAGCTCCCGGTAAAAAAAAAATTCTTGAAGCTACTCTTTAAAAGACTAATGCTTCTAATTGAAACTGTGTTTCGATCACTTACGGTTTAAAAGGTTAAAACACCGGTGAACACGATGTTTGGGTCTGACTTCTACATGTTAAATTTAAGTTTCTTCTACGCGAAAACTAAGGAAAATAATTTTTTTTATGAAAGTTTGCTATTGTAGAAATTAAAGCAATTTTTCAATTTTTTTCGCAAAAATCACCGATATTTATATATATATTTTTTTATAATTCCACTCTAAATTAGGATCAGAAAAGTTTTTGCTGGATATAAAAGTCTATTTTATTCAAGATGTGTGATAAACAATAACATATAAATGTAAAATAATAAGAAATGAATGTCTAAAAGTGAATATTTTTCGTATTTCTTTTAGGTTCGCATGAGCAAATAATAATACAAATAATATTAATATTACAAATAATACTACAGGCAATACTACAGAGTTACAAATAATAATACAGTTTACTTTCGGGTTCATCAAAGTGCTTCCATCTTTCGTTTATGAAATAAAATATACTTATCGACGTCCATCAGATAAAAGCAAACTAAAAATGAAAATTTAAGTTCTTTCCAATGTCTAGAATCAGAATTTAAGCATCAGAACAGAACCCCCCTCCCCCTCCAGAATTTTTTACTTTACGAACATGTGCCATGTAAGGAAAGTATTGTAATCATGAAAAAATTCGAATTCGAGATTTTGGTGTATTTACACGTTTTGAGGTCTTCTGAATTCATTTATGCTATTTTTACGAGATGTATGTATGTATGTGTGTATGTGTGTGTGTGTGTGTGTGTGTATGTGTGTTTGTGTGTATGTGAGTGAACACGATAGCTCCTGAACGGGGCATGCGATTGAGCTCAAATTGGGTATATATGTTATAAACCACCGTCGCAAGACCGGTATTGATTTTGGTGTGTATAGGACTTATAGTTTTTCTACAGGGCTACGACAAAGATTTCTTTTACATTATGGCCTATGGGGGAAAATTCTGGAAAGTGCGCTAGCGTTTAAACAGTGCATTCGATTGAGCTCAAATTAGGTATAGATGTTATAAACCACCATCGTAAGACCAGTATTGATTTTGATGTGTATAGGACTTATAGTTTTTCTACAGGGCTACGACAAAGATTTCTTTTACATTACGGCCTATGGGACGAAATTCTTGAAATTGCGCTAGCGTTTAAACGGTGCATTCGATTGAGCTTCAATTTGGTATATATATTTGAATTATTCATCGATTAAAATTTATTTAAATGCTTCGTAATGATCTTAATCGTAAGTGTTCGGAAAGTTGAGTGGAGTCACTCCAGATTTTTTTTTTTTTTTTTTTTTTTTTTTTTTTTATTGACCGCTGTAATTACCTTTAAAATCTATTTTTGAATCACCCGATATATAAAAATAAATCTCGCATTTCTAAAGCAAACACGAAATTTCAAAAAATTATAAAACCTCATCTCCATTCCTTCTACACTCGTAATAAATCTTATTCTTTTTTTCCCCCTTAAAATTTCTTATTTGCATTCCACTTTTATAAACGATAAGTGCTGCCACTTTCCTCTTGAAAACTTTTTTATTTTTCGACTCCTGTTTTCTTGGTTGTACGTTGAATAAATTGTGAGAGTTGTTTTAATTTATTTTTTTCCCCCCGCTCGAAGGGAAAAACTTATTTCCGAGAAGGAATTTTTCCCCATTTCTATTCCCTGGCACGCGGCCAACGGGTAATGCTTGCTATTCATTTGCATATTTATATGTTTGTGTCTCTAGAAATAACTCAAATTCAACGCATGAAATACGGGTATACGTAAGTTAATATTAAAGTCAATTTAATGAACCTCTTTTGTGAATTCGTCTATTTTGCGAATTTTTTTATTGGGAACTTAACGTTTTGCTAATTTCTTCATACAAAACAGTGGCGGCTCGTGGGATACAGCAAGTACAGCCGGGCTGCACTTGAAATCATCAGCACATACTTTAAAATAATTTATTTTACTAATTTTCCTAAATTAAGATTAGAATTATGGAATTCCTATGGTAAATTAAAAAAATCTCAAAAAAAAAAAAAAAATCCAAACAAAAAAACCGTATTGTGGCCACCAGATCGCTCATTCAGAAAAAAAGCCCTTTAATCTTCCCGCATTTCAATTGGGAAAATCTTTGGTTCAGCCCAGAGCGCTGATAAGAAAATGGGCAGCACCGTTGCCATGGCAATGGCTACCTAAGCATTTCCTCCGGCATAGGCTATAATGGGGGTACGCAGCTAAGACTCAGCTCATGAAAGATTTTGAAAGGTCGGCAGCACCTCTGAATTCGACTCTCTGATTGGCTCGAGAAGTGAGGGAGGGAGTAAGGAGAATATTTGTTCGGCAAACTCTCGACTTTATATCGCTGAATTTATCAAGAAGGTAAGCCTGAATAGACGCTTATGAATGGACAATGACCCATCCAAGCAGTATTGTTTTTAAGTAAGCCAGAACTGGCATTGAGAGGACATGGCGAGCGAGAAAATTCTTTAAACATGGGAAATTTTAAAGGGCTTTTAAAATGATGGATATCTGAATTAAAACGACGCCTTTTTATGAGGGCATCACTGACCGATTCGCAAGTTTAAAAGAAAGGAGATTTGACTTATAAAAAATAACTAAGTTTTCTTTTTTTTTTTCTTTTTCTTCTCGAGTTATCGTTACAAAAGAAAATTCTAAGGAAACTTCGAATCAGACACTTATGAATGCAATTTTTAGGATAAGAGCGGCTGGTTGAAATTCATGTCCATTTTATGGAAAAGTAAAATAGGATCTCTTACATTTATGTAATTTCTTTTTTTTTCCTCGCTGAGGGCTTAATCCGCCAGCTTTCAAATTCAATAACAAAGATTTTCCATTCCTGTCCGGAGGAGGGGGGGGGGGGAGGCTTATATGCTTCCGGCTGCACTAACAGTTTTGACCACGGGCCGCCACTGGTACAAAAAAACCCTCCAAATAGCGAAATTGATTCTTTATTTAACGAAGTTTTACTTGGGGGTTTGATTTTTTTCTCGCTGTTCCTCTAAATATTTCTGAACATTCCATAGTTACTTTGGTATTTTACTACATTTTAATACTTTCCGAACACGTACCCTGTAAGGATAGTATTGTAATCCTGAAAAAATACGACTTCGAGATTTGGGTGTATGGACACGTTTTGTGGTCTTATGAATTCATGGATGCTATTTTTACGAGGTGTGTGTGTGTGTATGTGTTTGAACACGATAGCTCCTAAACGGGGCATTCGATTGAGCTCAAATTGGATATATAGGTTATAAACCACCTTCGTAAAACCGGTATTGATTTTGATGTATATTGGAACGATAGTTTT
The DNA here is from genome assembly GCA_038373885.1 of Cheiracanthium punctorium. Classification (NCBI taxonomy): domain Eukaryota; kingdom Metazoa; phylum Arthropoda; class Arachnida; order Araneae; family Cheiracanthiidae; genus Cheiracanthium; species Cheiracanthium punctorium. The sequence continues at coordinate 195,729 of JAWZYV010007229.1, forward strand.
TCTACAGGGCTACGACAAAGATTTCTTTTACATTATGGCCTATGGAGGAAAATTCTTGAAAGTGCGCTAGCGTTTAAACGGTGGATTTGATTGCGCTCAAATTGGGTATATATGTTATAAACCACCATCTTAAGAGCGGTATTGATTTGGGTGTGTATAGGATTTATAGTTTTTCTACAGGGCTACGACCAATATTTCTTTTACAGGATAGCGTATGGGGAGAAATTCTTGAAAGTGCGCAAGCGTTTAAACGGTGCATTCGATTGAGTTTCAATTTGGTATATATGTTTGAATGATTCATGGATTAAAATTTATTTAAATGCTGGGTCATGATCTTAATCGTAAGTGTTCGGAAAGTCAAATGGGGTCACTCCAGATTTTTTTTTATCAGTGACCTTGAACTGGTTTTATCAGGTGTCTTAGGTCACTCAGTAGTAAAATCGCTGTTAATAAATGCAGACAAAATTAACAGACTTTTTCGGCAGATAAGGAACACGAGTGCTTAAATGTAATTAAGCCCGACACCACCACACGATTGTAATGTATTCTTAATTTACTTATTATAGCGAATACGATAATGACATTAACATTCATTAATTTTATCGTAAAATCATTAATTTAAAATCAAAATTGTGGTGTCATTTCGGACTTTTTTTGCCTTTTTTGTTTCTCCTTGCCGATTTCTGTTTGATAAATAAGCCTCGTCAGGGGTAGACACCCATGAACCCCCCTAATTTTTAGTTTCATTATTGCCCTATTAAAACGATATTGACTATGTCATTTTATTTCTCTTTCGTGTATTTCGACTGGTCACCCTATGTTGAAATTTTTAGGATTGTCACCTATTTATAGAAAAATATATGGGATGCCTATTCTGAGCTTACGAACTAGTGTAACAGTACATTAAAGCTGTTGTGAACTAATAGTATTTAAATATATGTAAAAAAATACATGTGAAGCCTATTCTACAGCTTACGAAATATTGTAACAATAGATTAAAGTAGTTGTGAACTAATAGTAATGAAATATATGTAAAAAATACGCGTGGTGCATATTCTACAGCTTAGGAAATAGTGTAACAATAGATTAAAGTAGTTGTGAACTAATAGCATTCAAATACATCTAAAAAATGCAATGGATGCATATTCTACAGCTTACGAAATAGTGTAGCAATAGATTAAATACTATTAATTCACAAAAGCTTTAAATATGTGTAAAAAGTGCAAGTGAAGCATATCCTAGAGCTTACGAAATAGTGTAACAATAGATTAAAGCTGTTGCGAACTAATAGTATTTAAATATATGTAAACAATACATTTGATGCATATTCTGCAGCTTACGAAATACAATTTTCCTAACCTGCTGAATTTCTTATGATTGTAACCTATTTATGCCGTACAATATAGATTAAAGCTGTTGTGAACTAATAGTATTTAAATGTGTAAAAAATGTATGTTATGCGTATTCTACAGCTTACGAAATAGTGTAACAGAAGATTGAAGCTGTTGTGAACTAACAGTATTTAAATATATGTAAAAAATACGTGTAGTGCCTATTCTACAGCTTACGAAATAGTGTAGCAATAGATTAAAGCTTTTGCGAATTAATAGTATTTAAATATGCGTAAAAAATGCAAGTGAAGCATATTCTACAGCTTACGAAATATTGTAACAATAGATTAAAGCTGTTGCGAACTAATAGTATTTAAATATATGTATAAAATACACTTGATGCATATTCTACAGCTTACGAAATACAATTTTCCTAATCTGCTGAATTTCTTATGATTTTAACCTATTTATGCCGTACAATATAGATTAAAGCTGTTGTGAACTAATAGTATTTAAATGTGTAAAAAATGCATGTGATGCGTATTCTACAGCTTACGAAATAGTGTAACAGTAGATTGAAGCTGTTGTGAACTAACAGTATTTAAATATATGTAAAAAAATACATGGTATGCCTATTCTACAGCTTACGAAATATGTAACAATAGATTAAAGCTGCTGTGAACTAATAGTATTTAAATATATTCAAAATTATGTCGGCTTTTTATGTCGCTTTTTTCGGACAATTTTCAATGTAGGTAGGCTGCACCTGTAGTTACTTTCCAGTACTTTCCTGCCAGCAGCAGCATTTAATAGAGCCGAAACCCGGGTGATCCACATTTTCCGACTATTCCTTAATACCTACCTCTCCTCTGAACATAATTTAAACTATCAATCTCTCTAAAATCCCTACGAAAAAATAATAATCATAAATCTCTCCTTTTTAAAGCAAACACGAAAAATTTCAAAATTATGAAATCCCATCTTATTTCGTCCCCAATACGCCTAATAAATCTCATATTTCTTTTTACTTTTAAAATTTCCTATTCACATTCCATTTCCATAAACGATAAGTGCTGCCACTTTTCGTCTCCGAAATATTTTTTCCCCCAAGTTTTCTTGATTATAACGTTGAATAAATTCTAAAAGTTGTTTCAATTTATTTTCCCGCCAGAAAAGGCAGAAAAATGAATTTATTTCACTGTAAAAGAAAATCCTGAATTCTTATTCCTTGGCAACTGTCCAAATACTGTGAGTTATTTGCATATTTGTTGGTATATGCGTGTACGACGCGTTATATTTTTTGGTTTGTTTGTTTTTTATTGGACAGATGCACGCCCACGAGCTATTTTTACTTTCCGAACATGTACCCTGTAAGGAAAGTATTGTAATCATGAAAAAATTCGACTTCGAGATTTGGGTGTATTGACACGTTTTGAAGTCTTATGAATCTATTTATGCTACTTTTACGAGATGTATGTATGTATGTATGTATGTATGTATGTGTGTGTGTGTTTGTGTTTGTGTGTGTGTGTGTGTATGTGAGTGAACACGATAGCTCCAGAACCGAGCATTCGATTAAGCTCTAATTGGGTATATAGGTTATAAACCACCGTCGCGTGTGTGTGTAAGACTTATAGTTTTTCTACAGGGCTATGAAAAAGATTTCTTTTACATTATGGCCTATGGAAAGGGGGAATTCTTGAAAGTGCGGTAGTGTTTAAACGGTCCACTCGATTGAGCTCCAATTTGGTATATATGTGATAAACCACCATCGTAATACCGGTATTGATTTTGGTGTGTATAGGACTAATATTTTTTCTATAGGGCTAGGTTTTTACTACGTTATTTTCTATAGGAATTAGTTTTCCGTTATTTGTTCCGTTATTTCTAGTTTTACGTTATTTTCTATAGGAATATTAATATAGGGCTTATATTAAGATTCCTTTTATATTATGGCATACCCTAGTAGCACAATTAGTCCAAAAGACGTTTTAAACACGTTTTTTAACGTCAAAAAACGTGTTTTCAACGTAATTTGAACGTTTTTTGAAGTATTTGTGCTACTTGGGTAATGGCATATGGGGAGAAATTCTTGAAAGTGCGCAAGCGTTTAAACGGTGCATTCGATTGAGTTTCAATTTGGTATATGTGTTTGAATGATTCATCGATTCAAATTTATTTAAGTGCTTGGTCATGATCTTAATCGTAAGTGTTCGGAAAGTCGAGTGGCGTCACTTCAGATTTTTATTACTTTTCAGAAAGAAAAACAGATTTAAAAACTTTTAGTCAAAATGCATGACAAAACTTCTTATTGAAATTAATATTGTTACGAATTTTCGGGGCAACCCGGTGTTCTGGAGTCTAAAATAGTTTAAAATTCTTATTCTACTCGTCCAATAGTTCAATTTTGCTATTTGTGATATCAAAATCGGTCATCTAGTTCCGGCGATACGTAGGTACGTAGATTTTCTAAAGATCCGGATAAATATGGGTCCTCGGCCTTCGGTAACTTCGCTTTGCGGGACTTATTTTTGTCACCCAATTGAGCGATATTTCGGCAAAAGTTGCCAATCGTAGCGCGATTTTCCCTAAGGGGCTTGTAAAGTTGGTTTTTCTGCATTAGCATGCATAATGACCTAATATTACTCTTCTATTACGCAATCATAATCGAGTCTGTTCTAGCGTATTCAGATTTTCTCTGGAACCTTCCACGCTGTTCGTCGAAGACTACAAAAGCAGCAGGCTTCCCCAGTTTCAGTCAGTGATCATCACACTCTCGTCGAGTGAGTTTGCTGCGTTACGCTTTGTATTGACGCTATCGAAGCGGTATTTTCTCTTGCTTTTCGAAGCAGATTTTTAAGTGCTGTTTGTAAATTCTTCATTGCGCAATCTTGAGGGACTGTTAGCGATATCCCTCGTATATTTCCACTGAATTTCTGCCTGTGGATGTGTTTTATTTTATGTGTTGTATAAAAAACTTAATAATCAAAACTTGTCCCCAACTGCTTTTTTTACCTTTTGGGGACAAATTGCAAAAAACACAGAAATTGGGAAATGTCCCCAAAAATTGGGGGCGTGTGATCACCTTAGTTTAAGTTGAAGACATAAATGTGTCACCACTGTGTGGTCAAATTAGTATGTTTCAATGTGTATATATAACTAGCGGGTGGATGCCACCAGTGTTCAATCGGAGGGAATATTTCGAAGCATTGACTTAACAGCTATCAAAATGGAAAATTTCTGTCACTGGTTCGATTGCCAAAAAGTAAAGCTGTCATTTATTTGAAAAGTAGCAGCATTTTAAATTATCAACCATAATGTGTTTTATTCATCAGTAACTCCGATGAACTGAATGCAAAGATTTCAATTTTCTGAAATTTTGCGCAATTCCCCTAACTTAAATCCATTTACTTAATTTGGCGAGAACTCTGAAGTTAGATCGCTTGAAATCCCTTAATAACTGCATTACTTCTGCACGGATAGTTAAAATTTAACGCTGTATTCTAATAGAACATATGCACTTGCTTTCAAAAATGCTAATTCCTTAAGCTGTCGGTAAATTGCGAGAAAACTAAAACTGTGCAAACCACTGGAAGTCACTTTCTCAAAATCGGCCTATCAGCCATTTTATGTTTCGCCAAACTAAAAAATTTTACATAGTAGTCTCGGAAATCTTCAGTCCTTATTATTTTACGGTTAAAACATTCCATTCCTGCTCTGATTTCCCATGCACTTGATATTATAACTAAAAAAATAACTTTACAAATATAAACTAATCTAAAAAATAATAATTATTATTCTTTTATTGTTACTTTAAGAATGTAAAACTGATTTAAAATCTTAAGGCAACAAGGGAATTTTTGAGAAAGTTTAGTTTTAAAAATGTCCCCTAGAGGGCATTTTGCATGGTGAAATACGCCCAAATAATACCCAAATGAGTAAATAAATGCCCAAAAACTATCGAATAAATGTTAAAATTGTTTGTACATGTCGAATTAGCCATTTCCACCATTCAATTGGCCGTTTTTTTATGCAAAACGCCACCTAGTGGGCAAATTTTGAACTATTATTTTTTTTTACATATTCCTCAAGCGGATATCATGTATAGCCAATATACCCATTTTGGTTACAATCCATTCGCCGGTTTTACCTATAGAGCACTGTTCATAGAGGAAGTTTAATTGTAAACAACCTGTATATTTTAAACATAGGACCATCAAAGGATAATTTAGTCCTCATGTTCCAGGCAAGCGTTCTTTTTAATCTCTCTCAGGAACTGAAGATATAAAGGAAACGACCTAATGCAAGCGCTGAATGGTTTAACAATCCGCTTAACTCCACCGAACAAATCTTCTTTATTTATATTGATGGATTGTCGTAAATGCATGTCGTGAAATTCCATCAAGGAATTTTCTGTCTTGAACAGAGTCTATTCATCACAGAAACGAAACTCCCTAAACGAAACGGAAAAAGCAAATCGCATTTCACCAAGTGAACTAACCGCATTTCTCCTTTTTTCCTTTGCTAGTCGCAACATTTCACTTAACATTGACTGTCTGACAAGACACCATCGATAAGACATGAAAAGACACGTCTAAATTCAATCGGCGTTTCCCACACACATTCGAGCACAGAACTGTTTGATTAAACGCCTGTAAATATGCAAATTCCGCCAGTTCACGTTCTCTGGGAAATCATTTACAATCCGAGCAAGCTACCAAACAACTGACTGACGTGGATTTATAGGCAAGCGAACTATTAACTCTGATTTGGAATTCTCGGAGAGTTAGAATACTTCATTGTTACCATGCGTTCCAGTCGTCGTTAGGGGTGCTGGTAGCTGCGTTGAATAAAATCTGAATAAAACATATTTCGTTGTGTACTGTCGGAAAATGCATTTTAGAGATTTTTTTTTAATTTAACCCATTACCACCCAACTTTTTCCAGCACATTCTCAAATTTATGTTGATGCTAGAAGTGATAAATAAATTTCCGCCATTTGTGTAGTATGAAGAAAGTAAATCTTTTTCTAAAAATGTGAATTAGACCAGGAAATATTCTCATTTAAACTTATTATCGCTGGTGTGTTTTGTAGAAATCAGATTTATTATTCAAGAAAATAAACTAATGCTTAAATATATGAGTAACTTACAAATTTCGCGACGGTCTAAAAATAGATCGCTGGGCGTTGATGGGTTTTAAGGTATCTGCCTAGGTCTAAAAAGCCATTTTTGAAAAAAAAATTGATTTTCTCTTTAGTGTTGTATTTGAAAGATAATATTCTTAAGATTCCAAAACTGATTAATTTTTAATTTCCGAACATGTACCATGTAATGAAAGTATTGTAATCATGAAAAAATTCGACTTCGAGATTTTGGTGTTTTGACACGTTTTGAGTGCTTTTTATGAATCCATTTATGCTATTTTTACGAGATGTATGTATGTATGTGTGTATGTGTGTGTGTGTGTTTGTGTTTGTGTGTATGTGAGTGAACACGATAGCTCCTGAACGGAGCATTCGATTGAGCTCAAATTAGATATATATGTTATATAAGCCACTGTCGCAAGATTGGTATTGATTTTGGTGTGTATAGGACTATAGTTTTTCTACAGGGCTACGACAAAGATTTCTTTTACATTCTGGCCTATGGGGGGAAATTCTTGAAAGTGCGCTAGCGTTTAAACGGTACCTTCGATTGAGCTGAAATTGGGTATATATGTATAAATCACCATCTTAAGAACGGTATTGATTTTGATGTGTATAAGACATATAGTTTTTCTACAAGGCTACGACAAAAACTTCTTTTATATTATGGCATAATGGCATATCGGGAGAAAGTCTTGAAAGTGCGCAAGCGTTTAAACGACGCATTCGAATGAGCTTCAACTTGGTATATATGTTTGAATTATTCATCGATTAAAATTTATTTAAATGCTTGGTCATGATCTTAATCATAAGTGTTCGAAAAGTCGAGTGCAGTCACTCCAGATTTTTTTTTACTACGATGAATAGAAAAGAAGATACAGCTGTTTGAATGTCCCTACCAGGGAACATCGATGCTAAAATAAAATCTTTAAGGGGGGAGATCACCTTGAAGATTCGAAAAACTGCACTTTATAAACTCATATAAAAGCCTCTGTATTTTGAGAAATAATAAGTGGAATACAATAATTTTTTATACCTGTATTCTTATACATTTTTATACTTCATAAAAATATTATTATACTTCATAAAAATAATAAATAATATTTTATACTTCATAAAAATATTATATAAATATATAATAAAAATATATATCAAAAATATTATGAATATAAAATAAATACATAATTTTATATTCATAAATTATGTAGTGATTATAAATCACTACATAATAAATAATTTTTTATACCTGTATTCTTATACATTTTTATACTTCATAAAAATATGAAGTATAAATATTTTTATACTTCATAAAAATATTTTAAAAATATATACTTGAATATTAATTATTTAAATAATAATTTAAAAAGTAGACTTTTGCGTGCAGGATTATGAAAAATGTATTGCTCATACAAACTTGGTATTTTATATATTTTTACTTAGTTACCTATTTTTTATACTGAACCTCAATTTAAAAGCATATTTTATATTTTTAACCTAATGAATGCCATTTATAAATTTATGCACATAAAATTTCAAAAATTTTTGTGTTTTTTTTTTTTTTTTTAAATATATAATTTTTTTGAATAAAAAGCTGGATAAATTGAGGTCCAGCCTGAAGCTATATGTCAATATTATAATTATGTAAATTTTCAAGTACCTATTATAAATAGTTTTTAAGTTAGAGTGCGCGCAATATGAAAAAAAACATGCTTTTAAGAAAAAGAGCTGTAAAGTTGTTGTTTTTTTTTTTTTTTTTTTCAGATTTTCGCTCTTGATATCAAACTCTAGTCGCGATAACTTCTGTTCTAATTGAAAATTTTTAAAAAATTCTTTTTGCATTAGATTTGTAATACTTCAGACTACCTATACTGAAATTTTTGAAAAATCGATTTTTTGGACTACTCAAGGTGATCTCCCCCTTAAACGCGTTTTCTAGAAACTGTGTTTTTGCTTGCCTTGCGTCACTACAACAGTAACTACTCTAAAAGCTTTTAAGATATCTTAATGATATTGTACATAACCATTCTACCGATATTAAAGTATGTTCTATAGCAAAAGTTAAGTTATACGTGTGAAAATAATAAATTTACGGCTACTTTTAGACATAAAACTGAATTTTTTCTCAAACATTTAAACCTTTTTGTACATAATTAGCCCTATTTCAGTGAATTTTTAAAATACAGTAAAACTGTTGGTACAAAACACAGAAAAGTGTATTAGGAGTATACTGTACGAAGGAAGTTACTAAAAATTCACGAGAATGCAGTGTAAATCAGTTGGCGTAAGTATGAAATTTTGCCAAATTTTTCCTCAAATATGCAATTTTTTGAAAAAAAGTTATGAAACTTTTGTAAAACAAATCATGTTTTATGGCCTTTCAAATAAAAATGCATGAATCACATCAAAATTTTGCATTTAAAGAAAAAATTGCTCCGCAGGTAAATACCTTAATTATTAAATTATTACCGTAAATTATTTAACACTTTTTATCAACGGTGCCGTTCATTACCTCGTCTTTACTCAAGAAAGTTTAATTATTTTATTAAAATCCGCCTGCGTGGCTAGAACACGATGTTTGAATTTCGAAATTTGCGTTTTAGCAAATTCACTTAGCTGACGCTAATTCAATTTTCGTAAAATCTTATAGAACGCGATATCGCACAAAGTTAAAACTTTCTAAAGGAGTTGAATTAGAAATTTAATCACTTAAAGTGAAAGCAGCTCAAGCCATTGTAAGATAGTAATTTTAAAGGAATAGGTTAGCTTAGAGGCATTTTATTGGCCACTGCGTTAGAATCATGAACAATACGACTGGAAGAATAATGTAACGAATATTCGGAGCAACTCGAGGTTCAGGGGATTAAAATAGTTTCAAATTCGTACCCCTACTAGCAATTTTGCTCGGGCTACCACCGGCCATGTAGCCAGCCGATGATGGCCCGAGCAAAATTGCTAGTAGGGACTGTACGCGAACAATAGTTAAATTTTGCTTTTTGTTGCATCCAAATCGGTCCACTAGAACCGGAGATACAGAGGTCTGGGTTCCCTACTAGCAATTTTGCTCGGGCCATCATCGGCTGGCTACGTGGCCGGTGGTAGCCCGAGCAAAATTGCTAGTTGGGTTATCCCATTGATTTCTATTTTAATTACTACGAATCTCGAGAAATATGGGTCCTAGTCCTTTGGTAATCTCACTTTTGGGGATTTATTTTTGGCGCCAATTTCGGCAATATTTTTCCAAAAGTCGCCAAGCCTGCCGACATTTTGGTCATTGGGCGCGATTTTCCCAATGGGGCTTGAGAAGTTAGTTTTTCTGCATTAACATGCATAACAGCCTAATATTTCTCTTCTACGACGTAATCAAAATCCCCGCTTTATGTGGAATCGTCGAGAAATAGACTCTTCTGGAGGCTTCTTGCAGCTTCTTCGTCAACTATAAATAAAGGTATGACAGACAGCCCCAGTTCAGTGTGGATCGAGCTCCCAATGAGTATGCTGCTTTGCTCTATGAATTGTACTGTACTAAAAGCGGTATTTTCGCTTGCCTTTTTGAAGCATTGTTTTTAAGTGCTGTGTGTACAATCTTCATTGCGTAGTTTTGAGGGACTGTTTACGAAATCCCTCGTATATTTCCACCGAATTTCTGCCTGTGGGAGTGTTTTATTTTGTGCGAGAAATACAGCATTTGTGAACGTTTTGGACCGTTCACTATGCGTATTTTCGCAATGTACGGTCACAATGCGTACAAACGTATTTTCGCTTGCCTTTATGAAGCATATTTTTTAAGTGATGTGTGTCACATCTTCATTGCCGGGTCTTGAGGGACTGTTTACGAAATCCCTCGTATATTTCCACTGAATTCTTGCCTGGGAAAGTGTTTTATTTTGTGGGAGAAATACAGCATTTGTGAGCATATTTGTACTAAGCGAACTGTTATCAGCACGTTACTGACTGATTTTGCTTGTGAATATTGTACAGCTGATTGTTCGGCGAACTTCTAGAAACAAAAATGTTTGTGTTCCATCCTAACTGATGGACTCTTTACAGGAGCTTTCTACACCAAATCGAATTTAGAACGACGAACCCAGGAATTACTAGAATATTCTGCAAAACATCTGTACTTAAATACGTAGATATGTATGTACTATTTATTCGTTATGCAATTGTATAAGAATAAAAAACTCAATAACCGATTCAATAAATTCACTCTAATAACCGATGCGCTCGACAACATTCTCCTTTCTTTTCTTTTACAGAGACTTTCTCTTGTAAATATGTTAACGTTATCGAATGAATAGTAAATATAATTGTGCTGCCATCTATTGAGGTTATTTGAAAACAAAAGCTAAATTCCTACTGTATTTTTAAAAAAAACAGAAGAAACTGCAGTTTTAAAATTTAATAAATTACGGGATGTTATAGACTGCAGCTATTTGTTATTCAGGGTATTTCTCCAAAACTGAAAAATTAAATGTTTATCTCCAAATTGTCAAATCAATGATTTAAACCAGAATTCAACCAAGTAAGCTCCCAGGAAACAAGCAGAGCATTCTGCAAAATATTTAAGGAATAAACACCAGTGTCGTCAGTGTTTCTGAGACATCCTACTACGCATTTGGAGTTAGAAAAATTCTTCAATTCGAGCATCCATTAGAACAAAAAAATTCTTTCATTCAGTGGTTCTTTTTAAAGTTCTGTGTTCCATCCTAACTGATGGACTCTTTAATGGAGCTTTCTACACCAAATCGAATTTAGAACGACGACCCCAGGAAACTAGCACAGTTTTCTACAACAATACTTAAGTACCATTGTAGCAACCGTAACCTAAATAAATTTAATGACTAGGCTAGTGAAGAAAAATCAACAACAGAAACTAAACCTTAAAATCCATGAAATACCAAACTACATATTTTGTATAAAATAAAATCACACGGCAATCATGCACGGATGAAGATATTTTAAAAAACTCACCAAGCAGATTTAATTAGCGCTTATTCAACAAAATTAGGATAACAGTTCAGTACACAAAGTAGAATGTAAGCGTTCCCGAAAACATTCCTGAAACAAAACTTTTAACTAATTGCAATACTTGTGAAGTACTCTTCAAAATGTCGTCAGCGTTTGTATTAAAAAACTATTAGGGAGCTTTTAAATTGAAGGAGTTAGTTAATTAGCTAACTAATTTACGATTTCCGGACACTGATTTTTAACTTTGAACATCACCAGCTTTGTGTCTGTTGGATTTGAATTTATAGAAGAAAGTATTAAATTGAATGTTGCAAATATTAAATGGGTGAAAGTTATTCTCGTACTGTAAAATAGGAAACATGACTCAGTACATTAAAATAATATATAAAAATTCGGCTGTTCAAACATCGTCAGGGGGAGATCCCCCTGAACCCCCCTAATTTTTTAGTTTCATGATTGCCATATTAAAGCGATATTAATTGACTTTGTCATTTTATCGGTCATCTTTCGCATATTTCGCCTGGTCACCCTATGTTGAAATTTTTATGAGTGTCACCTATTTATAGAGAAATACATGTGGAGCATATTCTACAGCTTACGAAATAGTGTAACAATAGATGAAAGCTGTAGTGAAGGAATAGTATTTAAATATATGTAAAAAATACATGTGAAGCAAATTCTACAGCTTACGAAATATTGTAACAATAGATTAAAGCTGTATTGAACGAATACGATTGAACGAAATATGTATTGAACGAAAGTATTGAAGCTGTGTATTGAATGCATGAAAGTATGTATTGAAGTATGTATTGGAGCTGTATTGATTGAAAATACATGGGTGCCTATTCTGCAGCTTACGAAATTGTATAACAATAGATTAAAGCTGTCGTGATCTCATAGTATTTAAATGTATGTAAAAAATACATGGAATGCCTATTTTAGAGCTTACGAAATGGTGTAACAATAGATCAAAGCTGGTGTGATCTAATTGTGTTTAAATATATTTAAAAAATACATGCGACGCCTATTCTACAGCTTACGAAATAGTGTAACAATAGATTACAGCTGTTGTGTACGAATAGTATTTAAATACATGTAAAATTATGTCGCTTTTTTATGTCGCATTTTTGGTACACATTTTTCAATAAAGGGTGTTGAGAGATAAAATGATATAGTCATTAATATAAATTTCACAGAAATCGATATGTATTTACAGCATTTAGAATATGGACAGACAAGCAAACCAAAATCATTAACACCTTTCAGCTTAGCCGTTAAGTAAGAAAAAGCACTCAGAAGTTATTGTTGTTTAAAATAGAATTAAATTTTCGTAAAAATAACACACATCAGCACCTTTTATGTGTGTTATTTTAAAAATTTGTAATTATTTTATCTTGTTATCTGTTTAAGAAATGAAAAATTTTAAAAACGTATTCTGAAATTCGAAAAACGAAATTTAATCCTCCGAAATCTCAAGCTTTTTAAAAAAATTTGTAGAATTCTAGTGCTGTAAAAATGTAATTTTTCCTCATTTATCCTACCTAATGCAATAAAAGTCCTGCAGGATATTATTACTCAAAATCTAAAGTAATTACTTTTCATTAACCCATTTATGCCTAGCGTCCCTTTTTTGGGACGGCATTTTCGCTATTAGTCGAAAACGTTATTTATTTTTCCTAGCCTTTATTCATGAGTATTGAGCCTCCACTCTACAAAATATTTTAACATGACCCAGTAGGATTTTGATATTTCGATTTTTATGCATAATGATTTTAAAAGAAATCATCCCTTGTTCTAGAAGTTGACATCAGAAATTTATCTATTATTTCTGATATCAGTAAAAATCGAAGAAAGTCGCAAAAATATCCAGGCACAAATGGGTTAAATTACGTGGAAATTGCGTTATGGTAAATTTTTCTCTCCGCTATTGATTTAAAAAGAATATTTCTGGGCTGCGAATAGCACGTCGGTAAAGCGTCGGGCTGTAGTAGGCTAATTTATTATTCATTGTTTTAACGTCCAAAAAATGTCGAATTTCACCGCAGCGAATGATAGAGTTAAGAGTGATTACGTTTCTTGCATTCTACTGACGTAGATTGATGTATCGTGGCTAATGGATAAATAGATGACGAACTTCTAACCCTGATTTCTTTCACGAATTTATTAAGAGGCAAGCTGTGTGTTTTTTTATACATGAATTAATACTATATTGTTACGAATTTTCGGGGCAACCCGCTGTTCTGGGGTTTAAAAATGTTTAAAATTCATATTCTATGCGTCGAATAGTTAAATTTTGCGTTTTGTTGCATCAAAATATGTCCACTGGAACCGGAAAAACGGAGTTTTGGGCTTTCGTATTGATTTCTATTGCAATTTCTAGAAATCTCGAGAAATATGGGTCCTAGGATTTCGCTAATCTCATTTTTGGGTACTTATTTTTGGCACACAATTCGGCGATATTTCACCAGAAAGTCACCAAGTTTGGCGACATTTCGGACATTTGGCGCGATTTTCCCAAAGGGGCATATAAAGTTGGTTTTCCTGCATCAGCATTACATATCAGCCTAATGATTCAGAATGAAATTGGTTTTTCTGAATTAAAATCACATAATAGACTAATGATTCAGCTGTATTCCTATGACGTTATCAAAAAACTCGCGCTTTAAGGGGAACTTTCGGGAAATTTCTAATAGCTTCTGCGTCATCTATAAAAGCCGAGCTGGTTGCCCAATTCAGTCAGTCTTGCTTCTGCTTCGTCCGAGAGCAGATGACAGTGAAAGCTTAAGGCTTTGTATTGACGCTATAGAAGCGGTATTTTCTCTTGCGGTTTGAAGCTTTGTTTTTAAGTGTCGTGTGTAACATCTTCATTGCTGAGTCTTAAGGGACTGAGTAGAATTTCCCTCGTATGTTACCACTGATTATTCGCCTGTGGTATTTCTGTATCTTGTGTCAGAAGCACAGCATTGGTGAAAGATCCTGTACTAAGCGGATTATTATACGCACGTTACTGTCTGGCTGTGCCTGTGAATTTTGCACAGTTGATTGTTAGACGAATTTCTATAAGCCATAAAGTTCGTGTACCATCCTGACAAGTGAACACTTTACTAGAACTTTCTTGACCTACTGGACATTAGAACGACGAATCTAAGAAACAAGCTGAGTTTTGTGCAACAATATTTTATTCGCGAAAAAAAAGTTAGAGTAGAAATCAAAGATATTCAATGAGAATCGCAATATTCCCTTCAAAGCTTGACATCTGTGACATCAAAATAACGTCAATCTCACTTACGATACCCAAGTTTCTCACTCAAATGGTTACTAATACTTACGAAATATATGCTTACGAAATTTTGTAACAATAGATTCAAGCTGTTGTGAACTAATAGTATTTCAATATATGTAATAAATACATGGGATTCATATTCGACAGCTTACGAAATATGGTAAGAATAGATTAAAGCTGTTGTGAATTAATATTATTTAAATATGTAAAAAATACATGGGATACCTATTCTATAGCTTACGAAATACTGTAAGGATAGATTAAAGCGGCTGTGAACTAATAGTATTTAAATATATGTAAAATTATGTCCAATTTTTATGTCGCTTTTTTGCGATAATTTTCAATAAAGGGCGTGAGAGATAAATTGACATAGCCATTAAAAAGTATAACTAAGTCCCAGTTAGTCACAGACAAAACTGTAATAAAAGTGATTTTCCAGTAAAATATATTAGGTTGTTTTTTAAACTATGTTTCCCCAAATAATGATACGCTCTAATCTTGAATATTGTAGTCTTATTTGGGATCCGTATTATAAAAATAAAATGAAAATTCTTGAGCGGGTGCAGACTCAGTTTACTCGTTATTTATATTACAAAAGTAATCCTATTTATATTCCGAATATTTCTTCATCTTACTTGAGAAGTATTTTTGGTCTTCCTAGTTTAAGTTCTCGTCGTGATCTATTTTGTTTATTATTTTTTTATAAAGTTGTCAATAATAGGGTAGACTGCAGTGATATTCTTCAAAGTATTTGTGTAAATGTACCGAACAGGTCTCTTCGTAATAGCCATTTATTTGTGGATCCAATTATAAAAAATAATTACATATACTTTTCGTTATATAAATTTTATAAAATTTATAAGAAGTTTTCTTTGGATTTGGATATTTTTAACATGTCTTTTAAAGTCTTTAGAGTTAAGTGTTTTGAACTTTTGCAGTCATGACTGGTATTTATTTTATCTCTGTATTTTATCTTTTTTAATTTTGTCTTTTGTAATTAGTCCTTTTATGCATCACTGTAAGTGGATTTCAATCTGTAGTGTGCACTTCTTTTATGAAATAAATAAATAAATAAATAAAAAACATTATCACATATGTTTATTTCAGACACAGAAAAAAAATTAGCTTAGTAGTATTAAATTGACTATGTATCTATAAGATAACAGTCCAATAATAATGTTCACAAGATCTAAACTAAACACTGGATTAATATAAAGTACCACTCTTAATAAATGCTTTGAACCTGTTACTATATCTTGAACTTAGCTAGCTCCCTGAACCATCCCTGAAAAATTCCACGACAAAAATTAAAACTTCAAACTCGCAGAAAATGAAACTGTATACTACAAAAACACCTTACAGCATTTATGCACGAGAGAGGAGAAACTTTTAAAATCGCCAAGCAGATTTAATTAGTACTTATTCAGCAAAATGGGCGAAAAGCTTCGAGTATAAAAGTCAAAAGTATCCTAGGGAAACTTTCTTAAATGAAATTTTTCTGTAGGCGCAATTTTCTTTAAAAAGCGTTTCAATACTAGTGAAGTACTCTTGGAAATAGCTTCGTCGTTCGTATTTGAAAAACTAAGCAGGAAAGCTCCAAAATTGAAAGAGTTTCCTAATTAAATAACTAATTTATAATTTTTGAAAAATTATTTTTAATTTTGGGAATGCCTCTGTTGGTCTCAAGTTTATCGAGTAAAACATTAAAGTTCTGTGATGGAAATATTATTATGTTGGAATTTTTTTGTAAAAGTAATATCTTACAGTAAAGGAAGCACTTTGTGAACTGCACAAATTAATGGTTGGATTTTAAAAGACGTGGAGTGACTCCAATCGACTTTCCGAAAAATCGATCTTTATGAAGCTTTTAAATAAATTGAATTAAATTCCATTGTATTCACTGTTCAGACACTAGTGCACTTCAAATAGTTTGAGTAAATAAGCCACAATGTAGAAGAATTCTTTTTTGTAGCCTTGTAAATACATTATAAGCCCTACACACTGAAGTCTATACAGGTTTTGCCACGGGGACTTGTAATCTGCACACCCCGTTTCAACATATTCGAATGCACCATTTAAACACTCATACACTTTCAATGATTTGCTTCCATAGACCCTGATTACATTAGCCAAGCATATTCCAACTATCTTTTACCATTTACTTTACCATTTTAAATACTGTTTAGAATGGGCATCCTAATCCATGAGTGTACCATGTTTTCCTTCCTTGTTCCATAAAACACTTCTTTGGGATTGAAATCTGCATTAAAATCCTCTACCAAAACTGTTTAACAGTTCTCGCCAGGCATAGTCCAAGTATACTTCACCTTTATAAATACCATTTGGAAAGTGTATCATAATCTATGAGTGTACCGTATTTGTCTTCTCTGTTCCATAAAACACTTCTCCGGAATTGAAATCTATATTAAAATCGCGTACTAAAATTATTTTACAATCTTTGCCAGGCATATTCCAACTATGTTTCCTCATTTAAATACTGTTTGGAATGGGCATCATGATCCATGAGCCTTCCGCGTTTTCCTTCCTTGTTCCATAAAACACTTCTTTGGGATTGAAATCTGCATTAAAATCCTCTACCAAAACTGTTTAACAGTTCTCGCCAGGCATAGTCCAAGTATACTTCACCTTTATAAATACCATTTGGAAAGTGTATCATAATCTATGAGTGTACCGTATTTGTCTTCTCTGTTCCATAAAACACTTCTCCGGAATTGAAATCTATATTAAAATCGCGTACTAAAATTATTTTACAATCTTTGCCAGGCATATTCCAACTATGTTTCCTCATTTAAATACTGTTTGGAATGGGCATCATGATCCATGAGCCTTCCGCGTTTTCCTTCCTTGTTCCATAAAACACTTCTTCGGAATAGAAATCTACATTAAAATCCTCTACCAAAACTGTTTAACAGTTTTCGCCAGGCATACTCCAAGTATACTTCACCTTTATAAATACCATTTGGAAAGTGTATCATAATCTATGAGTGTACCGTATTTGTCTTCTCTGTTCCATAAAACACTTCTCCGGAATTGAAATCTATATTAAAATCGCCTACTAAAATTATTTTACAATCTTTGCCAGGCATATTCCAACTATTTTTCCTCATTTAAATACTGTTTGGAATGGGCATCATGATCCATGAACGTGCCCCGTTTTCCTTCCTTGTTCCATAAAACACTTCTTCAGAATAGAAATATATATTAAAATCGCCTACCAAAACCGCTCAATAATTTTCGCCAGGCATAGTCCAACTATACTCTACCTTCATAAATATCATTTGCAAAGTGCATCATAATCTATAAGTGTACCGTATTTGTCTTCTTTCTTCCATAAAACACTTCTTCGGGATTGAAATCCATTTTAAATTCGCCTCCCGAAACCATTTTACAATCTTCGCCAGGCATTTTCTAACTATACTCGTAATATATTTATAATAAATTGCCGCGTTTTGGCACCAAACTGAGCGATCCATCATGAAAAGCTGCAAACCTTGTGCGACTTTCAATATTTATTTAACGCTCCCGCCCCCCTCTCCACGTTATCTGGCAAACCCATTTGAAAATATCTTCAGCGTGAAAAGTTAATATCTACAAAACCTGTCAACAACATCGCGTAGACACAAATGCGTAGGATTGAACGAAATAGCACCCTAGTGCTAAAAAACTTTTTTATACCCCAATAAAAAGAAATGCGTCCCAGACACACCAAAAATCAATTCCGGCTGTGCAAAGGTTGTCAATAATATATATACTGAATTTATTTAGGAGCTAAAGTGTTCATTCACAAATGCAAACGAACATCAGCGTTGAAACAGCATCAATGAATTTAGGAGACCACAAAACGTGTCAATACATCAAAATGTCGAAGTCCAAGAAATCTTTGTCCTAGCCCTGTAGAAAAACTGTAAGTCCTATACACATCAAAATCAATACCGGTCTTACGATGGTGGTGTATAACATATATACCCAATTTGAGCTCAATCGAATGTCCCGTTCAGGAGCTATCGCGTTCACTCACATACACACAAACACACACATACATACATACATACATCTCGTAAAAATAGCATTAATGAATTTCGAAGACCCCCTAAACGTGTCAATACATCAAAATCTTGAAGTCCGTTTTTTTTTCCATGATTACAATACTTTCCTTACATGGTACATGTTCGGAAAGTAAAAATGGGATTAACCCTTTAACACGCAGTGTTCCGGCTCTGGGAACACCAAACTCTGATGTTTTGACTGTTGCCAGTCACAAAGAATAGATTGGATTTCTATAAAAATAGTTGCGGGTGACATAGCTCCACGAGAATCCTTAACTTTTTAGCACGTCATTCCCCGTAAAAAATTTGTCGCGATTCTTTTTAACAGCAGATATCTGCTGAAAAATGAAAGAATGCGAGAACAGCTGGATAGATTGCCGAATGCTGAAAAAAAGGGCAGCCGATGTCATCGCTCGACTTAACGACCAGCAAGAGGGCGGACGATTGAAACGTTCATCGCGTGCCACAGATCTAGAGACACTTTTTTGACGACAGCGGGCTATGCCAGCACAGCCAGCTGTCTTCAAAAAAGGGTCTCTAGATCTGTGGCACGCGATGAACGTGGCACAGCCAGCTGCGTCAAAAAAGGATCTCTAGATCTGTGGAAAGCGATGAACGTTTCGATCGTCCGCCATCCTGCTGGTAGTTATGTCGAGCGATGGCAACGGCTGCCCTTTTTTTGGCATTGGGAAAGAGTTGAGCCTTAAAGGGTTAAGGCATAGATGGAATGTGAAAAAAATGTCTTAAACATGTTTGTTTATTTTGAACTCAGCTATCTGCATGAACTATCCCCGAAAATTACGCTACAGAAATCAGAACTTAAAATCCACTGAATATGAAAAAACCATTTTGTACCAAAAACATCACACGGCATTTAAGAACAAAAGAGGATATCTTAAATTTAATGAGTACTTACTTTAACAAAATTAGCAAAAAGTTCGGTATGTAAAGTTAAACGCATTTATAAACTTCCTTAAATTAAAATTTTCTGCATGCACCACTTCCTTTAAAAGCATTTCATTACTTGTGGAGTACTTTTGAAAACGTCTTAGATGCTTGTATTTGAGAAACTAAGTAGGGAAACTTCTGAAATGAAAGAGATTGTTAATTAACTAACTATTTTACAATTTTTGAAAACCTGGTTTTAATTTTGAAGATCTCGAGCTCTGCCTCTCTTGGACTCGAGTTTAGTATTAAAGTTCTATGGTGGGAATTTCAGAAAGGCGAAATATTTTTTTATAAAAGTAATCTCTTAGTGCAAGAGAAAACTTTGTGAACTTTAGAAGGTAAGCGGAAATGTGTACCCTTTTTTACATTCCGAACATGTACCCTGTAAGGAAAGTATTGTCATCATGAAAAAATTCGACTTCGAGATTTGGGTGTATGGACACACGTTTTGAGGTCTTCTGAATCCATTTATGCTATTTTTACGAGATGTATGTATGTATGTGTGTGTGTGTGTGTGTGTGTGTGTGTATGCGTGTGTGTGTGTATGTGAGTGAACACGATAGCTCCTGAACGGGGCATGCGATTGAGCTCAAATTGGGTATATATGTCATAAACCACCGTTGCAAGTACCGGTATGTGATTTGTGTGTGCGTATAGGACTTATAGTTTGTTCTACAGGGCTACGACAAGATTTGTGTTTACCTGTATGTGTCTATGTGGGGAATTTCTGTGAAAGTGCGCTAGTGCTCTGAACGGTGGATTCGATTGAGCTCAAATTGGATATATATGTCATAAACCACCGTTGCAAGACCGGTATTGATTTTGGTGTGTATAGGACTTATAGTTTTTCTACAGGGCTACGACAAAACTTTCTTTTATGTTATGGCATAATGGCATATGGGGAGAAATTCTTGAAAGTGCGCAAGCGTTTAAACGGTGCATTCGATTGAGTTTCAATTTGGTATATATGTTTGAATCATTCATCGATTAAAATTTATTTAAGTGCTTGGTCATGATCTTAATCGTAAGTGTTCGGAAAGTCGAGTGGAGTCACTCCAGATTTTTTACTACGGGGGGAATTGAATACGTACTAAAATACGAAGCTTAATTTTTATACGGTCCCTGCTTTCCTACCCTTTATATTTAGAAGAATATTGCTCTTTGCCTAAGAAAATGAATAGCACAAATACCGTGTCTCTATTTGGAATAGTTTCCGAGATATTGCAATTTGAAAATTTTGGCATTCGTCGCCAAGCTATAACGGGATGTTCCCAAAGTGAGAAAAATGTAATTATACTTTTCAAGTGACGTTCATTTACATTAATAGTCACTGGATAGACACAGTGGACTCCTCAAATCCTAATTCAGCTAGAATTTTCCTGTAAAGCATCTTTGGCAGTTTCCAGTGAAAGTTATCACACCATAGTAACCTACACGCTTAAATCTATTGATTAAAACTAACACTCATTTATTGACTAAATTTCTTATCGGCCGATTTAAATCCTTTTACGCCAAAAAATACTCATTCAAGATAATTTGTGAATGCCTCAATTCGCCCCAGCACTCCCCATCCTCAAGAGTGTCATCTCCAGGCTTTGGCAACGATTCCAAGAGGATGGTAATGTGAGGAGACGTTACAGCACAGGTCGCCCCCGAGTTACAACGCCGAATGAGGACCGCTATTTGGCAGTGACTGCCAAAAGAAACAGACGGAGTACAGCATCAGACCTGTCTCGTCAGCTCTCTTCAGCTACCGGTACGACAGTTTCAAGGCAGACCGTGTACAGACGCTTAGGGCACATTGGTCTATATGCTCGTAGGCCTGTCAGATGTGTTCCACTTACCGCAACTCACTGTCGCCGGCGATTAACATGGAGTAGAGAGCATGCATTGTGGACACCGCAACAGTGGTCTTGTGTGATGTTTTCCGACGAGTCCAGGTTTAGTTTGGAGTCTGATTCTCGCCGGACATTCATCTGGAGAGCGCCAGGTACCCGTTACCACCAAGAGAACACCATTGAAAGACACCGTTACGGTGGTGCAGGATGGCTCGTTTGGGGAGGAATTATTCTTGGTTCCAGAACTGACCTGCATGTTCAGAGTGTAACGATGACAGGCCACATCTATCGGGATGTCATTCTGGAACAACATGTACGTTTGTTTCGGGGCGCCATGGGTGCTGAATTTGTGTTTATGGATGACAACGCCCGTCCTCACCGTGCAAACATTGTAGACGAATGCCTTCAATCGGAGGATATCACCCGTATGCATTGGCCAGCATACTCACCGGACTTGAATCCAATAGAGCATGTGTGGGATATGCTTGGCCGACGAATTGCAGCCGTCAACCCCTCCCACCTGTCTACCGGAACTTCGGAGTGCATTGCTGGATGAGTGGTGTAATATTCCCCAAGATCAGATTGATCATTTGATACTCAGCATGCTTAGGCGTTGTCAGGCCTGTATTGCATCGTCCGGGAGACATACTCCGTATTAACCATCCTACTAACCATGTTATACTGTTTTTTGTAAATAGGTTTTTTTTTAAATTTGGTCAAGGGAGTAAAACTTGCAATTTTTATTAATTATGTCAAACATATAGCATCTTTTTTGCTCTTTACTTTTTGTTTATTAAATAGACTTTACAAAAAAGTCAAATTTGTTTTGCTTCTTTCTCTTTCTTTGCCTGAACTTCATTATCCTTAATTTATGGACATGCATGTATATAATAGATTAATATAAAAATACTCGTCTGTTCGAGCCTCGTTAAGGGGAGACCCCCCCCCTGAACCCTCCTACGTTTTTAGTTTCATTATTGCCCTATTAAAACGATATTAATGGACTATGTTATTTTATCTCTCATCTTTCGTGTATTTCGCCTGATAACCCTATGTTGAAATTTTTAGGATTGTCACCTATTTGTAGAAAAATACATGAGATGCATACTCTACAGCTTACGAAATAGTGTAACAATAGATTAAAGCTGTTGTGAACTAATAGTATTTAAATATATGTAAAAAATACATGGGATGCCTATTCTACAGCTCACGAAATAGTGTAACACTAGATTAAAGCTGTTGTGAACTAATAGTATTTAAATTTATGTCAAAAATACATAGGATGTCTATTCTACAGCTTACGAAATAGTGTAACAATAGATTAAAGCTGTAGTGAACTAATAGTATTTAAATAGATGTAAAAAATACATGGGATGCCTATTCTACAGCTTACGAAAGAGTGTCACAATAGATTAAAGCTGTTGGGAACTAATAGTATTTAAATATATGTAAAAAATACATGGGATGCCTATTCTACAGCTTACGAAATAGTGTAACAATAGATTAAAGCTGTTGTGAACTAATAGTATTTAAATATATGTAAAAAATACATGGGATGCCTATTCTACAGCTTACGAAATAGTGTAACAATAGATTAAAGCTGTTGTGAACTAATAGTATTTAAATATATGTAAAAAATACATGGGATGCCTATTCTACAGCTTACGAAATAGTGTAACAATAGATTAAAGCTGTTGTGAACTAATAGTATTTAAATATATGTAAAAAATACATGGGATGCCTATTCTACAGCTTACGAAATAGTGTAACAATAGATTAAAGCTGTTGTGAACTAATAGTATTTAAATATATGTAAAAAATACATGCGATGCCTATTCTACAGCTTACGAAATAGTGTAACAATAGATTAAAGCTGTTGTGAACTAATAGTATTTAAATATATGTAAAAAATACATGGGATGCCTATTCTACAGCTTACGAAATAGTGTAACAATAGATTAAAGCTGTTGTGAACTAATAGTATTTAAATATATGTAAAAAATACATGCGATGCCTATTCTACAGCTTACGAAATAGTGTAACAATAGATTAAAGCTGTTGTGAACTAATAGTATTTAAATATATGTAAAAAATACATGGGATGCCTATTCTACAGCTTACGAAATAGTGTAACAATAGATTAAAGCTGTTGTGAACTAATAGTATTTAAATATATGTAAAAAATACATAGGATGCCTATTCTACAGCTTACGAAATAGTGTAACAATAGATTAAAGCTGTTGTGAACTAATAGTATTGAAATATATGTAAAAAATACATGGGATGCCTATTCTACAGCTTACGAAATAGTGTAACAATAGATTAAAGCTGTTGTGAACTAATAGTATTTAAATATATGTAAAAAATACATGGGATGCCTATTCTACAGCTTACGAAATAGTGTAACAATAGATTAAAGCTGTTGTGAACTAATAGTATTTAAATATATGTAAAAAATACATGGGATGCCTATTCTACAGCTTACGAAATAGTGTAACAATAGATTAAAGCTGTTGTGAACTAATAGTATTTAAATATATGTAAAAAATACATACTATGCCTATTCTACAGATTACGAAATAGTGTGACAATAGATTAAAGCTGTAGTGAGCTAATAGAATTTAAATATATGTAAAAAATACATGGGATGCCTATTCTACAGCTTACGAAATAGTGTAACCACAGATTAAAACTGTTGTGAACTAATAGTATTTAAATATATGTAAAAAATACATACTATGCCTATTCTACAGATTACGAAATAGTGTGACAATAGATTAAAGCTGTAGTGAACTAATAGAATTTAAATATATGTAAAAAATACATGGGATGCCTATTCTACAGCTTACGAAATAGTGTAACAATAGATTAAAACTGTTGTGAACTAATAGTATTTAAATATATGTAAAAAATACATACTATGCCTATTCTACAGATTACGAAATAGTGTGACAATAGATTAAAGCTGTTGTGAACTAATAGTATTTAAATATATGTAAAAAATACATGGGATGCCTATTCTACAGCTTACGAAATAGTGTAACCACAGATTAAAACTGTTGTGAACTAATAGTATTTAAATATATGTAAAAAATACATACTATGCCTATTCTACAGATTACGAAATAGTGTGACAATAGATTAAAGCTGTTGTGAACTAATAGTATTTAAATATATGTAAAATTGTGTCGCATTTTTATGTCGCTTTTTTCGGACACATTTTTCCGGATAATTTTCAATAAAGGGGGGAGAGATAAAATGACATAGTCATTAATAAGTTTTAATACATCTGCACTGGAATATAAAATCACCATACAATTACTGAAACATGAAAGAGGAAAATTTTAAAATCTCAAAACGAATTCAATTATCACTTATTCGACGAAATGAACGAGTAATTCAGGTTCATAAAAGTCCATTCTAATCCTCACCAAAAACTTTCATAAAGCGAGATTTCTTTTTATTCGTATAATTCCGTTAAAAGGAGTGGCAACGCTTGTGAAGTACTTTTTAAAAAATGTCTCCGGCTTTTACATTAAAAAACTGAGCAGGAAAGCTTTCGAGCTGAAGGAGTTTGTTAATTAACTAATTCACAATTTTTGAAAACTTCTTTTTATTTTTTAAATTTTGAAGGCATCCAGCTTCGCCTCTATCGCACTTGAGCTTATTGAGTAAAGTTTTAAAGTTGGAAATGGGAAAATATTGAAAAGGTGAAAATAACTTTTTCAAAAAAAAAAAAACTCTTACTGTAATGGAAAACTTTGTGAATGGATTTTTAAAAAACTCAAAAATTTTCCACATCTAGCAATAATTGAAGCACGAAATTAAAGAAAATTATACGAATAAGTTTTTTTTTTTTTCCAACATTGATCAGCAGATGTAATGTTAGAGTTTGGAAAATATTGTTAAGAATCTTAGGGGTAATCTGCTCTTCAGGAGTTATGTTAACCCTTTAACGCGCAATGTTCCCGCTCTGGGAACACCCAACTCTGACGTTTTAACTGTTGCCAGTCACGAAAAATAGATTGAATTTCTTGAAAAATACTTGCGGGTGACAGAGCTCCACGAGAATAGTTTACTTTTTAGCACGTCATTTCCCGTCCAAAAAATGGTCACGATTCTTTTTAACAGCACTGACATCTGCTGAAAAATGGAAGAATGCGAGAAGAGCTGGATAGATGGCCCAATGCTGAAATAAGGGCAGCCGTTGGCATCGCTCGACTTAACTACCAGCAAGAGGGCGGACGATCGAAATGTTCATCGCGTGCCACAGATCTAGAGACCCTTTTTTGACGACAGCCGGCTGTGCCGCAAAGCCAACTGTCGTGAAAAAAAGGGTCTCTCGCAGCCTGCTGTCATGAATAAAGGGTCTCTAGATCTGTGGCATGCGATGAACGTTTCGATCGTCCGCCATATTGCTGGTAGTTAAGTCGAGCGATGGCAACGGCTGCCCTTTTTTTCGGCATTAGGAAAGGGTTAGGCCTCAAAGGGTTAACACATTATTATCATTATTAGCAATAGTATTATTACCATTTTTACAAACAAGTAGGTTCCCCCAATCTCTGTTAAAAGTCATAAGGTTTGCTTAAAATACATGCTGGAACTTTATACAGCTTAACATTGTTACGCATTTTCAGGGCGATCTCCTGGGGATTAAATTACGCTGAAATGCATACTGTACGCGTCAAATAATTAAAATTTGCATTTTGTCGCATCAAAATCTGTTAACTAAATTGTGAGATAGGATGTTTTGGATTGCCCCATTATTAAACATAGAGTTCTGCGATTTCCTTCCAAATATTGGCGATATCGCTTAGGTGACTTCAATTTTAAGGACCTCTTTTTGGCGTCAAATTTAGCAACATTTCGCAGAAAATTCGCCAAGCTTCGTGACGTTTGGCAAAGTTTTATTAATAGTTTTCCTGGGTAGGTGTTGTGAAACCGTATAACTGGATGTTTATCCGAATTCTATATTCAAATAGTGAAATTGCGATTACTATTCGAACAGTGAAATCGTAAATATGCACTATTCAAAATAATACGTTATTGATCTTATTCGAATAATAAAAATCGCAAGTATACACTAGTCGAAATAATAGGTTATTGATTCTATTCGAATAGTAAAAATCGCAAATATACACTGTTTTAAAAAATTGGTTATTGATTCTATTTGAATAGTAAAAATCGCAAATATATAGACTATTCGAAATAATAGGTTACGTTGATATCATATTCGAAATATCGCAAATATAACTATTCAAAAATAGGTTATGATTCTATTCGAAAGTAAAAATCGCAAGTATACACTAGTCGAAATAATAGGTTATTGATTCTATTCGAATAGTAAAAATCGCAAATATACACTATTCGAAATAATAGGTTATGTATTCTATTCGAATAGTAAAAATCGCAAATATACACTGTTTTAAAAAATTGGTTATTGATTCTATTTGAATAGTAAAAATCGCAAATATATAGACTATTCGAAATAATAGGTTATGGATTCTATTCGAAATATGAAAATCACAAATATACACTATTCGAAATAATAGGTTATTTATTCTATTCGAATATGAAAATCACAAATATACACTATTCGAAATAAAGGTTATGTATTCTATTCGAATAGTAAAAATTGCAAATATACACTATTCGAAGTAATAGGTTATGGATTCTATTCGAATAATTTAAATCACAAATGTACACTATTCGAAATTATAGGTTACTGTTTCTATTCGAATAGCAAGAATCTATTATAGAAATCATCTGTATGTCACATCACTAGTACTGCAGTTAAAACCATTAACTTAAAACTTTTCTTATGCAATTTTACAAAGAATTCGAAATTAGCTCCGAATTGTGCTGCAGAAAATTCGCTGTTTACCGACTCAAAGAACCATTTATTCAAGTTCTCTTTACAAAGTATCTTCGAAATTGCCTCGGAATTTAAACAAAAGGAGACCAACGCCATTCGTGAAAAAGAATATTTCTCTTTTCTATGGGTGTGTGTGTGTGTGTGTGTGTGTGTGTGTGTGTGTGTGTGTGTGTGTGTGTGTGTGTGTGTGTGTGTGTGTGTGTGTGTAAGGAGGCGAGACAGAAAACGTTAAAGTGTGTTAGGCTTATGCATTGTCACGAAAGTTGGCCGCTTGCCAAAATACATTTGCTTTTAGAGAACCGTGGCAAGAATTCAATTTGCTGAAACAGGTGTGGATTGCATTAGGATAATTTTTTTAAGAATTATGTTAAAGGAAATGCAAGAAAAAACCTTTTTTTTTTTATTAGGGACTGTCTATGAATGACGTAGCAGTTTTTTCTTAGATTTCTGATACCTCCCCCAGCAACGCGTTCTAAATATAGAAAGCCTGACAACTGAAGCTTTGACGTCATCACTAGATCTTTTTATATGACGTTATCACAGTTTTATTTTCACAAAGTAAAGCCATTTTAAATTTGCGGTGATAAAACATTTTAATGATTTAAGATAGAACAATTAATTTTACGACAAATGTCAATTTTTAGCCACCACTAATTATGTGATACAGAAATAGATCATAATGAATTATTTTGTATATAAAATCTTATCTTTAGCTTCAGATGTTTTCAAATATTTGTAGCATTCACCAGAAATTTTAAATAGCTTTACTTTTTGTAAATGAGATTGGTGACGTCATATAAGAATATTTAGTGATGACGTCAAAGCTTCAGTTGTAAGCCTTTTTATATCTAGAGGGTGTTGCCCTCCAGGCACTGATTACCGCACTGGCACTTGGGGCACGTGACCAGGGCACACACACGAATAGGCCGAAAAATGTGAGTTTAAAGCTACATGTACAGGATCACACAAAAATTGAGCTAGTTATATATAGGGGATAAAATTTGCAAAGTGCGTTTTATGCAAAAAATGTAGTAGTCAGGCCCTCCCCCCTCCCCATTGGTTGTCACAAGTAAAGTTATATTTAGCAGATTTTTGAACATGGAATTGAGGACCCAATTCTGAAACAAAATTGGGGACATTTTATAATTAATCAAATAATTATCAGCAATCTAATTAAAAAAAATAATGTAATAATTAAAGTTGTCCCCGAATGGTATTTTTTTAACATTTTGGGGAAAAATCTAGAAAAGCGCAGAAATCGGGGACTTTCCTCAAAAATTGGAGACTTTTAGTCGCCTCAGTCATATTGCATTAAATATACTATTAGGA
The DNA here is from genome assembly GCA_038373885.1 of Cheiracanthium punctorium. Classification (NCBI taxonomy): domain Eukaryota; kingdom Metazoa; phylum Arthropoda; class Arachnida; order Araneae; family Cheiracanthiidae; genus Cheiracanthium; species Cheiracanthium punctorium. The sequence goes on from JAWZYV010007229.1 coordinate 224,514, forward strand.
ATTTTGTCTGCAATCTTTTTTTTTTTTTTTTTTTACATTTTGGGCACAGATCTAGAAAAGCGCAGAAATCGGGGACTTTCCTCAAAAATTGGAGGCTTTCAGTTGACTCAGTCATATTGCATTAAATATACTATTAGGAATTTTGTCTGCAATCTTTTTTTTTTTTTTACATTTTGGGCACAGATCTAGAAAAGCGCAGAAATCGCGGACTTTCCTCAAAAATTGGAGGCTTTTAGTTCACTATGTTATATTGCAATAAACATACTGTTAGGAATTTTATTCCCCAACCTTTTTTTTTTTAAAACATTTTAATGACAAATCTAGAAAAGCGCAGAAATCGGGGACTTTCCTCAAAAATTGGAGGCTTTTAGTTCACTATGTTATATTGCAATAAACATACTGTTAGTAATTTTATTCCCCAACCTTTTTTTAAAAAACATTTTGGGGACAAATCTAGAAAAGCGCAGAAATCGGGGACACTTTCCTCAAAAATTGGAAGCTTTTAGTCGCCTTAGTTATATTGCATAAACATACTATTAGGAATTTTATTCCCAAATCTTTTTTTAACACATTTTGGGGACAAATCTAGAAAAGCGCAGAAATCGCGGACTTTCCTCAAAAATTGGAGGCTTTTAGTCGCCAATGCTATATTGCAATAAACATACGGTTAGGAATTTTAGGGATAACCTGTTCTTCGGTAGTTAAATTTAGTTTGAAATTATTTTTCTACGCGTCCTATAATTAACATTAGCATTTTTTTAAAAATGTAAATCGGTTCACTAGAAAGCGATATAGTGAGTTTAATGTTTCTCTATTATTTAACGTTGGGTTTTTCTCGAATTCTGGAGAAGTATCGGTGATGCCGCATAACTGACTTGAAATTTAGGGGACTTATTTTTGACGCCAAATTGGGCGGTATTTTGCCGAAAGCTCGGGAATTGCAATACTTGTAATTATCGTACATTCATGCTATCGGTTGTAGCGTATATAGGTTTTCATTTTGGGTCTGATCAGGTACTTAAAACCTTATTTTTACTAGAGTTACTATGAATGTTTCGAAATAGCTATTTTTTTTTTACTAATTTCCGACTGGAGAACGCGCCGCACGTCCCCTTTAAATACGCCCTTGGTTATTGTTGAAAATAAATAACAATTATTGATTTTTATTGGTATGGTAACGTTACTCAAAATATTGTTTATTATCACTGTAGACATAATTATGAAAATTTCAAACGGATTGTACAAATGGTGTAGATGTTATTGTGCTTAATGGTCCTTACCCTACTAGCAATTTTGCTCGGGCTACCACCGGCCACGTAGCCAGCCGATGACGGCCCGAGCAAAATTGCTAGTAGGGTAACTTTTCAATCTTTTTGAAATCATGGTGGTGAAAGTTTTATCTTGGATTGGTTACCCGGAATTTTCACAGAATTTGCAAGTCAATCAGTGAGTCAGGGATCATTATAACTATTTAGTTTAGTAGGATGGGTTTCCAAGCATGAAATGAAATCAAAACTCTTTACAGAAATATTTACTTAAAGTGGAGACTGCGAGATAAAGAGAGAATTTTGAGTTTTACAAAAATCTGATGTGGACAACACACGACTTCCTTGCACGTCTATTAAATCAAAAATATTTTTGGCGCACTTCATCTAAACTTATTTTGTTTAAAAGAGATAAAATACTGCAGTAATAGTAAATGTTAGTAATTTCTACTAGTCAAATATTTGAGATATCGCCAATCTGGGTTCAATTTGAAAGATTTGTTTTGGGCACTTAATTGGGCGATATTTCGCCAAAAGCCGCCTTGGTTGCGATCGTTTGCATGATTTTAGACATAGCTCAACTAGTGATTGACCACAGCCTTTTAAAGAATTGAAAGTATCCATAGACCTTAATGCATTTAAAGACTTTTGGATGACCATGTCAATAAATTACCCAGCTGATTGCATCAAAACAGAGTTGTACAATTGTATGCTACAATACAATCTTAAATCAAATTCTCAACAAACAGTTTTAGAGTTATACGAAATACGTAATTATTTTTGGTGCCAAATTTGGCGATATTTCGAAAAACTCGCCAAGGTCAAAGACAAATGGCGAGATTTCAGGCATAGACCCAACTATGACTGACTACAGACGTAATATATAGAAGATGTCTGTAGATATTAATGCATTTAGAATCTTTTGGTCTGTCCTGTAGATAAACTATCCAGTCGATTGGGACCGAAAGGGGAATTTCACAACTAGTTGTTACAATAATCCTAAATATAGAGTTTCAAGTATTCTACGACGAATAGTTTTTCAGATATGAGAGTTACATACATACGTACCAAAAAGGGAGGTGCACAACTAAATGTTACAACAATCCTAAAGTCTCGACAATCTACGACCAATAGTTTTTGAGATGTGCGAGTTACATATGTACGTACACACGGCATGGAAAAACTGGTCAAAATAGACTCGCAGTCGTTCAAAATGTGTTTTGCACGAATTTATATGAACGTGCATGCTGGCGTACGATGAGACACATCGCAAAAATTCTTAAAAGTAAATTTAGAGTTAGTCCAAATCTGTTTTTTTTCGTCAAAATCTGGCTCCCGAAATTTTTCGCGATCACTTTAATTCCTTATTCTCCATATAAGGAAGCAGGGGCGTAGCCAGAAATTTTTCATGGGGGGGGGGTTACGACTACTACAACTCATATATATGTATACGTGTGTGTGATAATGTAGTGAAGAATATACATTTTGTATGGCAAAATATTTCTCATGGGGGGTTATGACCCCCTAACCCCCCCGTTCGTCATAGGAATACAGCTGAATCTTGTCTATTATGTGATTTTAATTCAGAAAAACCAATTCATTCTGATCATAGGCTAATATGTAATGCTGATGCAGTAAAACCACTTCTATGCCCTTTGGTAAATCGCGCAAATGTCCGAAATGTCGCAACTTGGCGACTTTCTGGTGAAATATCGCCAAATTGTGCGCCAAAAATAAGTACCAAAAATGAGGTTAGCGAGATCCTCTATTTCTCGAGATTTCTATAATTGCATAGAATCGATACGAAGCCCAAACTCGTTTGCCGTTCCAGTGGACCATTTGGATGCAACAAAACCAAAATGAACTATCGACTCGTAGATATGAATTTTAACTTTTTAAACCCAGAACAGCGGTTGCCCGAAATTCGTACAATATAGTATTATCATGTATAAAAAACACACAGCTTGCCTCTTAATAAATTCGTGAAAGAAATCAGGGTTAGAAGTTCGTCATCTATTTATCCATAAGCCACGATACATCAATCTACGTCAGTAGAATGCATGAAACGTAATCACTCTTAACTCTATCATTAGCTGCGGTGAAATTCGACATTTTTTCGACGTTAAAACAATGAATAATAAATTAGCCTACTACAGCCCGATGCTTTACCGACGTGTTATTCGCTGCCCAGAAATATTCTTTTTAAATCAATAGCGGAGAGAAAAATTTACCGTAACACAATTTCCACGTAATTTAATGAAAAGTAATTACTTTAGATTCTGAGTAATAATGTCCTGCAGGACTTTTATTGCATTAGGTAAGATAAATGAGGAAAAATTACATTTTTAGAGCACTAGAATTCTACATATTTTTAAAAAAAGCTTCGGAGATTTCGGAGGATTAAATTTCATTTTTCGAATCTCTGAATACGTTTTTAAAATTCTTCATTTCTTAAACAGATAACAAGATAAAATAATTAAAAAAATTCTAAAATAACAAACATAAGAGTTGCTTGTGTGCGTTATTTTTACGAAATTTTAATTATACACTGCTGGCCATCGTAAATGCAACACCCTGAAGGAAGCATGCAAATAATATGAAATTTACAACATGCATTAGCTGAGGTGAGATATGCAAATGATCAGAATTTCAGCGCAGACGCACATCAAGCGCGCCTGTGGCGCCACCTCAAAGCGCTATTTAAGGCTTGGAGATTTCGACGGTTTCAAGTAAAGCAATTGTGTTTTTCTTGCTTTTTTTTCAAAAAAACGATAAATTATGCCTCGTAGGAAACAACGATCATCTTTTGATCAAGTATCCGAGTTTGACAGAGGAAGGATAGTGGCATACCGAGATTGTGGGTTATCTTTCAGGGAAATCGGTCGTCGTATTGGACGAAACCAAACAACTGTGATGCGGATATGTGATCGTTGGGTGCAGGAGGGTACGACGGACAGACGTGATCGACCGCATCGACCTCAGTGCACCACGTCACGTGATGACAGGCAGATTGTACGCATGGCAGTGACGGACCGCTCAGTCACATCACGAACCATATCACAGCAGATTCAGTCTGTAACGCATCATCCAGTGTCTGCGCGTACCATTCGACGTCGTTTACAGCAGAATGGTCTGTCCGCAAGACGTCCGTTGCTTTGTCTACCTCTGACGCGGAACCACAGACGTCTCCGCCGCCAATGGTGCGATGAAAGAAGGATGTGGACGACAGAATGGAATGAAATTCTCTTTACTGACGAGTCACGCTTCTGTATGCAACACCACGACGGTCGGATTCGAGTCTGGAGACACCGTGGAGAGAGGATGCTGAACAGCTGCATTATGCACCATCACACTGGTCCTGCACCGGGTATTATGGTATGGGGCGGTATCGGATATCTCTCTCGCACTCCTCTAGTACGTATTGCCGGTACTTTAACCAGCCAGCGCTACATCTCCGAGGTGTTGGAGCCAGTTGTCCTTTCTTACCTTCAGGGCTTGCCAACAGCCATATTTCAGCAGGATAATGCACGGCCACACGTGGCACGCATTGTCCAAGGGTTCTTCGTCAATCACCAGATTGAATTGCTTCCCTGGCCGGCGCGCTCTCCGGATCTTTCGCCGATAGAAAACATGTGGTCCATGGTTGCTCAACGACTGACCCAGAGTTCATCCCCATCTGTCACACCAGATCAACTTTGGCAACGTGTGGAATCTGCTTGGTCTGCTGTACCCCAAGAACACATTCAAAGTCTCTTTGAATCAATGCCGAGGCGTGTGGCAGCTGTGATCTCCAACAACGGCGGCTACTCTGGGTACTGATTTTGGCAGGAACCACGCTTCATAGAATGCTGTAAATTTAATCATTTGTTACTTGGTCAACATGTTATCTACACAATAAATTTTGTTGTGATATCTCTTGTTTTTCTTGGTGTTGCAATTTGGGTGGCCAGCAGTTTATTTTAAACAACAGTTTCTTTTGAGTTCTTTTTTTTTTTGTTACTTAACGGCAAAGTTGAAAGATCTTAATCATATTGGATTGCTTATCTGTTCATGTTCTAAGTGCTGCAAAAATTTATATATATTATTTAAATGTACTGAGTCGTGTATCCTAATGAAAAGATAAATGGAGCATTTATAGTACTTTTACAGGAACGCCGAAAAAATTCCAATACATTCTATGGGAAATCATTCTTCATTGCGTATTTCAGGGATATTCTCTATTTAAAACAAACCAAAAAATAATTTATATTATTAAGGATTACAAAACAATGCTCTCCGTGGAACATAATGTAGCGTTAATAGTTCTTTTACAGTAGCACTTAAAAGAATTCCAGTACTGGACAATTTATGGCAATTGCTCGCGCACAGCCAGCTGCGTCAAAAAAAAGGGTCTCTAGATCTGTGGCACGCGATGAACATTTCGATCGTCCGCCCTCTTGCTGGTAATTAAGTCGATGGCAACGGCTGCCCTTGTTTCAGCATTGAGCAATCGATCCAGCTGTTCTCGCGTTCTTCCATTTTTCAGCAGATGTCAGTGCTGTTAAAAACAATCGTGACCATTTTTATACGGGAAATGACGTGCTAAAAAGTAAAGGATTCTCGTGGAGCTATGTCACCCGCCACTATTTTTATAGGAATCAAATCTCTTCTTCGTGACTGGCAACAATCAAAACGTCAACAGTTTGGTGGTCTCAGAGCGAAACCACTGCGCGTTAAAGGGTTAATAGGGCAATAATGAAAAAAAAAAATTAGGGGGGTTCAGGAGGGTCTCCCCCCTGACGAGGCTAAAACAGCCGAGTTATTAATGACTATGTCATTTTATCCCTCTATGTCTCACCCTTTTTATTGAAAATTGTCCGAAAATGTGACATAAAAGAGCGACATAAAAGTATGTGACATAATTTTACATATATTTAAATATTATTAGTTCACAACAGCTTTAATCAATTTTTACACTATTTCGTAAGCTGTAGAAGATGCATAACATATATTTTTTTACATATATTTAATTACTATTAGTTTACAACAGCTTTAATCTATCGTTACAGTATTTCGTATGCTGTAGAATAAGCATTCCATGTATTTTTCTATCAATAGGTTACAATCCTAAAAATGTCAACAGAGGGTTACCAGGCGAAATACACGAAAGATGAAAGATAAAATGACACAGTCCATTAATATCGTTTTAATAGGGCATTCATGAAACTAAAAATTAGGGGGAGTTCAGGGGGGTCTCCCCATGACGAGACTCGAACATTCGAGTTTTCTTGTGAGATATATGTAGCTTTTTGTGGCTTATCTCCAGAATCGCGCTGAAATGCTTTTCATACTGTTCGATGAAAGACTCGCGTTGGAAATTGTTTTATAATCAATGCATTTGCCATGATTTGTCTTTCTTGTTTCTTATTAATATAGACATTTGTTGCTCACATTTAATTCACACACATGCACAACCGACATAAACTGCACTGTTTCAAAATTTTTCCCCGTACAGTATTGTTAGAAATGGCGAGAAAGTATAAAGCGAACTTTCATCATTAATCTTTTTCAGTTAAGACTAATCACTGTGCGGTGTGTATCTTAATCATTCTCACCTGTATCATTAGCTCTGTGGGTTAATGTACAACCTTTTTTCGACGCCAAAACGATGAATAATAAATTAGCGGATATTCATCCTTCCTTTTCTGTGCTGCTGTTTCATGGGTAGGAAAGTTTAAACGATGATGGCGGAATTTTTTATTTTATATATAGTTATAGGGAATGTTTGTCTTCTTAACTATAAATCATTAAATACGTCCCTTTTGGAAGGATGCAGTGCCGTAAATTTACGGGTAGTTCTGTGTGTAAGAAGTCTAAATTTGTAAATCGTCGCATTTGAACCCATAAATCCATGACATCGCGTTTTGTAAAAAGCCAATTATATTACAGGAGTAGAATATTGTTACGAATTATCGGGTCTTCCATCTATCTTCTTTATAATCAAAACAAATAGTAATATCACTTGCAATTAAATTAAATAAAATGTTTATGTCCTTATACAAACAAAAGGAAAATATTTTAATTTTGGTACTTAAAAAATAATTAATACTACCCATAAGTAGGTATATGGATAACAAATTTATAACAGAAATTCACTCTTAAATCAGATCGTATAAGATTATAGTAATCAATTATATATCTGGGGAAAAAATATGAAATATTTAACCACTTTTACTTAAATTATTATGTACTTAGAAAAGACACAAAGTGTACAATCATTTATGACGAGATATTATTGATACAGGGAAAAAAAATCTGGAGTGACTCCACTCGACTTTCCGAACACTTATGATTAAGATCATTACCAAGCATTTAAATAAATTTTAATCGATGAATCATTCAAACATATATACCAAATGGAAACTCAATCGAATGCACCGTTTAAACGCTTCCGCACTTTCAAGAATTTCTCCCCATAGGCCATTATGCCATAATATAAAAGACATTTTTTTCGTAGCCCTCTAGAAAAACTATAAGTCTTATACACACTAAAATCAATACCGGTCTTAAGATGGTGATTTATAACATATACACCCAATTTGAGCTCAATCGAATATACCTTTTAAACGCTAGCGCACTTTCAAGAATTTTCCCCGATAGGCCATAATGTAAAAGAAATCTTTGTAGTCGTCCTGTAGGAGAACTATAAGTCCTATACACACCAAAATCAACACCGGTCTTAGGATGGTGATTTATAACATATATACCAAATTTGAGCTCAATCGAATATACCGTTTAAACGCTAGCGCATTTTCAAGAATTTCCCCCCATAGGACATAATGTAAGAGAAATATTTGTCGTAGTCCTGTAGGAGAACTATAAGTCCTATACATACCAAAATCAATACCGGTCTTGCGACGGTGGTTTATAACCTATATACCCAATTTGAGCTCAATCGAATCTGCCGTTTAAATGCTAGCACACTTTCAAGAAATTCCCCCCCATAGGCCATAATGTAAAAGAAATCTTGGTCGTAGCCCTGTAGAAAAACTATAAGTCCTAAACACACCCAAATCAATACCGGTCTTGCGACGGTGGTTTATGACATATATATCCGATTTGAGCTCAATCGAATGCTCCGTTCAGGAGCTATCGTGTTCACACACAAACACACACACACACACACACACACACACACACACACACACACACACACACACACACACACACACACACACACACACACACATCTCGTAAAAATAGCATAAATGGATTCAGAAGACCTCAAAACGTGTAAAAACACCAAAATCTCGAATTCGAATTTTTTCATGATGACAATACTTTCCTTACATGGTACATGTTCGACGTACCATGACAAGTAATAATAAGCGATAATTTAGTGCTTTAGCGGGATTATCCAATAATTAGATCACGCTGATAGAGGAATGAATTTTAAAGTGTAAAATAAAATGACAAAATAATGGTGTGGTAACTTTCACTAGAAATTGTCAAACGTGAGTTAAAGGAAATTTCTAGCTGAACTAGGATTGAAGGAGTCAATTGTGTCTATTGAGTGACTTAACATTAATTGACTTCATTTGAAAAGTAATTACATTTTTCTCACTCTGGAGACATCCCCTTATTGGTTGGCTACAAATGCCAACATTTACAAATGGATATTTATCGGAAACTGTTCCACTTAGAGACACGGGATTTGTTTTATTCATTTTCTCTGGCAAAGAGCAACACTCTTCTAAATATAAAGGGTGGAAAAGGAGGGACCGTATAAAAATTAAATTTCGTATTTCACTAGAAATTGTTAAACGTGCGTTACAGGAAAATTCTAGCTGAACTAGGATTGAAGGAGTCAATTGTGTCTATTGAGTGACTTAACATTAATTGACTTCATTTGAAAAGTAATTAAACTTTTCTCACTTTGGAGACATCCCCTTATTGGTTGGCGACAAATGCCAAAATTTTAAAATGGATATACCTCGGAAACTGTTCCACTTAGAGACACGGGATTGGTTTGATTAACTTTCTTAGGCAAAGGGCAACATTCTTCTAAATATTAAGGGTTGAAATGGAGGGACCGTCTAAAAATTAAATTTCGTATTTTAATATGTATACAACCCCCCAGTAGTAAAATAATTAAATGCCCTATCTGAAAGCTACTCTTAATTGATCGAAATTTTCAACCTGGAAGTATGCTTCGATCACTAAAGGTTTAAAAAATAATCGATTTAACATCTATTTTGAATCATCCGGTATGTACCAAACTATACCCGGATCATAGGCGTAGAGTTATATGGGCCCGTGGGGCTCGAGCCCCCTCCCCAATAAATTGTGAATAGGGGCTGAGCCCACCCAATAATTTATCACTCAATACAGAAAACTAATTTATACTAACATAAAAAAAAAGTATTCATGCCATTTACAAGGAGGACTTTCCTTAATTTTCTTCTTTTGATTTCAATCATGATTTAGTATTCATTGTGACGCCCTGTAACACACAATGTTACTATAAGCTGCCCTCGCCAGGCTCTGGATAATTAAAATCAGATTATGCAATGTAAAGTATGAAATGAAGAAAAGTTCAGATGTGTCTAAAATGCACTATCTCATCAAAAATGTTTTTTTCCCCCCTTTGGTTTTTTACTTTGCTTCTATTTTTAACTTATAACATGGTAGAAAGATACTAACATGGATACTTACCTTACATAGGTGTAGAATTCTATGAACCCATAGAGATCGAGCGCCTCCAATAATTGACACTTATATATAGTAAGTCATAGCTGCCAACTACTACGGAATATAACTAACCACTTTTTGTAAACAATATATTTTTTAATTATTTTTTCCAAAATAGTAACCAGCTCGTGCGCGCAGCACAAAAATTTTGCTCTGTTTTAAGCCGAAAAATCATGTAGAAAAAGTGTTTAATTATATTCCGTAGTAGTTGGCAGCTATGATTAAGTTATATGTACGTGAATCAGTGGCGTAGCCAGAAATTTTTCATAGGCGGGGTTACGATTTTTGCAACTCACATATATGTATACGGTTGTATGATAAGGGAGTGAAGAATATATATTTTGTATGGCAAAAAATTCCTCATGGGGGGTGGTTATGAAGCCCCTCCCCCCCTCCCCCTTGGCTATGCCACTGACGTGAATATATATGGTCGTGGGGCCCGGCCCCCCAATAATTTTGAAAAATTTACGCTTATGACCCGGATTTACGCGATTTAGACTTACGCGGTTATTGCTCTGTCCCACCCATTGGTTAATTTCGGGGTATTACTGAACACAATGATATTTTAACTTGTTAAAAATTTGTTTAAATTTCATGTAAACAAAACGAAATTACTTTCAGCTCCTTCAGAAATTTAGGATGTAAAGTTTCAGTCATGGACATTTTTCTGTTAAACAGAACAAGCGGTTAGAAACTTTAAAACTCCATTTAGGGCAACTTTGCTGAAATTTCCTGAAAAGCGAATTCCCGTTTTCGACAAACGTATCCTTTTATGAATACAAAAGTAAAGCAGCCATAAATTATCGTAAGCTCTAAACTCAGCATTTCAAACACGACGCGACGTTAATTTTTCGAAATTCCACTGAAGAATTTCGAATCGTAAATGTCAAGTTGACATAAATTTTCGCAAAGGCAAATAAATTCAGGAACTGCATGCAATGTTATTTTGAGGCTACTTTTTAAATATGTATATACGAGGTTTTCCAAAAATAGGGTAAGCGCGTTAATTCTTTATCGATTAGAGATTAGATCAATGTCAATTGAAAAAAAAACCTTAAAAAAAGTTTTTAAAAATCCTCTACTCAATTTTCAAAGAACACTTACTGCGTAGTTAAAACATGAAAGTCTTGCATATTTATTTTATGATTATTATTATTTTCTTTTATTTACGATTTATTACGATTATTATTTAACACGATTTATTTCGTATTTATTCATATTTGGTAATAAAAATTTGTTTTCCATTTCAAACACAGATGTTCATGCAGGTTTACGATTTCCCATATTGCGGCCAGTAATTGATGCTTTGGGCGTTACATATTCGGGTTACTATATTAATGTTCCGAGTAATGCAGCGGTGCTCAACCTTTTAACGTCGCGTCCCCCCCCCCCAACAAAGGCTAACTTACGGTGGCGTCCCCAACTTCACGTTTTTCAGCCTACATTCAGTTTTTTAATCTTTAAAAATGAACATTGAGTCAAATTTTCTCCAAAATAATGTTATCATTATGATTGCAATGTTCATTACATCGTCTCAATGTAATGAACATTGAGACGAATTTTCAAAATAATGCTATCAGTAAAGTTTGAATGAACATTTTAAGGGACAATGTATATATTTTTGATTAAAAATGAGAATAAGTAAGATGATTTAAAAAAAAACATGCATCACTACTTGCTCTTTGAATTTTCGCACCCCCCCAACAAAGGCTAACTTACGGTGGCGTCCCCCCCTCACGTTTTTCAGCCTACATTCAGTTTTTAATCTTTAACAATGAACATTGAGTCAAATTTTCTTCAAAATAATGTTATCAGTATGATTACAATGTTCATTACATCGACTCAATGTAATGAACATTGAGACGAATTTTCAAAATAATGCTATCAGTAAAGTTTGAATGAACATTTTAAGGGAAAATGTATATATTTTTGATTAAAAATGAGAATAAGTAAGATGATTTAAAAAAAAAAAAACATGCATCACTACTTGCTCTTTGAATTTTCGCACCCCCCCCTACAAACGCTCTGCGCACCCCTTGGGGGTCGCACCTCACAGGTTGAGAAACGCTGGAGTAATGTCTAAAAAATACAAATTTTCTACTTCAATTAAACGTAAATATTGTGTATGCACTGTATGTTAAGTGAGTTTAAGCTAAAGCAGTGTCAGTTCATCCCAATTAATGTATAGGGTTCCCACCCAAACGCTGACCTCGGATTCTTTTCTTGAAATAAGACTTATACAATAAATTAGAGGCATATTTTTTAAAGGATAACCAACTTCAAATTTTTTCACATCTACTTACACAATACGCTGAATTATGCAGTACCAAAATCGACGCTATTTCCACGCTGCATGTCTAAATATGACTATTTTTTGTATTTCTTGTCTTCTTTTACGTTCGTATGAGCCAATAAGAATACAAACAAATAATAATATTACAAATAATACTACCAATAATACTAGAAGCAATACTTCAGAGTTACAAATAATAATACAGTTTACTTTCGGGTTCATCCAAGTGCTGCCCTCTTTCGCTTATGAAATAAATTAAAATATACTTATCGACGTCCATCGGGCAAAAGAAAACTTTAAGAACTAAAAATGAAAATTTAAGTGTTTTTCAATGTCTAGAATCAGAATTTAAGCATGAGAACAGAAACTACCCCCCCAAAGAATATTTTTTTTGTTGACCTGTATTATTCATATCTGCGTTTGGTTATTCATATCTGCATCTGTCCAATTTCCTAAAAAATCGCCCAAAGGGGACAACCTTAAAAAAAGTATCTTTTAGATTCTTTAATGGGACAAGGGACGTTAAGACTGAAAACTGTCATTTCTTAATTTTTAGTCTCCAATCATACGTAAAAATGTTTAACACAAAGGCTTACATTTACATTAATACTAAAAATAAAAAATTAAATATTATTTTTAAAAATATATTAATATCTTTGCGAAAAAACGCGCATTCAATATATTTTTTTCAAAATATCCCATGCGCATTCGAAATTAATAAAAAGCTGTTATTTTTTTTCAGTGTACTTGCAATGCATATATGAACATAACTGTGCATTCAATTTTCAAACAAAACTTAATTAATAGAGATATAGGAATTTAAATATAACAATAGGGTGTAAATTTGAAAAAAAGCTACATGTCACATGAATTTATTTTTTCTATAAAGCTTACCCTTGTCACACATAAAAATGAATGCGCAGATATGTTCATATATATAATGCAAATTCATACTTAAAAAATTATAGCTTTTTATTATTTTGGAATGCGCATGGGATATTTTAAGTAAAGAAAAAAAAGAAGGCGTATTTTTCCAAAAAAAATATCAAGTTTTCATTTAAAAAAACATTTATTTTTTAATTTTTAGTTTCAATATAGATGCAAAGTATAACATAATACTTTGCATCTATATTGAAACTAAAAATTAAAAAATAAATATTTTTTTAAATGAAAACTTGATATTTTTTTGAAAAAATAAGCCTTCTTTTTCTTTTACTTAACAACTATGATTTTATGTTAAACAACTTTACATGTGATTACAAGTAAAAATTCAAAATTGAAAATTTTGAATACTGAACGTCCCTTGTCCCTTTAAAAGAATGTTTAACATTCCTTACTATAACATTTAAAATTTCAGACTTTGGGAAACTTCCTCCTAAAAGGGAGCAGAACAAACAGCTTAGAATCTTTAAAGCTCTATTTCAGGCAGCTTCCTGAATTTTCTTTGGAAAGCAACATTCGGCGTCCTCTCTAACAAATGTATCTTTTCACGAACAATAAAAGAAACGCAGCTATAAATTATCGTAACTCTAAACTTAGCATTCTAAACACGACGCTACTTTTTTTAGAAAAACGAAATGAAGAATTTCGGTTCGTAAATGTCAAGCTGACACAAATTTTCGCAGGGAGAATAAATTCGAGAATTGCATGCAGTTTTATTTTTTTTTTTTTGAAGCTAGAAAAGGAAACAGGAATATATAAATACATTTCGATATCTTGATCAATGAATTAAAAGTGGAAAAGAAAATGTTTTGAAGTTTGATAATTTGTCATTGCTTTAGAAATTGTGTAGCGTTTCTTTTCTTGCCTTTTTTATTCAATACTAAAAAAATATATATTTCCGAACTTAAACACAAATGTTTTTGAAGTTTACTTATAATGGTCAGTATTGGAAAACTTCCAGTTGCATATTTATGAACAATTTATTTTCCAAATAATATCTGAAAAGTAGGAATTTGAATGAGTACAAATTTTCCATTTTGGAAAAAGATTAAACGTCATACATGCACTGTGTTTAATGCGAGTTTATTTTAAATTTCAGTCAATTCATTGCAAATTATGTACAGGGGAGCCATAAAATTTATAATGGGGACAGTTTGCCATTCCAATATTTTTTCCACTTAAAAAATATGATACAAAAGATAAACTGAATGCATTTCAGTGTTCAATCATAAGTACATTTTGAAGTAATAAATCTTTCTAAACTGCACATTTAAGTAAAATTTTTAAAAAAATGATTAAATATTTATTTTTTAAAAACCTTTACTACATTTTTAAATATAAAGATTTTTGGATAAATTAAAAAAAAAGATTTTCAAATATATATTACACAAAACTGTGCATGAATTTTTAGATACATATCATATAGTGTTTAATGTAATTTTTCTGCTTATATACATAGAGAAAAACAATAAAAAATTACTTAACTTGATGTAATTTCTGAAATGAAAAAGAAAAAAAAAACTGAATTCCATGTACAGATTTATCAGATATACAATAAAGAATATGTACAAAGAATTTTAAATCTTCTTTTTAATCTCAAATGCAAAAAAGCCTTAGCATTTTTTCAAACATGAAAGTGAAGAAAATGTGAACATGGAGAAAAAGGCATTTGAAGAATTTGTTTACCAACGAAATTGCGCTAAATGCATAAACTATTATTTAAACGCTTGGTAATGATTTTAATCGTAAGTGTTCGGAAAGTCGAGTGGAGGCACTCCAGATTTTTGTTATTTTGTAATCTAGCGACTGCGCGACATAGTCCTCATCCATTGGACGTTATTGAACTGTTGATTTGGATTTTTTGCGCATGCGTTATTGCTATTGCACTCCTGTTTACTTCTAGCTGTTGCCGTACACTGCGTGGAAATGATGTCGATTTTGGTACCGCATACGTTAGCGTATAATAAAAGTAGATGAGGTTCGAATCCTGCGAACGGCAAAAGAATGGGCGTTTAGACGGTACAGAACATAAAAATTTTCGAATGACAAAGATCACTTCTTTCCCGTCGCAATTCTATTCCCTAAACAAATCCCCAATCCACCTGGAATAAATGGTGGGAACAGAATGGAATGCTTTCTGGGCGGTTTAACATTCTATCGTTCAATCTACAACACAAACTGCAGCGGGAAGTTTTGCCAAAGTCCTCCACAAGCTCCGCTCTTTGCATTTAAATGAACGGAAATTAATTTGGGAAGTCCGATAAACACTGCAGAAAGCTTAAACGTTTTGGGAGAAGATGCTATGCATGCCTTGTTTCGGAGCATACACTGGAAAATGTATTGATTCAGTAAATGCGCGTTATGTCTAGTTTCTCGAAAGCGAAGACTGTTATTTTAGACGTAAAATTTCTGAAGTTTAATAGGAATGGTTGTTTGGACGTGATCTTGTGTTTTAGTGGATCAAGAATATGATGATGTGAATGCAGTGGAACTATAATGTATTTGATTAATAAAATGCCGTATTAAAAGTGGCAAAATAGTTATTCTATTCTATTTATTTCAAAGGATGGCTTTAGCTTTAAAAAAATCCGCATAAACCACTGTTATAGAGAATTTATTTATTTATTACTGGAGTGCTATAAATTTTTAGTACTGGAGTGCTATTAATATCAATCAGATTTCTCGCTGACATTATTTATGGCATGATTCCGTTGAATTTTTCAATTTCTTTTTTACATTCAGAACATGTACCATGTAAGGAAAGTATTGTAATCATGAAAAAAATTAAAAATTCCATATTTGGGTGTATTGACACTTTTGAGGTCTTCTGAATTCATTTATGCTATTTGTTACGAAATGTGTGTGTGTGTGTGTATGTTTGAACACGATAGCTCCTAAACGGTTTATTCGATTGAGCTCAAATTGTGCATGTATGTTATAAACCACCATCGTAAGACCGATATTGATTTTCGTGTGTATAGGAATTATAGTTTTTCTATAGGGCTAAAGTGAAGATTTCTTTTACATGATGGCCTATGGGGAGAAATTCTAGAAAGTGCGCTAGCGCTATTTAAATGCTTGGAAATGATCTTAATCGTAAGTGTTCGGAAATTCCAGTGGAGTCACTCCAGATTTTTGTTATTTTGTAATCTAGCGACTGCGTGGCATAGGCTTCCTCCATTGGACGTCACTGAACTGTTCGTTTGGACTTTTGCGCATGCCTTATTGTTATTGCACTCCCTTTTACATCTAGCTGTTGCCGTTGACAGCGTGAAAATTCCTCCGATTTTGGTACCGCATCTGTTAGCGTATTATAAAAGTAGATGAGGTTCGAATCCTGCAAATACGCAATAAGAATGGGTGCTCAGTAGGTACAGAAACTGAAAATTTTCGAATGACAAAGCCGACTTTCTTTCCCGTCGCAATTTTATTCCCTAAACAAATCCACAATTCACCTGGAATAAATGGTGGGAACAGAATAGAATGCTTTCTGGGCTGTTTAACATTCTATCGTTGAATCTACAACACAAACTGCAGCGGGCAGTTTTGCCAAAGTCCTCCACAAGCTCCACTCTTTGCATTTAAATGAACGGAAATTAATTTGGGAAGTCCGATAAACACAGGAGAAAGCTTAAATGTTTTGGGAGAAGATGTTATGCATGCCTTGTTTCGGAGCATACATTGGAAAATGTATTGATTCAGTAAATGCGCGTTATGTCTAGTTTCTCGAAAGCGAAGGCTGTTATTTTAGACGTAAAATTTCTGAAGTTTAATAGGAATGGTTGTTTGGACGTGATCTTATGTTTTAGTGGATCAAGAAAATGATTATGTGAATGCAGTGGAACTGTAATGTATTTGATTAATAAATGGCGTATTAAGGTACAAATATCTGGAGTGACTCCACTCGACTTTACGAACACTTGCGATTAAGATTATGACCAAGCATTTAAATAAATTTTAATCGATGAATCATTCAAACATACATTCCAAATGGGAGCTCCATCGAATGCGCCGTTTAAACGCTAGCGCACCTTCAAGAATTTCCTCCCATAGGCCATCCTGTAAAAGAAATCTTTTCGTAGCCCTGTAGAAAAACTGTAAGTCCTAGACACATCCCAATCAATACCGGTCTTGCGACGGTGGTTTATAGCATATATACTCAATTTGAGCTGAATCGAATGCACCGTTTAGCAGCTATCGTGTTCTCTCACATACACACAAACACACACACACACATACATCTCGTAAAAATAGCATCCAGGAATTCAGACGACCTCAAATCGTGTCCATACACCAAAATCTGGAAGTCGAATTTTTTCATGATGACAATACTTTACTTACATGGTACATTTTCGGAAAGCAATCAGGTTGTAACGAAATAATTGAATATCAGGTTGAATATCAGGTTGTAACGAAAGTTTTCCGCCCTATCTGCCTGAAAAACTCACTTCTAACTCCTTAGATAACTGATTTTGAACTTTCGGTACCAAACCTGCACAGTGTCCCATGATACAACAATAGTACTTAAAGCTGTACTCATAATTTGTTGATATTCTGTAGCTGACTTTTTGCAACACAAATGGAAGTCAATGATGGTTCTAATCCTCTAGAGTGATAGTTCCGTTTGGGACACCTTATACGTAATGATAACTATATTTTTTAGAGATTTCACAACACAGTGTTCTAAAGTAAGCCTCTTTCTTTCAAATGCCAAAAATCATTTGACAAAATAGGAGCCAATACGCCAACGCGAACTGTGTTCTGACGATGTTTGCGGTGGCGGGAAACTTTCGTTACAACCTAATAGTTTTGTTATCCTCTTTATTTGAAAGGATTGCTTTAGCTTAGAAAAATCCTGCATAAATTACTGGGGAATTTATTTATTAGTACAGGAGTGCTATAAATATTGTTACTAATTTTCGGGGCAACCCGCTGTTCTGGGTTTTAAAATCATTCCAAATTCGTATTCTACGCTTCAGATAGTTAAATTTTGTTGTTCGTTGCATCAAAATTGGTCCACTAGAATTGGTCCATTCATTTGTATGGTGTTTCTAAAAATCTCGAGAAATATTGGCCGTAGGATTTCGGTAACATCATTTTAGGTGACTTGTTTTTGGCGCCCAATTGGGAGATATTTCCCAAAACAGTTGCCAAACTTGGCGACATTTTGGTCATTGGGCGAGAAGTACATTCGAGAGGTACATTCTTTTTGTAGCTTCTGCGTCAGCTATAAATATAAGCATTTCCGAGGCCTCAGTTAAATGTGGATCAATTAATATCGTTTTAATGTGGCAATAATGAAACTGAAAAATTAGGAGGGTTCAGGAAGGGGCGGGGGTCTCCTTGACGAGGCTCGAACAGCCGAGTTTTTTAGTTATAAAATCAATTTTAGTACTAGAGTACAGAGAAAGTTTTCGTTTATCCTAAGACGTTTGGAAGGGAAGTTATAGCCCTTTAAAAACCCATCATCGGCTCCAAACTAACTTCAGCTAAGAACAGTAAAAAAAAAAATTCTCAGTATTTTGTTTTTAACAATTCCTTTTACTTTCCGAACATGTACTATGTAAGAAAAGTATTGTCATCATGAAAAAATTCGAATCCGAGATTTTGGTGTATTGACACGTTTTGAGGTCTTCTGAATTCATTTATGCTATTTTTACGAGATGTATGTGTGTATGTGTGTGTGTGTGTGTGTTTGTGTGTATGTGACCGGTATTGATTTTGGTGTATATAGGACTTAGTTTTTTTACAGGGCTACGGCAAAGATATCTTTTACATTATGGCCTATGGGAGGAAATTCTTGAAAGAGCGCTAGCGTTTAAACAGTGCATTCGATTGAGCTCAAATTCGGTATACATATTATAAACCACCATCGTAAGACCGGTATTGATTTGGATGTGTATAGGACTTATGGTTTTTCTACAGGGCTGCGACAAAGATTTCTTTTACATTATGGCCTATGGGAGGAAATTCTTGAAAGTGCGATACCGTTTAAACTGTACATTCGATTGAGCTCAAATTGGGTATACATGTTATAAACAACTATCGTAAGACCGGTATTGATTTTGATGTGTACAGGACTTATAGTTTTTCTACAGGGATACGACAAGGATTCCTTTTACATTATGGCATAAGGGGAAAAATTATTGAAAGTGCGCTAGCGTTGAAACGGCGCATTTGATTGAGCTTCCGTTTGCTATATATATTTGAATTATTCATCGATTAAAATTTATTTAAATGATTGGTCATGATCTTAATCGTAAGTGTTCGGAAAGTCGAGTGGAGTCACTCCAGATTTTTTCAATTCCTATTACACTACTGGCCAAAAGTATTGCAAGTTTCAGAAATCTATCCCTTTTCAAGATGAAGCCCCCTCACCCCCGTCAAAATTAAAAATCAATATAATGGATATTTTTTAATGTCAAGATGTTCAATGAATGACTTCAAAGACAAGATAGCATTAAGTTAAAGAACAAAAGTAATTATTTAATTTATTGACAAACTAGCATAAAAAATATATAGGTTATTACAGAAATCGTAGTCCATTTTGGCTCGGCGGAAGAAAATTCAATAAATAATTTATTTCAAGTTATTCTGCAAAAGGAGGATAATCAATAAATGCGATTGAACTCAAGATCCTTTATTATGTTGCTGAGCAGCCTTGACTTGGATCACAACAGCCGCTCTTTTAGATATGGAATCCAGAATGCTTTACAACACTTCCATCGGTGTTTCAGGGTCCCAACTTAAATTATGGGTTCCTGAAGCTCTCATTTTTTTGGGGGTGATTTTCAGATGTATTCTTTCCAATTATACTACACAAATTCTCAAATGTATTTAAATTTGGCCAATTTCCTGTCCAATTTTGTCTGGGCTTATTCTTGAAACGATATATTACATCTGTTCATATACATCTGATATATTACATCTGTAGTCAGTCATTGTTTGTCCATGCCCAAAATCTCGCCATTTCTCATCGACCTTGGCGAGTTTTGCCAAAATAGCGCCAAATTTGGCGATAGGCATTTGGTACATGCCCAAAATATCGCCTTTTGTCTTTGGCGAGTTTCGGCGAAATATCACCAAATTTGGCTATAGTCAGTCATTGTTTGGTCCATGCCCGAAACCTCGCCGTTTGTCGTCGACCTTGGCGAGTTTTGCCGAAATATGACCAAATTTGGAGCCAAAAATTATTTCGCATAACTCTTAAAATTTTAACCGTAGAATGTTGAAATTTTGTAATTAGAACTATATTAACATTTAACTGTGCATCTCTTTTTTTTTTTCAATTCCTATTTTTAGTTCACATTCTCCCTATATATATTTACATATCTTATTCAAACAGTTTTCAGTCGTTAATAAAATACATTTTAGTCATCCACTCAAATAGTTTTTCAAATGTTAATTCATTAATTAAATGTAATTAATTTAATAAAAATCTGGAGTGACTCCACTCGACTTTCCGAACACTTACGATTAAGATCATTACCAAGCACTTAAATAAATTTTAATCGATGAATCATTCAAACATATATACCAAATTGAAACTCAATCGAAAGCACCGTTTAAACGCTTGCGCACTTTCAAGAATTTCTCCCCATATGGCATTATGCCATAACATAAAAGAAAGTTTTGTCGTAGCCCTTTAGGAGAACTGTAAGTCCTATACACACCAAAATCAATACCGGTCTTAGGATGGTGGTTTATAACATTTATACCCAATTTGAGCTCAATCGAATCTACGGTTTAAACGCTAGCGAACTTTCAAGAAATTCCCCCCATAGGCCATAATGTAAAAGAAATCTTGGTCGTAGCCCTGTAGAAAAACTATAAGTCCTATACACACCCAAATCAATACCGGTCATGCGACGGTGGTTTATGTATGACATATATATCCAATTGGAGCTCAATCGAATGCTCCGTTCAGGAGCTATCGTGTTCACTCACATACACACAAACACACACACACATACATACATCTCGTAAAAATAGCATAAATGGATTCAGAAGCCCTCAAAACGTGTCAAAACACCAAAATCTCGAAGTCGAATTTTTTCATGATGACAATACTTTCCTTACATGGTACATGTTCGGAAAGTAAAAAGTAACTAAAATGAAACTTTCTTTGTTGACCTATGTAGGAATTGGCTTACATTTTTTTAAAATATATTACTTCTCTTCTTTATTAACACCATAACTTCGATTAACAGACATTAACCCGCTGGGTTAATTATTATTTAACCCTGGAATTAGCAAACTATTCTGCAAACAATATTTCGACACGCTGTCCGATATCTAAAACACCGTCACTTCCAGAAAGCGATTTTGGAAAAAGGGAAGCCAAGATTACCTCCAAGCAAATAACAACACAAACAAAATTTCCATGATTCCTATCTTCCAAAAGACAAGATAACACGTGACGAATAACATAATCCATGCTTTTCAGAAGTTTTCTGCCACATAAAACGTCGACTGTACTTTGTTGTGTGATGAAAAATAGCCGAGAGTGTCCGATAAGGCCTTATTTTTCGACTTTTAGAATACGCGGGTAGCCATTTTTCAAACACCGCGCTGAAATTCGAACATGGAAATGGCGCAAAGAAAGATAAATTAAGATTCATTTCTCAGTGCGGGAGGAATGGTGTTTCAATTTCCTGTTTCCTTCATGAAAATGTTCTAAATGTCGAAAATGTTAATGTATCTAGTTCTTTAAGTTCAAAGTATTTGCATATTGTTTCGAATTTTCGGGGAAACCCGTTGTTCTGGGGTTTAGAATGGTTTGAAATTCGTATTGTACGCGTCCAATACTTAAATTTTGCTTTTTGTTGCATCAAAATTGGTCCACTAGAACGGTAGTTAAGGAGGTTTGGATTCCCCATTGATTTCTATAGCAGTTTCTAGATATCTCGAGAAATATGGGTCCTAGGCTTCCGCTAACTCACTTTTGGGGACTAATTATGTCGTTAGGGACAAGTGTTGCTTTTCTCTATAGCCAGAATTCCCCCCCCCCCGGTCCCACATTTTGATGGGATTTTATTCTATTTTCAGCCCCCCTTTTATTTCCGATTGTCGATAAAGCGAATCATTTGCCTGGCAAAATGAGCTATGGCTGGTGAAAATGACGTCATACTGATGTCACGATTATCAGGCTTTGAAGGAAAAACTGCTGTTCCAATTCGCTTAAATTTGTTTTTTCTAGATGACACAGTTTAACTTTTTCACATAAATAAAGTGATTCTCTCTGCATGAAGCATTGATATACAGGGGAGGATGCTCCCACCAAACGAAATCTTTCTGCAGAAAGTAAAGCGAAAAGTTTCGAAGAAGTGTTTCTGCAGAGCGAAAAGTTTATGTAGATTAAGCAATTCCGATTTGGGCCTGTAATAAAAATTGAATATGAAGTTATTTATTTTAAGTGGCAAAGATTAAATATGGACGTATTTAGACGTATTTTAGTCAAATGTTTTTTCTCGCACCCATTGTAATTGCCTCCACAACTGGCCTCATCTTCTAGGTATTATATATGTGTATGGCTTGTAGCACTACTTTGCTACTAAAATTGAGTAGGTTTTTTTTAGCGTCGACACAATTTGACGTTAGGGATGGACGCGAGACGACTTTTTTGCGAGACGAGACAGAGATTTACAGCTTTTTTGCGAGACGAGACACACATTTTTAACATTATGATATAGGGATTTTTGCGAGACGAGACAAGCTTTTAGGCTATTTTGCGAGACGCGAGACGCTTATTTTTCGTCTCGCGTCCATCCCTATTTGACGTGCCGAAGCATTTTGCAAATATGTTTACCAGATAACGAGGCGGAGAATAAAATACTTGAAATCGCACAAGGTTTGCAATTTGTGAAAATTGATCGCCATGTTTGGTGCCAAAAAATATGTATTCAAATCTGAAACAAGCTTGGCGATATCTTCCAAATTTGGCGAAGTATAATTAGTTGCAATTATTAAATAGTTTTAGTAGGCGATTCTAATATAGATTCGAATTCCGAAGAAATGTTTTATGGAACGGAGAAGACAAATACGGTACACTCATAGATTATGATACACTTTCCAAATGGCATTTATAAAGGTGAAGTATAGTTTGACTATGCCCGGTGAAAATGGTTAAACAATTTTGGTAGGCGATTTTAATATAGATTTCTATTCCGAAGAAGTATTTTATAGAACAAGGAAGGAAAACACGATACACTCATGGATTAGGATGCCCATTCTAAACACTATTTAAAATTTCTATGGGATATAGTTGGAATATGCCTGGCGAAGATTATAAAACAGTGTCAGTAGGCGATTTTAAGATAACTTCCAATTCTAAATATGTGTTTTAGGGTACAAGACAGAGTTGATTCCGATTTTAACGCCCCCCACTCTCGCAAACCTAAAAAATCCCCGCACTTTGGCGGCCAGCTTTGCAGTTATGGGTCTATGCACAAGTTTCCACGCTCCAGCATGAAAACTAAAGTGAGCAAATGTGCAATAAATACACCAATTAAAGAATTTGAATACACTTAATTAATACTACATTAAATGGCACCTAAAATAAATAAATGAGAAATGGATTGCTGTACTTACATGTTTCAAATGGCCATTTTAATTCTAAACTACGGTTGCCGCATAAATTAAAAATATCGTAGTGGTTACTACATAGGTTTAGTTATCGCCGACTTGTCGACAGTCGGGGTGTTAAAGTAGAAATCAACCATCAAGAAAGACAAACACGGTACACTCGTGGATTATGATGCAAATTCCAAATAGTATTTAAAAAGGTGAAGTATAGTTATAATAGACTTGGCGAAGATTATAAAATAGTTTAAGTAGGCGATTTTAAGATAATTACAGTGAACAATTAGATGAAAACTACAGTGAACAAATGAGCGTTAAACGCACCCGTTAAGGAATTTGAAGACTCATAATAAGTAAAACTACATTCATTGGCAACCCTAAATAAAAAAATCTGGAGTGACTCCACTCGACTTTCCGAACACTTACGATTAAGATCATTACCAAGCATTTAAATAAATTTTAATCGATGAATCATTCAAACATATATACCAAATTGAAACTCAATCGAATGCACCGTTTAAACGCTTGCGCACTTTCAAGAATTTCTCCCCATATGCCATTATGCCATAATATAAAAGAAAGTTTTGTCGTAGCCCTGTAGGAGAACTATAAGTCCTATACACACCAAAATCAATACCGGTCTTAGGATGGTGGTTTATAACATGTATACCCAATTTGAGCTCAATCGAATGTATCGTTTAAACGCTAGCGCACTTTCAAGAATTTCCCCCGATAGGCCATAATGTAAAAGAAATCTTTGTCGTAGCCCTGTAGAAAAACAATAAGTCCTATACACACCAAAATCAATACCGGTCTTGCAACGGTGGTTTATAACATATATACCCAATTTGAGCTCAATCGAATGTACCGTTTAAACGCTAGCGCACTTTCAAGAAATTCCCCCCATAGGCCATAATGTAAAAGAAATCTTTGTCGTAGCCCTGTAGAAAAACTATAAGTCCTATACACACCCAAATCAATACCGGTCTTGCGACGGTGGTTTATGACCTATATATCCAATTTGAGCTCAATCGAATGCTCCGTTCAGGAGCTATCGTGTTCACTCACATACACACAAACACACATACACACACACACATACACACATACATACATACATCTCGTAAAAATAGCATAAATGGATTCAGAAGCCAACAAAACGTGTAAAAACACCAAAATCTCGAAGTCGAATTTTTTCATGATTACTATACTTTCCTTACATGGTACATGTTCGGAAAGTAAAAATAAATAAATAACGGAATGCTGTACCCATGAAAGACAAACACAGCACACTTATGGATTAGGATTCACATTTGAAACAATATTTAAAACGGTGAAGTATAGTTGTAATATACTTGGCGAAGATTGTAAAAAAGTTTTAGTAGGCGATTTTAAGATAGATCTCGATTCCAAAGACGGGTTTTATGAAACAAGGAAGCAAAATACGGCACATTCATCAATAATGATACACTTTCTAACTTCATGGAATAAGGAAGAAAAATAGGAACAACTCATGGATTTGATACTCGTTAATATAGAGCACTTTAGTGGGTATTAATGACTATGTCATTTTATCTCTCACCCCTTTTATTGAAAATTCTCCCAAAAATGCGACATAAAAAAAAGCGATATAATAAAGTATGAGACGTAATTTTACATATATTTAAGTACTATTCGTTCACAACAGCTTTAATCTATTGTTGCACTATTTCGCAAGCTGTAGAATAGGCATCCCATCTATTTTTCTATAAACAGGTTACAATCGTAAAAATTTCAACATAGGATTACCAGGTGAAATACACCAAAAATGAGAGATAAAATGGCATAGTCGATTAATATCGATTAAATATGGCAATAACGAAACTAAAAAATTAGGGGGTGTTCAGGGGGGTCTCCCCCTGACGAGACTCGAACAGCCGAGTTTTTTTTTTTTTTTTAAATATGGAAGTGCTTCAGTTTTTAATTTTATTATTCTCATATTGAGTAAATCTTGTATTCTCTTTCTGGGTAACAATAAAACAAAAGATAAGATAGTAAATTCTATGTTTACTCTGCAAATTTCTTCTCGAATAAATTTTTTTACAACAGGATCATCGCATTCCCAAGTGCTTTTTTCCACAGATCTCATAAAACAAGGAAAGTAGGGGGTGGGGGGGGGTGCAGAATCGTAAAAGTGGTGATCTACTACAGCCTTCACGGGCTCGACAATAAAAAGTTTTATAGCTGAAAACTCTCAGACGCTTGAAACAATTCGCTGAACACAAAAACTTTTAACTCTTTCTTTCTAGCTTTGCTTTGATGTGATTCTGTAAGAATGTCTAGAAGCCTTGGTTTGCAGAAAGCATAATATTATCTCCCGATTTGGCGCCAAAAATGAGTATACATTTCGCCTAACTCAAAAGCTTTTAGACGTAAGAAAGTTGAAATATTTTTATCCCATTGTATCACTGATACTACGAAAATTTTCAAGGCAGCATTGGGGTTTAAAATAACTTAAAATTCGTGTTCTGTACGCATCAAATAGTTAAATTTTGCTTTTTGTTGCTTCAAAATTGGTTAATTAGATCGCCAGATGTGGAGTTTTATGTTTCCCTGTACCCTGTTCTGTAGCAATATCTAGAAATGCCCACGAACAAAGCGGCTAAGTCGTCGAGTATAAAGAAATGAAGATACGGGGGTGGTCTGATGTATTGTCATTAGAAATCCGCTGGCGTCGAGATCTTTTTACGGCGACGAAATTAAAGCCCATTACCACCTTTTTGAGACACCCTGTATAAACTAAGCCCGTCCTTTTTCGAAGTTAAAGATTCGGCCAACCGTCTTCAAAAGGTTACAAGATATATTACTTTCATTGGTATAAGCCGGCATGTAACACTGGAGTGTCAAAATGTTTCTTATTGAAGAAAATATTTCCATATCGGTGACATTCTGAGTTTTCATAATATTTCTGGGGGGAGAGGGGGAGATTGCCTCCCCTTGCCCCTAATAAGTGACGCCTTTGATTACTTTAATGGAAGACAAAAATCATCAACTTTCATATAAACATGATGACCTAGTTATATAACACGCTAACGAATGTGGCAGCATAATAGACGGTTTTTTCAAGCTGCGAACGGCAACAGCTAGATGTAAACATGAGTGCAATAACAATAACGCATGCGCCAAAACCCAAATGAACAATTCAATGACGTCCAATGGAGCAAGCCTATGTCACACAGTCGCTAGATTACAAAATCACGATAATGGATACACGAAAATGCAAGATCTTTCCGACTTTTTCACAGCTTTAAAATATCGGATGGACACTACTTGGCGCATTTATCGCCACTTTAAAAAATGCCACGCTGCATTGGTCTAAAGCACATTTTAGCCATTGGCTGCTTCAACATCGACTTTTGGGATAGCACCCAAAATGTGTAGCAACCCTAACCTGAATCAATTGAATGACAAATACTGTTAAAACAAAGAAACATGATTTTCGTTGAAATGAGTCCAGAAATTTAATCAGTACTGCACTGAGTATAAAGAACATAAATGTATGGGGCGGCTAATCAGGCCGCCTTGGCGGCAAGTTAATGAAGAAAAATAATACTCGGCTGTCCGAGCCTCGTCAGGGGGAGACCAACCCCTGAATCTCCCTAATTTTTTAGTTTCATTATTGCCCTATTAAAACGATATGCATTGACTATGTCATTTTATCTCTCAGTTTTCGTGTATTTCGCCTGGTAACCCTATATTAAAACTTTTACGATTGTAACCTATAGAAAAACTAGCTGAAGTACCCGTCCTCGACGGGTTAGTGAATGCAAATTTCCAAAAAGCAAGAACTTTCGTCAGCATTGTAGGAGTACACAGAATGGATGTAGTATGTTGCCAAAGTAAAGAAAGCGAAGTTATAATTTTTATGTATTGTTAAAATATTACAGGTTAGAGAGTAACTAAGTAATATCATTTCATTCGCTTTAGTCGTAATTATGGGATGCGCGAACGAATATTCACGCATATTGAAATAATTTTCGCAAAATCACAAAATCTAATCAATATTTTTGAGAAATTGGAAGCCTAGAATTTAAGTTGAGTGACAACCTACTTACAATTCTTTCATTCCCTGCGGTCTTTTTTTCGTGCTGCTGGACCAAAATTTAGCATTTTAAAGCGATTTTCACAAAATCTCAAAATGTAATCAAAATATTTTAAATATTCAACGCCTATAAATTAAGATTAGCAACTACCTATCCTATCACCAAATTTCGTATCATTCGTCTTAGTCGTTATAACTTGATGCTCGAAGACAAATGTACGCACTTTGAAAGGATTTTCGCAAAATCTCAAAATCCAATCAAGATTTTTTTTTAATTTGATGCCTATGTTTTAAGTTGAGTGACCATCTATCATGACACCAAATTTCATATCATTCGCTTCAGTCGTTTTTACGTGATGCTTGAACAAATATTCACTCAGTTTTAAACGATTTTCGCAAAATCTCGAAATCTGATCGATTTTTTTTAATTAGATGCTATTAGTTTAAAGTGAGTGACCACTTATCATTTCACCAAATATCATTTTTTCACCTTTGCAGTTATTACGTGATGTGCGAACACAAATTTACGCAGTTTGAAACGATTTTCGCAAAATCTAATCAAGTTTTTTTTTTTTAATTCGACGCCAATGTTTCAAGTTGAATTACCACCTATCATGATACCAAATTTCATTTCAATCGCTTCAGTCGTTTTTATGTGATGCTCGAACACGAATTTACGCAGTTTAAAACGATTTTCGCAAAATCTCAAAATCTAATCAAGATTTTTTTTAAATCGGCACCTATGTTTTAAGTTGAGTGACCACCAATCATGATACCAAATTTCATTTCAATCGCTTCAGTCGTTTATACGTAATGCTCGAACACAAATTTACGCAGTTTGAAAGGATTTTCGCAAAATCTCAAAATCTCAAAAGATTTTTTTAAAATTCGACGCCTATGTTTTAAGTTGAGTGACCACCTATCATGACACCCAATTTCATACCATTCGCTTGAGTCGTTTTTACGTGATGCTCGAACACAAATTTACGTAGTTTGAAACGATTTTCACAAAATCTGAAAATCTAATCAAGATTTTTTTTAAATTCGACGCCTATGTTTTAAATTGATTGACCACCTATCATGACACCCAATTTCATATTATTCGCTTCAGTCGTTTTTACGTGATGATTGAACAGAAAAAGCGTCACGGACAGAAGGACAGAACGACAGACAGACAAACTTTTTTTGAGGGTCGCACCGGATTACCAAGTGCTTGAAATGGATAGAAATCGCAAAATTTTTGAAATCCAAGAAATGTACAGACAAAAGTCTAATTTTATTTATATAGATATATGGGATGCCTATTCTACAGCTTACGATATAGTGTAACAATAGATTAAAGCTTTTGTGAACTAACAGTATTTAACAGTAAATGCAACCTTACGGAGTTTATAGAAATCATTAGTTTACGTTACACATACTAACATTTTATTTTATCTACACATTGCTGCCACATTCTCCTATAACATTTACAAAACGGATGAAATTTTTAAACAATCATTTTATCTTATAAATTCTGCCTTACGGAGCTTATAGAAATCGGTGGTTTACGTAACACATACTAACATTTTCAGGGGACATTTTTTCTTACTTTTATGTCTCATTTTTATTTCACATTTTCATTAAGAGGTGAAAGGTAAAATGACATATTCATTAATATGTGAAATTATGTCGCATTTTTGGGACACATGTTTCGGACAATTTTCAATAAAGTGGGTGAGAGATAAAATGACAGTCATTAAAAATGTGCAACTGATTCATCAAATTAAATATGAGTGACTCATGAATAAGCCATAAACCAAAATTTCTTTGTATACATTTTAGTTTCTCTTGTATTTGCTTTATATAAAGAGCTTCAAAATCCGTAATAATAATACATGTGTTTTATGTTATTTTATCTCCGTTATTTTATCATGACAATCCACAGAAAACTTTTCCTAAACACTAAACTTGAAATCTAAACATTTTATCCGAAAAAATACGATGTAAAGTAATATTACTCGAGACAACTTTTATTTTATTTATCACTTCCCATAACAAAAAACTGCTTCTGCCACTGAATAGCTTCAAAAGGTGTTAAAGAAATTTCATTTATTGCGATACAGATATCTCCATCTGGTGTCCATCACAGAAGATATATGGAACACCATTACGATCTGATAGCCTAACACTTTTAAAGAATTATTAGTCAACGTCTGGAGAGAATTCTAGGGAAAGATAAAATAAAAATGTGCACTGAAAAAAGTGTATTTGATGTGTATGTATAAAAAATATGATGTATATGTTTTGGATATGTACCAATTTCTGTTTTATTTATCGACATCTAGAAAAATATGTTATATTTCAGGAAAACAAATTGATAAGATAAGGAAAAAACTAAATAAATGCAGTTGATTTTTTTGTGAGGAATTGAACTTTGTTGTTTTGTTCCGTTTTCATTGGCGTCAGTTTTTGAATGAGACGGTCACTGTGAAATGTAGTTAAGGTAATCGCTTATTCTGAAACGCTTCCGGTCCACACCACTCCAAAACAAAACTCTGACATTCGGGCTTCGAAACCCGTAATTTTATTCGTTCCGGTTTTCGTTCTGTCAAAAATAACGGTTTTCGGTTCAGTTAAAGTTACATGGGGAGGTTAATATGAAATAGTCGGCAAATATGGAATAGGTGGTTTAAACTGTTAAAAAACTAATTATACTTTATAAAACATAGCTATTTTTAACTATAAAACTATTTTTAACAGGGCTCCGAACCGTAATTTTATTCGTTCCAGTTGTCGTTCCGGTTCAGCTGAAAGTTACTGTATCAGTCCAGTCAAAAATAATGGTTTTCGGTTCAGTTAAAGTTACATGTGGAGGTTAATATGAAATAGTCGGCAAATATGGAATAGGTGGTTTAAACTTTAAAAACTAATTATACTTTATAAAACATAGCTATTTTTAACTATAAAACTATTTTTAACAGGGCTCCGAACCGTAATTTTATTCGTTCCAGTGTTCGTTCCGGTTCAACTGAAAGTTACTGTATCAGTCCAGTCAAAAATAATGGTTTTCGGTTCAGTTAAAAAAGTTACATGTTTAGGTTAATATGAAATAGTCGGGAAATATGGAATAGGTGGTTTAAACTTTAAAAACTAATTATACTTTATAAAACATAGCTATTTTTAACTATAAAACTATTTTTAACAGGGCTCCGAACCGTAATTTTATTCGTTCCAGTGTTCGTTCCGGTTCAACTGAAAGTTACTGTATCAGTCCAGTCAAAAATAATGGTTTTCGGTTCAGTTAAAGTTACATGTGGAGGTTAATATGAAATAGTCGGCAAATATGGAATAGGTGGTTTAAACTTTAAAAACTAATTATACTTTATAAAGCATAGCTATTTTTAACTATAAAACTATTTTTAACAGGACTTCGAACCGTAATTTTATTCGTTCCAGTTCAAGCGAAAGAAAGTTTTTCGGGGCAGTTCCGGTTTTCGTTCCTTCAAAAATAACGGTTTTCGGTTCAGTTAAAAAAATTCCCTTTGGAGGTTAATATGAAATAGACGGTAAATTATGGAATAATGCGTTTAAACTGTTAAAAAGCTAATTATAAACATAGCTATTTTTAACTATAAAACTATTTTTAGTAGGGCTTCGAACCGTAATTTTATTCGTTACGGTTTTGGTTCCGGTTCAATGAAGTGAAAATATACAGGTTCAGTTCCGGTTTTCGTTCCTTCAAAAATAACGGTTTTCGGTTCAGTTAAAAAAGTTACATGTGGAGGTTAATATGATATAGTCGGGAAATATGGAATAGGTGGTTTAAACTGTTAAAAAACCAACTATAAAAGTAGCTATTTTTAATTATGAAACTATTTTTAACAGGGCTTCGAACCGCAATTTTATTTGTTACGGTTTTCGTTCCTTCAAAAACAGCGGTTTTCGGTTCAGTTAAAAAAGCTACATGTGGAGGTTAATATGAAATAGTCGGGAAATATGGAATAGGTGGTTTGAACTGTTAAAAAACTAATTATAAACATAGCCATTTTAACTATAAAACTATTTTTAACAGGGCTTCGAACCGTAATTTTATTCGTTACGGTTTTTGTTCCGGTTCAATTAAGTGAAAGTATATCGTTTCAGTTCCGGTTATCCTTCTTTCAAAAATAACAGTTCTCGGTTCACTTCCGAATGAATAATTTTATGTATCTAGTTATGCCGACCTAGTTGTATGGTGGGTAAAGCGCCGTTCTACGGTTTCGGGTTCAGCTCCCGGCGGCCGGGGTTCGATCCCCGACTGGGCTTGGTTGTCATGTCCGTCCCTTCATAGGGGTCGACGTTGTCCACCTACTAGGTGTCCCCATAATACAGAGACCAATAATTCCGGCCTGTTGTGGCCAAAGCTTTCGAGGCAGAGGCCGGCCTTTAGAAAAAAAAAAAAAGATATAGTTATTTGTACTAAAAACATAATTCTAAAATCAACTGAATGAACGCTGCCTACTGCAAGTAGTTTCATGCGAAACTGAAACAGAAAAACAGTATTGAACATGAAAACAGGAAATCCAAAAGCAATGTATTGTCCGTTTTGCTAAAGATGAGCGACTGCAAACAAGACGATTCTACACGGGAAAGGGGCGATAGGTGAGATGTGTATTTTTCGAAGCTCTATTTTGGCTCGCTGTCTTTTTATGATGTCTTCCATTTTGCTTTATTTCAGTTCCGAATTTCAGAAACTATTCTATTTATTTCTAGTTCAAGTGTAAACCGTTTTAAACATAAGCGAGCATTTCTAAACTTCCGTTCGTCCCTATTTTGATGAAATCGAATCAGATTTGACGCATGCGCAAATGGGAGGAAGGCTCTGAGAAACGAAAATAGACTGCACATGCCATGATGATAATTATAGGGTTGATGTTCAGTAAGGAAATATTGATAAGTTAGTTACAGTGACAAAATGATTGAAGATATATTACGTCCAAATACGCAAATCATTAAAAGTGTGTTTTTGTCAAAAAGGTGCTTTCGATTGACATCCAATTAGTTACGCATATCATAGGTCACTGTCTTGCATACTGCCTAATTTTTAGGGAGTGCACGCCTTACAGTTTTTGACAGGCTACAGAATACTATTCTTATACATTATGCCCTTATATACTCAAATATTTTATTTGCACTAGTGCCTGAACACTAGATCTCATTCGATTGAATGAAATGTATTTATACGCTTGGAAAATTTGTTCGGAAAGCCTAGTGGAGTCATTCCAGAATTTTTTAGTGTGTTATGCATATAACACATTATATTATACCGGGTGATTCAAAATAGATGTTAAGGGGATTATTTTTTAAACCCTAAGGGATCGAAACATACACGCTTAAATCTATTGAGTAAAATAATAATCAAACGGAGTACATTTTTACTCAATTATTGACTTCAAACAGCCATTCTCCCGATTGAGTCAAATTGGCTCAATTCATCGACAAATATCAATGGAACGAAAAATTCTCAATTTTTGAGCATTCTACAACAGCTCCATTGAGGCTCAATAATAATCAAAAATGAGGAGTGTCTGTCCGTTTTTGATTCATATAACTGTACTCAATTATGATTATTATTGAAGCTATAGAAGGAGCGTTTTTTCAAAATCAGTGATTTTTTAATTAATATATCTGTACTCAATTAATATTATTATTTTAAGCTAGAAAAAGGGTGTCTTATGAAAATTGGCTGTTTTTGATTCATATATTGAATGATTCGTTTTCTTCATTTTTTATTATCAGAGCTGTCATCTATGATTATAAGCCCGTGAAAATAAATTTTAAATCAAGGCAAATACATTACATATATCTTAATACACTATAAAAAAGTATTTTTTTAATAGATAGAATATAATTTCACTATAGTATCTCGTTATAAAAACGAATTCACAGTACAGTCAGAATACAGAAATGCAATCATGGTTAAACCAGCTGTGAGATTGAATTAAAGAAGCGACCCAATTTATTGACATGAAAAAGGTAAAATACTACTGACTCACTTTGGGTGGAGATATCCTAACTTGATTTGTTTTACAACAGCTTTTTATAATCCAATCGTAAGAAACTATGTCATTAAAGCGACATCTTTACCTAAAGCATCTCCTCCCTATCGAGGCTGAATTTATTTCACAACTCTGGATATGAAAAAGATGCATTTGGTATTCGAATATAACATAAAATTATCAACACGAATACACACACAACTATGCCCGACTATGAACCGTTAGCCGTTGAACAGCGTGGGTCACGTGACAGTAATAGGATATGGGTCGTGGGGGAGAAGAGACGGACAGAATACTCAAGTAGACAAGATTTTTGCGGAAAATGAGTTAAATAGAATAAAGCGGATGGGGAGTTCTGGGGCGAATGGAGGCATTCACAAATTATTGTCTTGAATGAGTATTTTTTGACGTAAAAGGATTTAAATCGGCCGATAAGAAATTTAATCAATAAATGAGTGTTAGTTTTAATCAATAGATTTAAGCGTGTACTTCCAGTTAGAAAAGTTCGTCCAATTAAGAGTAGCTTTCAGATAGGACATTTCTTTTACTACTGGGGGGTTGTATACATATTAAAATAAGAAATTTAACTTCAATACCGTCCCTCCTTACCTCCCCTTTATATTTAGAAGAATGTTGCTCTTTGCCTAAGAAAATGAATGAAACAAATCCCGCGCCTCCACGTGAAATAGTTTAGCAAAAAAATTTATTTTTAAAAAGGATGACTTACACCACTTAACCTGCTATATTGGCGTCGGTTTCCAAGCGAAAAAAATCTTTGCTTTGGGGAACTAACTATGAGCCGATAAAAGTTAAATAATGATCCCATTGTTGGAAAGGCAATTAAGGGTAAATGAACAGGTGCAGTTTTACCTAAAATGATCGGTACTGTTTTATAAAAGCAGCGAAAATTTAGTCCTTTTTTTTGGGAGGGGTGGGGGGGCATCCACTCATTACGTCACGCTTCTAGAGAAGGGATTTTAATGTGTAAAAGAGAACGATAAAACAATTCTGTGGGTTACTACGGTGTGGTCACGTTCACTAGAAGCTACGAAACATGTGTTATAGGAAACATGTGTTGTAGCAATGTATTGTCCGTTTTGCTAAAGATGAGCGACTGCAAACAAGACGATTCTACACGGGAAAGGGGCGATAGGCGGGATAGGGCGATACCCACGGGATAGGGCGATAGGAACTTGCTAAATTGCGATTAGAGAAGTCAACTGCGTCTATCGAGTGACTATTAACATAAATGAATGTCATTTGGAAAGTAATCACATTTTTCTCACTTTGGAAACATCCCCTTATTGTTTGGCGACCCATGCCAAAATTTTCAAACGGATATATCTCGGAAACTGTTCCACGTAGACACACGGGATTTGTTTTATTCATTTTCTTAGACAAAGAGCAGCCTTCTTCTAAATAGAAAGGGTAGGAAAGGGGGAACCGTATAAAAATTAAATTTCGTATTTTAATATGTATACAACCCCCATAAAAATAAAAAATCTGGAGTGACTCCACTCGACTTTCCGAACACTTACGATTAAGATCATTACCAAGCACTTAAATAAATTTTAATCGATGAATCATTCAAACATATATACCAAATTGAAACTCAATCGAATGCACCGTTTAAACGCTTGCGCACTTTCAAGAATTTCTCCCCCTATGCCATTATGCCATAACATAAAAGAAAGTTTTGTCGTAGCCCTTTAGGAGAACTATAAGTCCTATACACACCAAAATCAATACCGGTCTTAGGATGGTGGTTTATAACATGTATACCGAATTTGAGCTCCATCGAATGTACCGTTTAAACGCTAGCGCACATTCAAGAAATTCCCCCATAGGCCATCATGTAAAAGAAATCTTGGTCGTAGCCCTTTAGAAAAACTATAAGATCTATACACACCCAAATC
Organism: Cheiracanthium punctorium; assembly: GCA_038373885.1. Taxonomy (NCBI): domain Eukaryota; kingdom Metazoa; phylum Arthropoda; class Arachnida; order Araneae; family Cheiracanthiidae; genus Cheiracanthium; species Cheiracanthium punctorium. The sequence continues at coordinate 260,342 of JAWZYV010007229.1, forward strand.
AATACCGGTCTTGCGACGGTGGCTCATTACATGTATACCCAATTTGAGCTCAATCGAATCTACCGTTTAAACGCTAGCGCACTTTCAAGAAATTCCCCCCATAGGCCATAATGTAAAAGAAATCTTGGTCGTAGCCCTGTAGAAAAACTGTAAGTCCTATACACACCCAAATCAACACCGGTCTTGCGACGGTGGTTTATGATCTATATATCCAATTTGAGCTCAATCGCATGCCCTGTTCAGGAGCTATCGTGTTCACTCACATACACACAAACACACATACACACACATACATACATACATCTCGTAAAAATAGCATAAATGGATTCAGAAGCCCTCAAAACGTGTAAAAACACCAAAATCTCGAAGTCGAATTTTTTCATGATTACAATACTTTCCTTACATGGTACATGTTCGGAAAGTAAAAAGGTCATATCTGAAAGCTACACTTAATTGGACGAACTTTTCTAATTGGAAGTATGTATCGATCACTTACGGTTTAAAAAATAATCGCCTTCACATCTATATTGAATCACCAGTTATATAACACATTATGTGTTATACATATGAATACAACGGAAACACGTTTCCTTCAACAACTGGAAAAGCCTACAAAATGTGTACATAAAGTAAAGTTTCTTGTAAAGATACAAAATATCGCTGTCTGAATTTCATCACACAAGAAATACTTCACCCCTACTGGATCGTACTGTAAAATGCTTTGAAAGAATTATTAGTCTTTATCTAGATAAAAAATTTTGGAAAAAATGATAAGGAAGTTAAAAAAAAAAATGCAAGTTGGATAGCGTAATTCTTTGAAACTTGTTTTGGCCGTGTACCAATTTTAGTTTCACGTAGCACTCGAAAAATGTTTTATATTTCGCAGAAAAGGAAAGAAATTAAAGTGTGTTTTTTTCTCAAGGAAATCCTCATTAACACTAAAATGCTATTAAAATCAGTCACGGTTTTTTTGTGGATACTAGGGGCCAAGGCCCCCCAGACTCTCAAGGATCGCTTTCCGTATGAGGCAGTCGGTCCCTAATAAGGCTTATTCGTAAAAAAAGACATAATTCCAAAAGACAAAACCCGAAGATTGGATCCGATAGAATGTTACTGAGCTACGCATTGCTTGGTTCTTTCAGGTTCATGGGTGCATAAAAATTTAAACTTCACACTACAGTAGAACCCCCCCCCCCTCATAACACGGAAGATATTTTGTTATGGGAATCCGTGTTGTACGGGTCCTGAGCTATACTCCACCTGGAGTGCGGACTCCGCTTATAATCGCTGGAAAAATTATTGGCACTCCTCAGAAACACAATGATATTTAAAGTTGCCATTCAAAAGTTATATTAATTACGAGCTAAAGCATAATAAAATCAGAACATGTGTTTCAGCTGTATTTTTAATAATGTAAAACCTATTGGACACCTTGCGAATTGGCCACCCATGGCGATTTTTCATTATTGGCCGACTTGCGTACATGTAAAGTTAATAAAAGCTACGGAACAGATAGGATAGCTTGCCACCCATGGCGACATTTCATTATTGGGTGATTGACACATGCTCACAACCTATAATTACTCTTCATTTAAGGTTATCGGAAAACCGTTATCCATATTTTCATTTACATAATCGTTTGCAGATCGGCGTACTTAGCACCACGAATTATACAATCTCGTCGCGCTAGCCAATATCCAAAGTGTACTGTAACTGCTATAATGGCACAGTGAACGCCGCCAACTATTTCTACTGGTAGCCAATAATCCAGCTGGACCGAAACGGCTTTAAAATAATCTGCATTTTAATTATTTTTAATTTTGAAGATATTAGTTATTCTGTTTTGGAAAAAACGGATAATCGCTCATTCTAAACTCCTGTTGTCAAGCGATAGCGAACTTACTATTTGAAAATGGTCAACTTTGTGTAACACATTTTGAGTTACTTATTTCATATAGTTTTTATTTTGGCGTAAAATGGGTGTATTTCTACTTCATGTTTGACAATTTCACGTGATACTACATACTTGGATACGCTTTGTTGTAAAGGAATGAATGATTTTATGCCCAATCTGGCAACCATTCTGTTTATTTTTTTAGTTTTTTATTAATATCTTCTAAAATAATTCGATTTTCGAAATTTAAGTCAGCTGAGCAGGTTCCTCGGAATTTTTCGAATCTGTGGGCACCTTAGTCGAAACTCAAATCCCCACGGTTTAGGAGGAGTTAGGTACACAAGCTATTGACAGCGCCAGCGGCTTTTATTTTTTTTTAGAATAGAGAGATTAATTGTGGTGCGACACTTTTCAAACAGTATTGTTGCAGAATTCTCTGCTTGTTTCCTGAGCTCGTCGTTCTATAGTCCAGTTTGTGTAGAAAGTTCTATAACAGAGTCCACTTTCCAGGATGGAACACGGGCTTTATTGCTTCTAGAACTTCGTTGAACCATCAGCTGTGCAAAATTCACAGGCAATAAACGCCAGTAGCTCGTTTATAACAGTCCACTCAGTACCAAAGCTTTCATGAATGCTGTCAGTCACACAAAATAAAACGCTTCCACAGGTAAAATTCAGTGGAAATATACAAGGGATAACCCTAACAGTCCCTCAAGACACAGCAATGAAGAATTGACACACACCACTTAAAAACCAGCTTCAAAACCAAGCGAAAATACCGCTTCTATAGCGTCCATACAAATAACAGTCCTATTAGTATAGAAGCTTTCACAAAAAGCAACTTTTGCGAAACGTTATTTCCGAATTTTAACTGAAGGGTCAACTGTTGTGAACATTTATATATATTGGGTTGGCAACAAAGTAATTGCGTTTTTCCTTATGTCAATATTTCGCCTGGCCAAAACTACTGAAGTTAATTATGCGAAATTTGGCACGTACGTGAGTTCTTCAACATAAGTGCTAGATCAGAGAGCATTTTCCAAAATTCGTAATCTTAGGGGGGGTAAGGGGCCAAAAAGTTCTTTTCACATATCCCGCGTGATCTCAAATAAAAATAGAGATATCCGTGAAATTCTTTCTGTAAAATACAGCAGTCACGAATACCTAAAAATTAATTTCAGGACATTTTCAATAGTGTCCTCTAAGGAGGATAGAAGCGAAAAAAGGGGGAGGGTGGCCCTCTTTTATGGACGAAAAAAAATACTGCCAGTGAAATTCTTACTTTTAAATGTAACAAATATGAATCGTATGTTCAGGCACAGCTTACCTGTAATTAAAAACGTGTTGAAAACTTATTTGCTTGAATTTTATACCAGAAAACGCAATTACTTTGTTGCCAACCCAATAGTTAGTGTGTTTAGCTTGAAATGGATGAATGCCTTCAAACTGCCATAAATTTTCCTGTACTGGAATTCTTTTAAGTTCTACTGTAAAAGAACTATACAGGCTGCATTACTTTCCACGGAGAAGATGGTTTATTTATCTTTAATAAGATCAATTACTTTTGGTATATTTTACATAATTTCTAAAATACAATTGTTGCAAAATAGTCTGCATGTTTCCTGGGTCAGTCGTTCTAAAGTTCAGTTGGTGTAGAAAGTTCTAGTAAAGAGTCAACTTGTCAGAATGGAATACAAATTTTATAGCTTCCAGAACTTTGTCGACCCATCAGCTGTACAAAATTCACAACCACATTTAAACAGTATAATGTGCCTATAACAGTCCGCTTAGTACAGAAGCTTTCACAAATGCTGTAGTTTTCTAACAAAATAGAACACTTACACAGGCAAATTCTAATGCAAGCATACGAGGGATAACACTAACAGTTGCTCAAGACTCAACATTGAAGAGTTTACACACAGCTCTAAAAATCTAAGCTTCCATAAACGAGCGATAACGCTGCTTCTATATCGTCAATAAAAATAACACTCCTCTAAGTACAGAAGCTTTCACAAATGCTTCATTTCTCACACAAAATAAAACACTTCCACCGACAAATATTCAGTGGAAACTTAAGAGGGGAATCGTAAACAGTTCCTCAAGACCCAGCAATGAAACATTGACCCACAGCACTTAAAAACAATGCTTAAATAAAGTAATAATACCGCTTTCAAAGCGTCAATCCTAAGCCTTAAGCTCTCACGAACATTTATCTCTCCTACACGAAAACAGTAGATTGAACCGGGCAACCAGCGCTGCTTTTATAGATTGCGACGAATACTGGGGAAGCTTCCAGAAAAAAACTATCCGCGGAATGTTGTAGAACAAACTCGATTGCGTAATAGAAGAAGTAATATTAGGGCATTATGTAATGTTAATGCAGAAAAAAACTAACTTTACAGGCCTCGTTGGGAAAATTGCGCCAAACTTCCAAAATGTCACGAAGAATTGGTGAATTTTTGGCGAAGAACATTTCCCCGAAATTTGGCGCCAAAAATAAATCACCTAAAAGTGAGGGTAGCGAAGGCTCTAACTTTAATACTTCTCGAGATTTCTAGTAAACGCTATATTTAATCAATGGTGAATACCCTTTAAAGCGCGAATTTTGATTACGTCATAGAAACATTAATGAAAACAATGGAAGAAAACAAACTTTAAAGGCCCCCATTGGAAAAATCGACCGAAATGCCCCTGAAATATCACAAGGATTGGCTACATTTTTGGCGAAATATCTCTCAATTTGGCGCCGAAAATAAGTCCCCAAAAGTGAGGAGCAGAGCTCCAACATTAATATTTCTCGAAAACACCATAGAAACCAATGAAGAAACCTAAAACTCCAAATATCACGTTCTAGTTAAACAATGTCCATGCAACAAAATGCAAAATTTAACTATTTGAAGCGTAGAACACGAGTTTTAAACTATTTTTATCAGAAAACAGGTAGAACAGATTGAAAATTCGTAACTATATATTAATGTAACTATATAATATACGTAACTATAACTATATATAATTAAGGGGGGTCAGGGGGGTCTCCCCCTGACGTGGCGCGAGCAGCCGAGTTATATATACACACTAGCTGAAGTACCCGTCCTTGACGGGTTAGTGAATGCAAATTTCCAAAAAGCAAGAACTTTCGTCAGCATTGTAGGAGTACACAGAATGGATGTAGTATGTTGCCAAAGTAAAGAAAGCGAAGTTATAATTTTTATGTATTGTTAAAATATTACAGGTTAGAGAGTCACTAAGTAATATCATTTCATTCGCTTTAGTCGTAATTATGGGATGCGCGAACGAATTTTTACGCATATTGAAATAATTTTCGCAAAATCTCAAAATCTAATCAACATTTTTGAAAAATTGGAAGCCTAGAATTTAAGTTGAGTGACAACCTATCATGTCACCCAATTTCGTTTCATTCCCTGCAGTCTTTATTTCGTGATGCTTGAACAAAATTTCAGCATTCTAAAACGATTTTCGCAAAATCTCAAAATGTAATCAAAATATTTTTAAAATTCAACGCCTATAAATTAAGATTAGCAACTACCTATCCTATCACTAAATTTCGTATCATTCGTATTAGTCGTTATTACGTGATGTTTGAAGAAATATAAACGTATTTTGAGAGAATTTTCACAAAATCTCAAAATCTAATAAAAATGTTTAAAAAATTGGACACCTATAGTTTATGTTGAGCAACCATCTATCGTGTGACCAAATTTCATATCATTCGCTTTAGTCGTTATTACGTAATGCGGGAACAAAGATTCACTCAGTTTTAAACGATTTTCACAAAATCTCGAAATCTGATCGATTTTTTTAATTAGATGCTTATAGTTTAAGGTGAGTGGCCACCTATCATTTCACCAGATATCATTTTTTCACCTTTGCAGTTATTACGTGATGTTCGAACACAAATTTACGCAGTTTGAAATGATTTTCGCAAAATCTCAAAATCCTAATCAAGATTTTTTGTTTAAAAATTCGAGAGCACCTAATGTTTTTAAAGTTAGTAGTTTAGTGAGCCACCTATCATGACACCCAATTTCATATCATTCGCTTCAGTCGTTTTTACGTGATGCTTGAACACAAATTTACGCAGTTTGAAAGGATTTTCGCAAAATCTCAAAATCCAATCAAGATTTTTTAAAAATTCGACGCCTATGTTTTAAGTTGAGTGACCACCTATCATGACACCCAATTTCATATCATTCGCTTCAGTCGTTTTTACGTGATGCTTAAACAAAAAAAGCGTCACGGACAGAATGACAGAAGACAGTGACAGAATGACAGACAGACAAACTTTTTTTTGAGGGTCGCATCGGATTCCCGGGTGCTTGAAACGGATAGAAATCGCAAAATTTTTTGAATTCCAAGAAATGTACAGACAAAAGTCTAATTTTATTTATATAGATATAAGTATATATATATATCTGCACGGAATAAAACACAGTTGCTTCAGCCACCAAGAAAAGCCTATAAAATGTGTGTATAAACTTCCTTGAAACAGATACAAGATATCGCTGTCTGGTTTTTATCACATAAGAAATACTTCAACCGATATGATCTTACTGTAGAATGCTCACAAAGAATTATTAGTTTTCGCCTAGATAAAAATTGTAGAAAAAAAAATACAGAAGGGAAGAAATGTAAACTGGACACAGCATTTCTTGTATATTTTTTTCTGGCCGTGTACCAATTTTTGTTTCACTTCGTATTTGGAGATGTTGTTTTATATTTCGCAGAATAAAGAAAACCGATTAGAACTGTATTTTGTGTGAAGGAAGGCTTTATTAGCTCTAAAAAGCTATTAACCCATTTGTGCCTGGATATTTTTGCGACTTTCTTCGATTTTTACTGATAACAGAAATAATAGATAAATTCCTGATGTCGCCTTCTTGAACAAGGGATGATTTCTTTTAAAATCATTATGCATAAAAATCGAAATTTCAACATCCTACTGGGTCATGTTAAAATATTTTGTAGAGTTGAGGCTCAATACTCATGAATAAAGCCTAGGAAAAATAAATAACGTTTTCGACTAATAGCGAAAATGCCGTCCCAAAAAAGGGACACTAGGCATAAATGGGTTAAATTCAGTCACGGTTTTTTTTTTGTTGGACAGACATTATGTTGTGTCTCTTTTCAAGCAGTTAACTACTATATAGTTACGCTGATACCTGACTCGCTGACTCTCTAACAATTCCGTTCTGACCACTGCAAGCCTCACCATGGCACAGTGGTTATGCCACTGAAAATGGTAGACAGCCGAGATGTGAAGGTCCCGGGTTCCTGAAATATACAATTAATTAGAGGTATATACTGTAGAAGATCAGGAGCTTCAAATTACTTCACATCTACTTATAGAATACGCTAGCGTATGCGGTAACAAAATCAACGCTATTTCCACTCTGTGAACGGCAACAGCAAGATGTAAACATGAGTTTAATAACAATAACGCATGTGCCAAAATCCAAACGAACAGTTCAACGACGTCCAATGGAGCAAGCCTACTTCACGCAGTAAGCTAGGTTACAAAATAACAATAATGGATACACAAAAATGCAAGATCTTTCGGACTTTTTCACTGCTTTAAAATATAGAATGGACACTACTTGGCGCGGTTATCGCCCATATAAAAAAACGTCACCTGCATTGGGCTAAAGTGCATTTTAGCCATTGGCTGTTTCAACATCGGCTTTTTGAATGACATCCAAATGTGCAGCAACCCTAACCTTTATAAATTTCATGACAAATACTATTAAAATAAAGAACAGAACTGAGAACTGAGACTGAGAACAGAGCTGAGTATAAAGAACAGAAAACTCTGCTATTCCTGGGTTCGTCGTTCTAAAGTTCAGTTGGTGTGGAAAGTTCTAGAAAAGAGTCCACTTGTCAGGATGGAAAACGAACTTTATTGCTTCTAGAACCTCGATGAACCATCCGCTGTACAAAATTCATAGGCACTCACGGCCAGTAGCTCGTTTATAACACTCCACTCAGTACCGAAGCTTTCATAAATACTGTCATTCTCATACAAAATAAAACACTTCAACAGACAAAATTCAGAGGAAATATACGAAGGATATCGTACACAATCCCTTAAGGCACAGCAATGAAGAATTGACACACAGCACTCAAAAATCAGCTTCGAAAAGTAAGCCAAAAACTGCTTCTATAGCGCCAATACAAAGCGTAACACAGCAAACTCACTCCACGAGAGCTCGAGTCACACTGACTCTATCGGGGCGGCACGCTTGTATTTATAGAAGAGGCAGAAGCTACAAGGAGCTTCCAGATGAATCTATTTCAATATTATGCTATCACGCAAGTTAATGCAGCAAATCTAACTTTAAAGACCCCATTGGGGAAAAAGCGCCAAATAACCAAAATGTCGCCAAGCTTGGCGACTTTTGGAGAAATATCGCCAAATAACCAAAATGTCGCCAAGCTTGGCGACTTTTGGAGAAATATCGCCAAATTTGGCGCCGAGAAAGTCCCCAATATTTCTCGAGATTTCTAGAAACTGCTTACCAATGGAATGGGGAAACCAAAACCTCCGTATCTCTGGATCTAATCGACCGATTTTCATGCAACGAAAGGCAAAATTTAACTATTGGAACCGTAGAATTCGAATTTTAAACTATTTTAAACCCCAGAACAGCGGGTAGCCTCGAAAATTCGTAACAAAAAACAAAGAAACATGATTTTCGTTGAAATGAATCCAATAATTTGGCCATCACTTCACTGAGTAAAAAGAACAGTAAGGTATGGCAGAGGATAGTAATTTTAAAATGAATCCACGGATATTGTTTACTAAACTCGAATCCGTAACCCATATGTGCCTGGATATTTTTGCGACTTTCTTCGATTTTTACTGATAACAGAAATAATAGATCAATTTCTGATGTCCACTTCTTGAACAAGGGATGATTTTTTTTGAAATCATTATGCATAAAAATCGAAGCATCAACATTCTACTGGGTCATGTTAAAATAGTTTGTAGAGTTGAGGCTCAATACTCATGAATAAAGGCAAAATAAATAACGTTTTCGACTCATAGCGAAAATGCCGTCCCAAAAAAGGGACGCTTGGCATAAATGGGTTAATTTACGCGATACTGGATCGCCAAAGCTTCAAAAATTCGTTTATTAACAAGCATAAAATCCAATCTTGTGGCAGAATAAAACGATTTGCCATCACTCTTCCAGGAGATATATACGCACACTTAAATTATGCACGATAATCCCACGATAATTATAAATTTTTCTCCAAAATAAATTTCAGATAGGAAGGGATAATACAGCCAGTGGAGATACATCGCCGTGATTTATGATATAGATAAAGCAGCACGGTGCAGGTAAAGCACCGAGCTTTAGTGGAAACAGTTAACTGTATTCATGGGAGAGCTGTTTGAATGTAGCTTTAGTGAATGCGTAATTCTTCAGATTTACTGTACTCGAGTGGGCGATGCCGTAAAAATCATCGTACTGCAAAGTATTTTGAGGGGAGTAAATGCTTTATGGCCGTATTAAATTGGGCTCGTATATCTTTATATTCTTCACAGGAAGATATTTATTTTAAAATACGTAGAGGATGTAGATCGTATTTTCGGGAGCCCATAATGAATGATCATGCAATTTTACATTAACCTTTTATCTATTCAGTTAATTCAAATTTTCAAATATATCATTTAAATACTCATTTAAATATATCAATTAATAGATCAATAATAAACCGTTTAAGTATCTCTCTATTCTAAAAAAAAGTAACGGCCGCTGTCAAGAGCTTGTTGGGCTATCTTCTCCTAAACCGTGGGGATTTGAATTTCGAGAAACGTGTCCACCGATTCGGAAAATTTCGAGGAACCTGATACGCTGACTTAAATTTCGGAATTCCAATTATTTTGGAAGACTAGGGGCCAAGGCCCCCAGACTCGCTACGCTCGCTTTTCGTATAAGGCATTCGGCCCCTAATCAGGCTTATTCGTAAAAAAGACATAATTTCAACAGACAAAACCCGAAGATTGGATCCGATAGAATGTTACTGAGCTACACATTGCTTGGTTCTTGCATGTTCATGGGTACATAAAAATTTAAACTTCACACTACAGTAGACCCCCTACCCCTCATAACACGGAAGATATTTTGTTATGGGAATCCGTGTTGTACGGGTCCTGAGCTATACTCCACCTGGAGTGCGGACTCCGCTTATAATCGCTGGAAAAATTATTTGCACTCCTCAGAAACACAATGATATTTAATGTTGCCATTCAAAAGTTATATTAATTAGGAGCTAAAGCATAATAAAATCAGAACATCTGTTTCAGCTGTATTTTTAATAATGTAAAACCTATTGGACACCTCGCGAATTGGCCACCCATGGCGATTTTTCATTATTGGGCGACTTGCGTACATGTAAAGTTAATAAAAGCTACGGAACAGATAGAGATAGCTTGCCACCCATGGCGACTTTTCATTATTGGGCGATTTACACATGCTCACAACCTATATTTACTGTTCATTTAAGGTTACCGGAAAACCGTTATCCATATTTTCATTTACATAATCGTTTGCAGATGGGCGTACTTAGCACCACGAATGATACCATCTCGTCGCGCTAGCCAATATCCAAAGTGTACTGTAACTGCTATAATGGCATAGTGAACGCCGCCCAATATTTCTACTGGTAGCCAATAATCCAGCTGGACGCGAACCGGCTTTAAAATAATCTGCATTTTAATTATTTTTCATTTTCAAGATATTAGTTATTCTGTTTTGGAAAAACGAATCATCGCTCATTCTAAACTCCTGTTGTCTAAGCGAACTTACTATTTGAAAATTGTCAACTTTGTGTAACACATTTTGAGTTACTTATTTCATATAGTTTTTATTTTGGCGTAAAATGGGCGTAATTCTAACTCATGTTTGTAAATTTCACGCGATTCTAGATACTTGGAAACGCTTTGTTGCAAAGGAATGAATGATTTTATGCCCAATCTGGCAACCATTCGGTTTATTTTTTCAGTTTTTTATTGATATCTTCTAAAATAATTTGATTTTCGAAATTTAAATCAGCTTAGCAGGTTCTTCAGAATTTTCGAATCTGTGGGCACCTTAGTCGAAACTCAAATCCCCACGGTTTAGGAGGAGATAAGCTGACAAGCTTTGAGACAGTGCCAGCGGCCTTTACTTTTTTTTAGAATAGAGAGATATTAATAAAAAACTGAAAAAAATAAGCTGGACGGTTGCCAGATTTGGCATAAAATCGTTCACTCCTTTGCAACAAAGCAATTCCAAGTATGTAGAATCGCCTGAAAGTGACAAATATGAAATAGAATCACACAATTTGTACGCCAAATTAAATCGTGTGTAGATTGTTGTATGAAAATTATTTAGTGGGTGACAATTTATGAATACATTTATCCGACTGCAATAGAAAAAGATTGATTTATTACCGCAAAAGAAGAGAAAAAGGCTTAACAAGTTGCTTTAGAGAAAACAAGGAAAGTTTTTCTGAAAGTTTTATGGTTATTACTCTAATTTCTTATAACGTAAAACTTACAATAAGGAAAGTAGGAAAAATGTCAAAATTAATTCGGATTACTATCAGAAGTATGTTTAAACACCTATTTTTAAAGAAGAAATTCCATCCCTTTATCCAAACAATCTTCACTGTGTTAAGTTTCATCAGGATAAAGCTCCAAACCATACCTCTAAATCTACTGCTCTCTTTTTTGATAAAAATGAAACTGGAATTGAAGCTATTCCCTTTAAATGCATCCCACCCAAGTCCCCTGACGTGTCTCCTATGGATTACTGTGCATTTGGACTTTCAAAACAAGCTCTTTATAAGCAGCATCCCAAAACATTGGGTGGACTCTGGAAGATTGTGAAATAGGAGTAGAACAATATCACTCCTGATGTTTTAAGAAAAGGACTTATCTTGGAAATTACGATATAATATGATAGTTTAAAGAAAAGGCTATCGGATTGAACCCATTAGAAAATAAAATTCTTATATTTTTTTCTATATATATCTTTGCAAAATCGTTATAAAAATGTGTAGAACAGTAAGGTATGGGGCGTCGAAGCTAGCCGCCTTGGCGTCTATAGTTTAAAATAGTTAAGTAGATCCTTCATTACGCCCGAATTAAGGAAAAAAATCCAAGATGTTTTTACAAGATCAACGACTCATTAAAAACACCCTTCCAGCATTTTACCTTTGAAATACATTCCGAAAATAGTGTACTTACAGGTGGAAAAACACGTTATTTCACCATAAAACTGTTCCAAAAGATATCTCGACATACAAAACTCTAAAAATGCTGACTACGATATAGAAAAAAAAAGTTCACAACGTAAATCGATATTTATTCTTCTTCCAAGCATAAAAATAACTGTGATTCAGTCACAGAACAACATACAAAGAGTGTAATAAAGAAACCTCAGTTATTACAATACACATATCTCCATCTGGCGTGAATCACAAATAAATATTTTAGATCTTTCGGTGTAACGTCTTAAGATATTTTTATCAGTTTTTGTCTTGCTGGAGTTTTTTGAAGTGATAGAGAAACATGAAATATAGACTGAAGATATATCTGATATATTTTTGGACGTGTAGGCATTTTTGTTTGTTATTGGATATGAAATTGTATGTTTTATTTCGAATAAAGAAATTGATAAGGTAAAGGAGGAATGATAAAACAGTCATGCAATGTGTCTTTTTATGTCAAAGAGATAATATTTTTATCAACTGAAGGGTTATGCTGTAAAAAAGGAATTGGCGTCACCTTAGCCAGGCCTGTCGAGAGGGGTGGGGGGAAGAGGGGGATTCTCCCACGGGCCGGTGTTTTCAGGGGTCCCGGGCTAAACTTTCAAAAAAAAAAAATTCTGTACAGACAGAAATAGAATCTGCGAAAACCAACACCGAGTGGAATAAGTAAATACGAGACGAGGTCCTAAACGAAACTGGATTGCTGACGTCATGTACGCTCTTTTATTTATTTTTTGAAGGGGCAAACGCATCAACCTTTGTGCTCTCATACGCGGGGAATCACCATGACAACTCCAGCCCGGCAGGTGCTAACTTGATAATTTCCAAGCGCGGGAAAATTCATTCATCCCCAAAATGTTCTTGGAATGAAATTGTTCTGAATGGCTCTCGGAATGTGGATTTTTCAGTTGTTTGCGGTCAGTTTACTTACCCTTGTACTCGTCTTATTATTAAAGTGATTATTTATTTATATTTTTTATAATTATTAGTTATAAAGTATCACATATAAATTAAAGCATATACATATATTACATACTATATTATACATTAAACTATAAAGTATTATTTCGTCAGTGCTTCATGAATAGATTTAATTTCTCACAGCATACTTTTGAAGTTAAAATTATCGTATTGCTAATAAAACATTTCATTGAAGCTATTATGGTAAGGGGGGGCGGCAGATATCTACCCCCCCCCCCCTTGCCCGAGTTTGTCTCTCGTCGGGCCTGACCATGGCATAGTGGTTATATCACTGAAAATGGTAGACGACCGAAGTGTGAATGTCCCAGAGTTCGGGTGCCATCGATTTAACGGTCTGGCGTTTTGGTAGGTTTTCTCCATATGTAACGTGAATACGCGCTAGAAACCTTTAGAAAGTCTTTCCACCAAGGCACCCCCATTGTTGTCAGATCGCCCTAGCGTAGCGTTGCCATAATCACACAAACGTCGAACGTTTTACGGGAGTTTAGAGTTACATGTACAGGATATTCCACAAAGAACCCCTAATTTCGAAAAAGTAACCCAAAAACGGTGATAGATTGATATTATTTATTACTTATTTCTTGTAATTATTATCTTATGTTTTTAAATTTTTATTTTATTTAATTTTAATTTTTTGGCATATCCTTCTTTTTTGCCAATTTCTTGTAAACTCTTTTCCAGCCCATTGGTATCAGATTTGGCACAGTTTCACGGGGCCTGGCTGCATTTGGCGCCATTTTGAATGGCACCTGTATTATATGCTTCTTAGAAAACAATACAGACATCTTAGCATAAATTTAACATGGCGGAGATAGGACTTCCCTGTCCCTCTTAAAGATGTTTTTCCCCAATGCAAAGTAAAGCCATTCAGCTAATAAATGACACAAATGCGTGTGTATATATATCGAACAGTACGGTAACCCTAAGTAGTATTTACATATCAAGAAAAACTCTTCTCGTTTTACAGAGAAAACAGTCGAATGCAAATTCTACAGGAAATTTAAAATCAGAACACCAAGCATCAAGCACTAGATAATGCGAAATGATTTTGTGTTCAACAGAGAAGGAAATAGCGAATACTTTAAAATATATTCATGCATTATAAGAAAAGTTGCATTTAAATGTATTTCAAATATCTACGAGTGTTTCCTTGCGACATGCAATCAGGATACTGTTAGAATAAACTTAGTTTGCGATTAGTGTTCGCTTAGACGTAATAAAGCTGATCTTTTAATGAAAATGTTAGAGCGTTTCATGAAAATCAAAGGATTCTATCTGTGGAAGAATGATGTTGCAAAAAGTATGGCATATTAAATCGATTTTTATGTGATTGTTCTCGGTGTCTGAGCTCTTTCTGACATCCGTATTGCCGTTTACAGCGCCATCTATCGGTAAAAATTGTAACTAAAATTTTGAGGATTTTATATCGAATTCTGACGTTTGTAATTAACACACAACTTTTTCATGTTTCTATCGATCAGTTTTGGAGTTATTCATTTTCAAAATTAATACATAATTTTTAAAATTAGTTCGCAAAACACCCTGTGCACACATGCAAATGAATGCAATAAAATGCAACTTCTTGGGCATGGGCATTTTCATAATTATCCTCCCCAATTGGGGAGGAAAATTATGAAAATGGAAATTTTTATCAATTTTTGCAGAGCTATCTTGATAAACCTCATCCCCCCCCCCTTAAAACGTGATTCATATCTTTACCTAAATTTAAAACAAAAAATTCTTTCATTATTTCTTAATTTTTCGATTATACTTTAAACTACCCATCAGTCCAATCAGTTTTTGAAACCAATGTGAATTACATTCAGAAATGACCGATGCTCCCACACAGTGAAAATTTTATATAATTTTTTTTCCTCCATTTAATTGACTCATATCCTTCAATTAACGTATTAGAAGTCAAAATCTGGAAAAAAAAAAAAAAAAAAAAACTAATTTAAGATATGCCTGAATCTCGATGCGATCTGTAAAAGGCTAAACTTTCATAAATTTACTCGGAGCCATTTCCATAAATTTAGACAGAGCTATCACGATACGACCCCCCCTCCCTTCTTCAAATTTATATATAATTCATATCATCTTAATAATCATATCTTCCTATCACTTTAAATCATCTCATATCTTAATTCAGGGGTTACCAAACTTTTTTCGCCGTGGCACCCTTGTCAGGCTAAAAAAAAAATTTCGGGGCAACCTTTTCAGGCTGAAAAGTTTCGCGGCAGGTTTCATTCTAACCTGATAGCAATTAGGTTAGAATGAAACAGTTTAGATGCATTTTCATTACTTCTTTTATGTTGTTTATAGGGCTAATTATCAAGAAAGTACTCTCTTGGGGAAAGGGATATAGAATTTCGATACCCCTCTCCCATTTCAGGGAGTTCCTGTAAAAAGGAGGCTACTGGACACTGAACTCTCTCGAACTTAACTGAAATATTTTTATTAGGTTGTAACGAAATTTTTCCGCCACTGCAAGTATTGCCTGCACAAGCAGTTCCCGTTGGTGTCTTTGCCACTATTTTGCCAAACGATATTTGTTATTTGAAGGAAAAAGACCTGTTTTAGAGCACTGCGCTGTGAAATCTGTTAAACAATATCGTTATGATTCAGTATAAGGTGTCCGAAATGGAACTATCACGCTACCAGATTGAACCATCCTTTACTCTCAGTTCTGTCGCAAAAAGTCAGCTACAGAATGACACCGAATCATGTGTACAGCTTAAGGCACTACTGTTGTATCCTATGAAGCTGTGAAGATTTGGTACCGAAATTTAAAAAATCTGGAGTGACTCCACTCGACTTTCCGAACACGTACGATTAAGATCATGACCAAGCACTTAAATAAATTTGAATCGATGAATCATTCAAACATATATACTAAATTGAAACTCAATCGAATGCACCGTTTAAACGCTTGCGCACTTTCAAGAATTTCTCCCCATATGCCATTAAGCCATAACATAAAAGAAAGTTTTGTCGTAGCCCTTTAGGAGAACTATAAGTCCTATACACACCGAAATCAATACCGGTCTTGTGACGGTGGTTTATAACATCTATACCCAATATGAGCTCAATCGAATCTACCGTTTAAACGCTAGCGCACTTTCAAGAAATTCCCCCCATAGGCCCTAATGTAAAACAAATCTCCGTCGTAGCCCTGTAGAAAAGCTATAAGTCCTATACACACCCAAATCAATACCGGTCTTGCGACGGTGGTTTATGACCTATATATCCAATTTGAGCTCAATCGAATGCTCCGTTCAGGAGCTATCGTGTTCACTCACACACACACACACACTACACACACACACACACACACAAACACACACACACACATACATACATACATCTCGTAAAAATAGCATAAATGGATCCAGAAGCCCTCAAAACGTGTAAAAACACCCAAATCTCGAAGTCGAATTTTTTCATGATTACAATACTTTCCTTACAGGGTACATGTTCGGAAAGTAAAAACGTGGACTAGGACATTAAAGAAGCAGAGCGCTCTGGCCGGCCTAACGATGCTGATGAGGACCGCCTACGACAATCTGTGGAAGAAGATAAAATATTCATCCACTCGAGAGCTAGCTAAAAGAGTTAGACTTTAGTGCCATGCCCATTAGTCGCGTTAAGCATCGCATAAACTGAGCATATAAGGTCAATAGCTGGGTACCGCGTGAGCTGACTCAAGCAAATCTGGCGGAAAACTTTCGTTACAACCTGATATTTTCGTCTACTTTGTCACTGGCTTGGTTAACTTTTTACTTTCCGAACATGTACCATGTAAGGAAAGTATTGTAATCGTGAAAAAATTCGACTTGAAAAAAAACAAACGTGTAAACGGTGTTTTTACACGTTTTGAGGGCTTCTGAATCCATTTATGCTATTTTTACGAGATGTATGTATGTATGTGTGTATGTGTGTGTGTGTATGTGTGTTTGTGTGTATGTGAGTGAACACGATAGCTCCTGAACGGAGCATTCGATTGAGCTCAAATTGGATATATATGTCATAAACCACCATCCTAAGACCGGTATTGATTTGGGTGTGTATAGGACTTATAGTTCTCCTAAAGGGCTACGACAAAACTTTCTTTTATGTTATGGCATAATGGCATATGGGGAGAAATTCTTGAAAGTGCGCAAGCATTTAAACGGTACATTCGATTGAGTTTCAATTTGGTATATATGTTTGAATGATTCATCGATTCAAATTTATTTAAATGCTTGGTAATGATCTTAATCGTAAGTGTTCGGAAAGTCGAGTGGAGTCACTCCAGATTTTTTTTTGTGGGATACCGGCTTTGAGGAAATTATTTGATTGTACTTCACCAAAACACTTTTCTTGATTATCTCCACGGCACCCCTGGCATACGCTCGTGGCACCCCAGGGTGCCGCGGCACCCAGTTTGGGAAACTCTGCCTTAATTCGTTGAATTTAAAAATACAGTGAAACCTCTCCAAGCGGCCACCCCTGTATAGCGGTCACCCCTCTAAACGGCCCATTTTTCATGGCACGGATTTTTTGGCTCATAGACTTAATGTTAAAATAACCTTTATCAGCGGCCACCCGACCTCCTCTAAGCGGCCACCGAGTGGGATCGCCCACTTCATTTTTCGGCCAATTCTATTCACTCCTTGCTGTCATTTTGAGCGGAAAAACTCAAGGTCAGGTTTAGGGTCGAATGTAAATCCCAGGAATAACTGTAATTGAATGTGTTATTTTTATTGTATTCGCCCCATACCTTTAACCCGTAAGCACGCGCGTCTACTTTTGTAACTTAAGCAGTCGCATGGGGTAAATCTTACCCCATTTTGTCTTTTTTATATTTTTGACTAAAAACGTTTTAAAAACAAATTTGTGGACTTATAACGTAAAATACATCCGTTCTGTTACGTTTCATGGGAAGAAATCGTGCTTTTTATATTTATTGAGAGATTTTCTGGCAGTTTCTTTCAATACCATGCTTTCTGAGAAGAAAATCGCATAGGATATGCTTTATACCTAAAAATACTCATTACTTTATTAATAGGATATTAATTTCATTGAATAGCCTTTTGTCAATACATACCAGTGGTGTAACGTCCATTTATAGTTCATTTACATTTAGTTTATACTTAGTTTACGTTAACAACGTAATGAAACGTTGTTTGTCGCGCGGGAGTATTGAATCCCAAAGTGGAATTTTCTTCCCTTCCAGATAACAAAGAAACGAAATTCCTTCACCACCAGTAGCGGAGCGGATCCAGGGGAGGGGCTAGGGGGCTTCAGTCCCCCCAAAAGAGATTGCTAAAGGGTAACATTCTGATTTGTTATACACTTTAAGTAAATATAATGATCTTTTTTTACAACTTAGCCCCTCCCAAAAAGTTTAACATTACTTTAGACTAAAATTTTGCTTTATTGTACATTTTGTTTGGGTTAAATATTTTTCAAAATTTAGCCCCTCCCCAAAAAAAATTCTGGATCCGCTACTGTTCACCACCCCAACTAGACCTTGACTTTGAAAGGTAGAAGACGGGGCAAACTTGTTCTCAAAAAATGTCTCCCATTTTACGAAGAAAAAATGTCGCTGGGGTGAAATTTTCCCCAGCGCGCCTGCTTACGAGTTAAGATGGAGAATCCCTTGGACAATCAGGTGTTGAAGGTGTCCTATACCAATGAATTTTTGTCCCTTTCAGGCGCTAGTTCCGTCCCTGACGAGGAATTTCCCGATGTTTGCCATATCGAGCAAGCTGAACTTTTAACACAAGCGAGTTTAGGGAAAACCGATGAAATTGTCGAAAATTCCGAAGCGGTTACAAACGCAACGGTTAGAGATCTGCTTTTGAAAGTAAAAAACGAACTAGAATGGTTGCTTCAAAAAAAAGTAAAAACTGGAAACAGACACAAGTGGTATCATTTAAAAAAAAAAAAAAAAAAAAGTGTAAGAAAGCCTTCAATAAAGTACTATTTTCTCTTTAGATAAGTTTTATACTTCATTTTATATAAGGAATACGTGCCAGACTTGTTTATATTAAGCATTATAGCAATTATCTTATAACAGTAAATAAAATACAACTAGACAGCGGCCACCCCTTATGAGCGGCCAAATATTCGCGGTACGATGGGTTGGCCGCTCAGAGAGGTTTCAGTGTATATCTTTCATCCATTCTTAATATTTCACTTATAATTTAAACTACCCATGAAAGTATAGTGGAAGTATAACTCCTTGCAAAGATAATTCAGCCAGTCCGCAAAATAAATGACTTTTTATGCATGTGGGCAATCTTGCAATATTCCGAAAATATTTACATATTTTCGGAATATTTACATATTCAATAAAAATTTAACATCGACTCAGAGAGTAAAGCATCGAACGCAAATGCGACGGGAAATTTAAAATCAGAACACCAAGCATTCAAGCACTGGATAAAGTGAACTGGTTTTGTCTTCCTCCAGGGACGAAAATGTCAATAGGGAAAATGGTGAATACTTTTAAAATATATTCATGAAATGTAAGGTACGCGGCATCTAAATTTATTTCAGACTAGCTGAAGTACCCGTCCTCGACGGGTTAGTGAATGAAAATTTCTAAAAAGCAAGAACTTTCGTCAGCATTGTAGGAGTACACAGAATGGATGTAGTATGTTGCCAAAGTAAAGAAACCGAAGTTATCATTTTCATGTATTGTTAAAATATGACAGGTTAGAGAGTCACTAAGTAATATCATTTCATTCGCTTTAGTCGTAATTATGGGATGCGCGAACGAATATTCACGCATATTGAAATAATTTTCGCAAAATCTCAAAATTTAATCAACATTTTTGAAAAATTGGAAGCCTAGAATTTAAGTTGAGCGACATCCTATCCTGTCACCCAAATTCGTTTCATTCCCTGCAGTCTTTATTTCGTGATGCTGGAACAAATTTTTAGCGTTTTAAAACGATTTTCGAAAAATCTCAAAATGTAAGCAAAATATTTTTAAAATTCAACGCCTATAAATTAAGATTAGCAACTACCTATCCTATCACTCAATTTCGTAACATTCGTATGAGTCGTTATTACGTGATGTTTGAAGAAATATAAACATATTTTGAGAGAATTTTCACAAAATCTCGAAAATCTAATAAAAAAGTTTAAAAAATTGGACTCCTATAGTTAATGTTGAGCAACCATCTATCGTGTGACCCAATTTCATATCATTCGCTTGAGTCGTTTTTGCATAATACGGGAACAAAGATTCACTCAGTTTTAAACGATTTTCACAAAATCTCGAAATCTGATGGATTTTTTTTAAATTAGATGCTTATAGTTTAAGGTGAGTGATCACCTATCATTTCACCCAATATCATTTTTTCACCTTTGCAGTTATTACCTGATGTGCGAACACAAATTGACACAATTTGAAACGATTTTCGCAAAATTTCAAAATCTATTCAAGATTTTTTTTTAATTCGACGCCTATGTTTTAAGTTGAGTGACCACCTATCATGACACCCAATTTCATATCATTCGCTTCAGTCGTTTTTACGTGATGCTTGAACACAAATTTGTGCAGTTTGAAAGGATTTTTGAGAAATCTCAAAATCCAATAAGGATTTTTTAAAAATTGTACGCCTATGTTTTAAGTTGAGTGACCACCTATCATGACACCCAATTTCATATCATTCGCTTCAGTCGTTTTTGCGTGATGCTTGAACACAAATTTACGCAGTTTGAAACGATTTTCGCAAAATCTCAAAATCTAATCAAGATTTTTTAAAATTCGACGCCTATGTTTTAAGTTGAGTAACCACCTATCATGACACACAATTTCATATCATTCGCTTCAGTCGTTTTTACAAAAACGACTGAACGACGTGTCCGTGACGCTTAAACAAAACAACTGACTGTCCGTGAACGCTGACTGTCCGTGACGCTTAAACAAAAAAAGCGTCACGGACAGAATGACAGAATGACAGAATGACAGACAGACAAACTTTTTTTTGAGGGTCGCATCGGATTCCCGGGTGCTTGAAACGGATAGAAATCGCAAAATTTTTGAATTCCAAGAAATGTACAGACAAAAGTCTAATTTTATTTATATAGATATGCGTAGACTAGAAGGTAAAGCCCGTTGTGGAGACAATGGCAAAGGTCACTAGAAAAAAAACGTTTGACAATAATTTGACTACACTGAATATATTTAACCTTCGTCCACGTGTGTTAGGCTGCGCGCAGTGAACCACATACAGAAAACAGTTGCTTTTAATCTGATAATTAATTTAAAATGCTCTAATAAACTTGGAAAACTTTTGAAGACATGAATGTCCACAGAAAAGATCACTGCACTGATACGCTAAATTTATTACCTGTAGATAAATTACTTATGTAAATATGGGACCCTATACATCAGCGTTTCTCAACCTATGGGGCGCGCCCCCCTCCCCCAAGGGGGTCGCAGAGCGTTTGCAGGGGGGGGGGCGAGAAAAACCAAAGAGCAAGCAGTTGTGCATGTTTTTAAATAATCTTATTTATTCTCCTTTTTACTAAAAATTATATCCATTTTGCTTAAAATGTTCATTCAAACTTGACTGATAACATTATTTTGTAGAAAATTCGACTCTGTTCATTGTTAAAGATTAAAAATCTGAAAGCATGCTAAAAATGTGAGGGGGGAGGGCGCCACCGTAAGTTTGCCTCTGTTTGGTATTATAGAAGTTATATTTTTATGTTTTAAATACTAAACTTTTAAATATGAAACTTATGTTTTTTAAATTTAATTTGCAACTAATTAAACGTCATGTTTCAAATTTAATTTTTAAGTATTAAACTTCATGCTTTTAAAATTTAATTTGTAAGAATTAAACTGCATGTTTTATATTTAATTTGTAAGTATTAATCAAACAGTATTTAAATTTAATTTGTAAATAATAATCATACAGTATTTAAATTTAATTTGTAAATAATAATCATACAGTATTTAAATTTAATTTGTAAGTATTGATCATACTGTATTTAAATTTAATTTGTAAGTATTAAACTTCATGTTTTCAATTTAATTTGTAAGTATTAATTATACAGTATTTAAATTTAATTTCTGTGTATTAAACTTCATATTTTTCAATTTAATTTGTAAGTATTAACCATAAGGTATTTAAATTTAATTAAGTATTAATTATGCAGTATTTAAATTCAATTTGTAAGTATTAATCGTACACTATTTAAATTTATTTTGTAATTATTATACTTCATGTTTTTAAATTTTCTAAGTATTAATCACACAATATTTAAATTTAATTTCTAAGTATTAAACTTTATATTTCTCAATTTAATTTGTAAGTATTAATTATACAGTATTTAAATTTAATTTCTGTGTATTAAACTTCATATTTTTCAATTTAATTTGTAAGTATTAACCATACGGTATTTAAATTTAATTAAGTATTAATCATGCAGTATTTAAATTCAATTTGTAAGTATTAATCGTACACTATTAAAATTTAATTTGTAATTATTATACTTCATGTTTTTAAATTTTCTAATTATTATCATACAGTTTTAAAATTTAATTTGTAAGTATTAATTATACTAAGTACCCCTTAACTAAAACGCCGATGCATTACCGAATGCTAATTCAATTTTGTTGTAAAATTTTGTAAGCGTAACCATTTATAAGTTTTATCTTTTACCCTAATTGCAACCACCAGGGAATTTTCCAGTCGCATGGGAGTTTTTCAATATCTCTATAATAGCATTAGAAAGTTCTTACTATTTCGAAGTTCGAAATAATCCCAGTTACGGGGGCATAATTAATGATGCCACCGCATTTATGCTAATAACGTTCGAGTTTTCCCCGATAGTTTTAAAAGTACTTCTACCTTAAAGATTATTATATTTTGTATTAAAAATAAAGATAAAATGGTTAGGAATAATTATCTTTTTTCTTTTTTAGCCCACAAAATTATTCCGCATACTAATCTAGGAAAAGCAAGATTAATGATCTATATTATTGGAGAATTGATCAATGGTCTAAATTTAGATAGTTATTTTTTTTAAATTGGAGAAGAGATGTAAGTGAAAGGTAGCTTAGAAGAAGGTAACCTAATAGCTTACTAGAGTTAGGTTTCTTCATTTATACAGGTAATTCAAAATTACTCGTCCATACTTGGTAGGGAATTTGAAAGTATGGCGCAGCAAAAACCGTTCAGCTTTAAATACGAAATTGAATAATTTCTCGTTATCCTACAACAGTAAAGCACAGTTTTTACGTTTATTAATGAGTAAAAATGGGGTATAACTGACAAGATACGTTAAAACTGAAAACTGTCATTCCTTAATTTTTAGTCTATAATCATACGTAAAAATGTTTAACACAAAGGCTTACATTTACATTAATACTAAAAATAAAAATAAAAATATTATTTTAAAAAATATATTAATATCTTTGCGAAAAAAAACTCGCATTCAATATTTTTTTTCAAAATATCCCATGCGCATTCCAAATTAATAAAAAGTTGTTATTTTTTTACAGTGTACTTGCAATGCATATATGAATAAACTGCGCATTAAATTTTCAAACAAAAGTTAATTAATAGAGATATATGGATTTAAATGTAACAATAGGGTGTAAATTTGAAAAAAAGGTACATCTCACATGAATTTATTTTTTCTATAAAGCTTACCCTTGTCACACATAAAAATGAATGCGCAGATATGTTCATATATATAATGCAAATGCATACTTAAAAAATTTATAGCTTTTTATTAATTTGGAATGCGCATGGGATATTTTAAGTTAAAAAAAAAGAAGGCTTATTTTTTCAAAAAAGTATGAAGTTTTCATTTAAAAAAATATTTCTTTTTTAATTTTTAGTTTCAATATAGATGCAAACTATTATGTTAAACAACTGTGATTTTATGTTAAACAACTTTACATATGATTACAAGTAAAAATTCAAAATTGAAAATTTTGAATATTGAACGTCCCTTGTCTCCTTAACGAGTATGTCATTTTATCTCTTGCCCCCTTTAATGAAAATTGTTCGATAAATATGTCCCAAAAAAGCGACATAATTTAACATATATTTAATTACTAGTAGTTCACAACCGCTTTAATCTATTATTACACTATTTCGTAAGCTGTAGAATAGGCACCCCATGCATATTTTTACATATATTTAAATACTATTAGTTCAAAGCAGCTTTAATCT
The DNA here is from genome assembly GCA_038373885.1 of Cheiracanthium punctorium. Classification (NCBI taxonomy): domain Eukaryota; kingdom Metazoa; phylum Arthropoda; class Arachnida; order Araneae; family Cheiracanthiidae; genus Cheiracanthium; species Cheiracanthium punctorium. The sequence goes on from JAWZYV010007229.1 coordinate 284,684, forward strand.
ATTTTTACTAGATTTCGTAAGCTGTAGAATATGCATCCGATGTATTTTTCTATAAATAGGTTACGATCATAAAAATTTCAATAGCTTCAGAAAACTGTGGATTATTGAATTGTTTATTTTTTTTTATTGCGCAATGTCTTATCCTCCTGAATTCTGTAATCCTCAATAAACATGTATCTACTTAACTGTAACTGTGCTCGCGCGAGCATTCTTTTTACTTCTTGTACACTTTTTTCCTTCTAGATGTTACCTTGTTATAGGATGTGCCAGCTTCTTCCGTTCTAATTTAACAAAGTAAATGTTATGTTAAAACCTCACGCTTACTATGTTTGTGTCATCACTCTGCTAACACCTATAAAAGGTTATGGACACCAGATAGATTCATTTATTTATTGGCTGATTTTTAACGTTCGTTTCAAGGCCGCATCATTCCTCCCCAAAATGGCGACTGGAACTTGGCGATTTGAAACGCTGAATATCATAAAATTAAGGGTGCATCCAGAATAACTTGTAAAAGGTGTAAACGCATCGGGCACTGGGCTAGCGAATGTGAAAGTGGAAAAAAGAATCACTTTAAACATAAGCCTAACAGCCTGGGGTTCTTATCCACTCTGGATGACTTGCGAATAGGGTTGCCAGGCGAAATACAGCAACCCTGCTCGCCTAAAGCTCTCTCGGCACTATCCAATAACGAAAAGCAAAATTCTTGTTGTGTTAAGATAGATACTAAAAATTATATAAGTTATCATCGACCCACGTTTGCAATTGCAAGGAAAGATCAGGAAACCCTCCTACTGCCAGTCGATGAAATAAATGTAAAGGAAGAATAAAAGAAAAAGAAAAAGGGTGAAGAGATAAAATGACATAGTCGGTAATATCGTTTTAATATGGCAATAATGAAACTAAAAAATTAGGGGGGTTCAGGGTGTGGGGTCCTTTATTGAAAATTGTCCGAAAAATGTGTCCCAAAAAAGCGACATAATTTTGCATATATTTAAATACTATTAGTTTACAACAACTTTAATGTATTGTTACACTATTTCGTAAGCTGTAGAATAGGCATCCCATGTATTTTTTACATATATTTAAATACTATTCGTTCACAACAGCTTTAATCTATTGTTACACTATTTCGTAAACTGTAGAATACGCATCCCATGTATTTATTTTTCTATAAATAGGTGACAATCCTAAAAATTTCAACATAGGGTTACCAGGCGAAATACACGAAAGATGAGAGATAAAATGACATAGTCAATGAATATCGTTTTAATATGGCAATCATGAAACTAAATAATTAATGGCGGTTCAGGGGGGGGTTCTCCCCCTGACAAAGCTCGAACAGCCGAGTTATATCATTTATACCACTTTTACTTGGATACATCACTTTCGTGAAGTCCAGATTCATTGCTATTCTTTTTAACGCAAAAAATTCTTCGATTATACGACGTACAATGGCACATTTTCGGTTATATGTCAGTTTTGGTACTCTATTGAATCAAAATTTCATGAACTTAATTGAACCCGTAATATTGTAATTAATGATTAAAGATACTCAGAAGACTGCGAAAGATTATTTTTAATTCAATATGGGTAACGAACCATATCATAATAGTTGGTACAGAATGTGTATTATATTTATACCAAAGATTTGCAGCATTTAAGATATCTATACAAACAAAATTAGACTTTTGTCTGTACATTTCTTGGAATTCAAAAATTTCGCGATTTCTGTCGGTTTCAAGCACCCGGGAATCCCATGCAACCCTAAAAAAAAAGTTTGACTGTCGTTCTGTCATTCTTTCATTGTGTCCGTGACGCATTTTTTGTCAAAGCATCACGTAAACGACTGAAGCGAATGATATGAAATTGGGTGTCATGATAGGTGGTCACTCAACTTAAAAAATAGGCGTCGAATTTTATAAAATCTGATTAGATTTTCAGATTTTGCGAAAATCGTTTCAAACTGCGTAAATTCGTGTTGGAGTATCACGTAAAAACGTTATTACGCGATGCTTGAAGAAATATGAAGCGATTGAAATGAAACTTGGTATTATGATTGGTGGTCACTCAACTTGAAACATAGGCATCGAATTTTTAAAAAAATCTTGATTAGATTTTGAGATTTTTTGAAAATCCTTTCAAACTGCGTAAATTTGTGTTCGCACATCACATAATAACTGCAAAGGGGACAAAATGGTATTTGTTGAAATGATAGGTGGTCACCTTAAACTATAAGCAATGAGAAATCATCGATTTAAAAAAAATCGATGAGATTTTGGGATTTTGCTAAAATCGTTTCAAACTGAGTGAATCTTTGTTGACGAATTACGTAATAACGACTCAAGTGAATGATATGAAATTGGGTCACATGATAGGTTGTTTCTTAACATGAAGTATAGGTGTCCAATTTTTTATACATTTTTATTAGATTTTGTGAAAATTCTCCCAAAATGCGGTTATATTTCTTCAAGCATCGCGTAATAACGACTAATCCGAAATCTGGTGATATGATAGGTAGTTGCTAATCTTAATTTATGGGTGTTGAATTTTTAAAATATTTTGATTACATTTTGAGAGTTTGTGAAAATTGTTTTAAAATGCTGAAATTTTTGTTCCAGCATCACGAAATAAAGACTGCAGGGAATGAAACGAAATTTTGTGACAGGATAGGTTGTCGCTCAACTTAAATTCTAGGCTTCCAATTTTTCAAAAATGTTGATTAGATTTTGAGATTTTAAAAAATTATTTCAATAGGCGTCAATATTCGTTCGCGCATCCCATAATTACGAATAAAGCGAATGAAATGATATTACTTAGTGACTCTCTAACCTGTGATATTTTAACAATACATAAAAATGATAACTTCGCATTCTTTACTTTGGCAACATACTACATCCATTCTGTGTACTCCTACAATGCTGACGAAAGTTCTTGCTTTTTAGAAATTTGCATTCAGTACTAACCCGTCAACGATGGGTACTTCAGCTAGTAGTATAATAAAGGTATGATTTGTTTTATTTTGTATAAGTGTTTTTGGATTAAGTTTTTATTCTACTTGTACATGAAGAAAAACTTAGCATTATTATTTTTACACATATTTACATTAGTAGCGCTATATTTGTAATCTTGTTTATCGATGCTTCAGTTATGTGTCTTTTCATTTATACGTCGTTTCAGATCGGTCCCTTGAATCACAGATAAACGCAGAGCCTGATTATGACCAACAGGGGCCCCGGGCATTGATGAATTTGGGGGGCCCCATCTATGAAATTTGTTTTATTTTTCATAAAATTTTGATATAAAAAAGAATATTTCAGAACAACATTTGATATTGGGGGCCCTTTTGAGCCGGGGGCCCTGGGCAAAGTCCCGATTTGCCCATGCGATAATAAGGCTCTGGATAAACGGTGCTTTACTGTATATAGTTACGCTGATCCTTGACTCAATGACTGTCTAACAATTCCTGGCAACCTGCTTTAAGATGAAACTGTTACTACCATTACTCAAAAAAAAAATTAAAAGTTCAAAAAATAAAAAATCATAAAAAACACATAAAGCGAAATAGCATCTGCACAGTTTGTACGATCTGCTTGAAATATTTCATAATTATAAAAAAAAAAAAAAATCTCTGCTTTAAAAATCTGAAGATCCACTGGTTCCCCTATTTTTCAAGCGATATTTTGCTGTTTTCAGCTCCAATTTATTTCCGAGAGTCACAAAAGTGAATTTTTGGTGACAAAATTGTGTGATAATTACATAGTCTTTGAGCCAAACGGATTAAAAAGTTGTTGTCTAAAACTTTTATTAAAATTCGCAACGTTTGTACGATCCGCTTGAAATTTTTCATAATTATGCATTAAAATATTAAAAAAATCCGGAGTGACTCTACTCGACTTTCCGAACACTTACGATTAATATCATTACCAAGCATTTAAATAAATTTTAATCGATGAATAATTCAAATATATATACCAAATTGAAGCTCAATGGAATGTACCGTTTAAACTCTAGCGCACTTTCAAGAATTTCTCCCCATAGGCTATAATGTAAAAGAAATCTTGCTCAATCGCATGCCCCGTTCAGGAGCTATCGTGTTCACTCACGTACACACAAACACACACACACACACATACACACATACATACATACATCTCGTAAAAATAGCATAAATGAATTCAGAAGACCCCAAAACGTGTCCATACACCAAAATCTCGAATTCGAATTTTTTCATGATTACAATACTTTCCTTACATGGTACATGTTCGGAAAGTAAAAAAGCAATTTGCGCTCCTTTAAAAATCTGAAAATCCACCCGCTCCCCCATTTTTAATCTACTATTTTGCTATTTTCAGCTCCATTTTATTTCTAAGTGTGAAGAAAATCATTTACGTAACAAAATTAGACTCTGCAAGTGACAACGACCTCCTATTTGCAAAGTCACTGGCATCAGGCTTTGAAGGGAAAGTTGCGATTTCAGTTAGTTTTATACAGTTTTTCAACAGTTTAATTTTTTTTTCATTTAAATGATCGTTTGCTTAAAGCATGGATATAAGTGTACACAAAACGAAATTGTTCGAACGCGAAAAATGTCCGCTCGTTTCCAGAAGAGCATGAAAATCGATTTGAGTACCTATTATATAAATTTGAAAGTTTGTCTGTCTGTCTGTTTGTCTGGGAACTCCTTCCACACCGTCCGACCGATCCCCTTGACGTTTTACAGAAATATGTAAAACGACATTTGTAAAATATGTAAATAATTTGTAAAAAAATGTAAAATATGTACAGAAATATGTAAAACGACCGGTTATATTTTCCGTAGTCAACATTAAAATTCTTAAAATCCACCTGTTCCCTAATTTTTAACGATTTTTCGCAATTTTCAGGGTAGAAATCTACTCATTTGAGCACATTAGTGAGCAAAGTGAGTGAACAAAGTTTGATTTATTTATTTACTACTATATCTATATTTATTTATTTACTATCTATATTTATTCATTTTCTACTTTATTTACTACTAAAATATAATCGTACCTGTGCGTAATCTAAGAAGTTCGAGTAGTCCCTTTGTTGAAACTACCGCGGGATATATTAACGCAACATGGGATTATAGTTTAATTAGTTGTAAGACGATCGCGCTCGTTGAAAAATGATGAATAGAACAATTTTAATTTCACGAAATATTTATTAACGTGATATAATGTGCTTTAATCCATATTATCCTAACAAATCTACTATTACTTATATTAATATTATCTATCTTCGTTTCTCCCTATTTAATGCTCAATCTAAAGAAACAGATTCGATATTTTAAACCAATGGTTCACGCTTAAATCTATTGATTAAAACTAACACTCCTTTATTGATTAAATTTCTTATCGGCCGCTTTAAATCCTTTTACGCCAAAAAATACTCATTCAAGACAATAATTTGTGAATGCCTCAATTCGCCCCAGTACTCCCCATCCGCTATATTCTATTTAACTCATTTTCCGCAAAAATCTTGTCTATTTGAGTATTCTGTCTGGTCTTCTCCCCCACGACCCATATCCTATTACTTCACGTGACCCACGCTGTTCAACGGCTAACGGTTCATAGTCGGGCATAGTTGTGTGTGTATTCCGCTGGTGATAGTTTTATGTTATATCCGAATACCAAATGCATCTTTTTCATATTCAGAGTTGTGAAATAAATTCAGCCTAGATAGGGAGGAGATGCTTTAGGTAAAGATTTCGCTTGAATGACATAGTTTCTTACGATTGGATTATAAAAAGCTGTTTTAAAACAAATGAAGTTAGGATATCTCCACCCAAAGTGAGTCAGTAGTACTTTACCTTTTTCATGTCAATAAATTGGGTTGCTTCTTTAATTCAATCTCACAGCTGGTTTCACCATGATTGCATTTCTGTATTCTGATTGTACTGTGAATTCGTTTTATAACGAGAGACTATAGTGAAATTATATTCTATCTATTAAAAAAATACTTTTTTATAGTGTATTAAGATATATGTAATGTATTTGCCTTGATTTAAAATTTATTTTCTCGGGCTTATAATAATAGATGACAGCTCTGATAATAAAAAATGAAGAAAACGAATCATTCAATATATGAATCAATAACAGCCAATTTTCATAAAACACCCTTTTTCTAGCTTAAAATAATAATCTTAATTGAGTACAGATATGTTCATTAAAAAAGGGCTGATTTTGCAAAAACGCTCATTCTATAGCTTCAATAATAATCATAATGGAGTACAGTTATATGAATCAAAAACGGACAGACACTCCTCATTTTTGATTATTATTGAGCCTAAATGGAGCTGTTGTAGAATGCTCAAAAATTGAGAATTTTTCGCTCCATTGATATTTGTCGATTAATTGAGCAAATTTTACTCAATCCGGAGAATGGCTGTTTGAAGTCAAAAATTGAGTAAAAATAGACTCCGTTTGATTATTATTTTAGTCAATAGATTTAAGCGTGTTCCTTTCTATTCTTTGATGATTCTTTAGAATTTATGTGTTGCCATGAAAACAGCTCTCCATATATTTTTAAGCATAAGTCTTGTTTATAATAAAAACTGAATATGAAGTTATTTATTTTTAGGCGGATGAAGTTCCAATATATGGAGTGTATACCTATGTTTTTTCCACCGTCTGTTGTAAATGTCTCCACAGTGGGCTTTGACTTCCAGTGTCTAGATCTAGATAATTAGGTGAAACCTTCGATATTTGTCACCACGGCGACTTGAAATATTCAAGAGGTAAATGCGCCAAGCCAACTTTGCAAGGATGCTGCGTTCGGCTGTGCTAATCACCACAATCGGCGAAGAATTGTGTATAAGCACATATGGAGAAATATTTTAATGGCAATCCTGTTTTAGAATGATTATAGATTATGCGTATGCGGTCTTTCATCGCCAAAGAATTACCACAAAGTCGCCATTTGTAGCTAATATTCAAATAATATGCTGGAAAATCAAAAAGTTACCAAGATTGAAAATTAAGCCTCATCATTCAAACAAGGTCTGTCCCTGTCCCTGAGAAAATTATGGGAGTCTCCTACTTCTTAAAATTTAAAAATAAAATGTAAAAAAGAGAATCTGAAACATTTAAAAATAGAAATACGTATTGGAATGCTCTATATTAAAAGCGTATCCTAATCCATGTATAGTACCTATTTTTCTTCCTTATTCCATTCAGTTGCAAAGCGTATCCTAATCCATGCACAGTACGTATTTTTCTTTCTTATTTCGTTTGGTTGCAAAGCGTATAATAATCCATGTATGGTACCTATTTTTCTCCATTATTCCATTCAGTTGCAAAGCGTGTCCTAATCCATGTATAGTCCTTATTCTATTCAGTTGCAAAGCGTATCCTAATCATGCATAGTACCTATTTTTCTTCCTTATTCCATTCAGTTGCAAAACTTATCCTAATCCATGTATGGTACCTATTTTTCTCCATTATTCCATTCAGTTGCAAAGTGTGTACTATTCCATGTATAGTCCTTATTTTCTTCATTATTCTATTCAGTTGCAAAGCGTATCCTAATCATGCATAGTACCTATTTTTCTTCCTTATTCCATTCAGTTGCAATGTTTATCCTAATCCATGTATAGTCCCTATTTTTCTTACTTATTCCATTCAGTTTCAAAGAGCATCTTCCTTATTAAATTCAGTTGCAAAGCGTATCCTAATCATGCTTAGTACCTATTTTTCTTCCTTATTTCATTCAATTGCAAAGTGTATCCTCATTCATGAGTGTGCCTTATTTGTCTTCCTTGTTCCATAAAACACTTCTTTGGAATCGAAAACTGTATTGAAATCGACTACTAAACCTGTATTACAATCTTCGACAATCATTTTCTAAATATACCTCTCCTTCGCAATAAACTAAAGCATTTGTCAGTTTTTCGCCCAATATGAAATACATCACCAAGCTAGGTTCAGTTTTGAGGAGTTACTTTCTGTGCTTCAAACCTAATGGATAAATCATCAAAATAATGGATAAATCTTTCACCATTTTTTACTCAACACACATACCTCGCATAATCTGGCAACCCTACTAAAAAATACAACACAATCATGCACAAAAATTTTATGGACAGAACATATCAACGTGAATGAAATACATCCCCAGTGATGAAAAGGCTTATAAGGAACTGTCCTTGTCAGTGGCGTAGCCAGAAATTTTTCATGAGTTGGGGGGGAATACGACTACTGAAACTGACATATATGTAAGAGCGTGTGTGATAAGGGAGTGAAGAATATACATACTGTATTGCAAAAAATTCCTCATGGAGGGTTATGTACCCCCTAGGGTATCCCCCTTTGCTACGCCACTGGTCGTTGTTCTGTAAAGAAACCTATCCTGGTATATTGAAACCTTTTCGATAAAATAGCGCATTTATCTTCAGATTAAATTACAGTAATTACGAAACGCTACTTACTCAACCAATAATAAAAGTAATCAAAATGTTTCATTTTTACCAACTCACACTGTATATTTTACCACCTTAATACAAAATCTATAATAAAAGGTAGAAAAAAGCACTTTTAAAAACTATCGGAAAAAGCCTTCATCGTATATTATCAAAAGCGCGGTGGCATCATTAATTACGACCTTAACTGAGAAACTATTAGAATTTCCAGATAATAAAAGTTCGATAATGGCCGCTATTTAAACGTTCGCATTTCTACCATTTCAGCATTGCGTGTTGGGTGGTCGTAATTGGAAAATAAATATTATAGCTTTTACAAATGTTTATATTCAGATATAAACAGATAATAAGTGTTTAACTTTCAAAAATTGTCAGTGTTTCATATTGAGTTTGATAGTACTAATATTAAAAAAATCTGGAGTGACTCCACTCGACTTTCCGAACACTTACGATTAAGATCATGACCAAGCACTTAAATAAATTTTAATCGATGAATCATTCAAACATATATACCAAATTGAAACTCAATCGAATGCACCGTTTAAACGCTTGCGCACTTTCAAGAATGTCTCCCCATAGGCCATTATGCCATAACATAAAAGAAAGTTTGTCGTAGCCCTTTAGGAGAACTATAAGTCCTATACACACCAAAATCAATACCGGTCTTAGGATGGTGGTTTATAACATGCATACCGAATTTGAGCTCAATCGAATGTATCGTTTAAACGCTAGCGCACTTTCAAGAAATTCCCCCCATAGGCCATAAAGTAAAAGAAATCTTTGTCGTAGCCCTGTAGAAAAACAATAAGTCCTATACACACCAAAATCAATACCGGTCTTGCGACGGTGGTTTATATTATGTATACCCAATTTGAGCTCAATCGAATCTACCGTTTAAACGCTAGCGCACTTTCAAGAAATTCCCCCCATAGGCCCTAATGTAAAACAAATCTTCGTCGTAGCCCTGTAGAAAAACTATAAGTCCTATACACACCCAAATCAATACCGGTCTTGCGACGGTGGTTTATGACCTATATATCCAATTTGAGCTCTATCGAATGCTCCGTTCAGGAGCTATCGTGTTCACTCACATACACACAAACACGCACACACACACATACATACACACATACATACATACATCTCGTAAAAACAGCATAAATGGATTCAGAAGCCCTCAAAACGTGTAAAAACACCAAAATCTCGAAGTCGAATTTTTTCATGATGACAATACTTTCCTTACACGGTACATGTTCGGAAAGTAAAAATCTGGAGTGACTCCACTCGACTTTCCGAACACTTATGATTAAGACCATGACCAAGCATTTAAATAAATTTGAATCGATGAATCATTCAAACAATTATACCAAATGGAAGCCCCATCGAATGCGCCGTTTAAACGCTAGCGCACTTCCAAGAATTTCTCCCCTCCCATAATGTAAAAGAAATCTTTGTCGTAGCCCTGTAGGAAAACTATAAGTCCTATACACATCCAAATCAATACCGGCCTTGCGACGGTGGTTTATAACATATGTACCCAATTTCAGCTCAATCGAATGCCCCGTTTAGGAGCTATCGTGTTCACTGACATACACACAAACACACATTCTCGTAAAAACAGCATAAATGAATTCAGAAGACCTCAAAACGTGTCCATACACGAAAATCTCGAAGTCGAATTTTTCTACGATGACAATACTTTCCTTACATGGTATATGTTCGGAAAATAACTAGCTGAAACGGCTTTGTACTGTTCGTTGTGTTGCGTTGGAAGTGTTCTTTGTACTCAGTGTACTCCTCCGTTACCAAGTTCTGACGTCATCGCTAGGCCTAGAGTTAAAAGTTTTATTTTGGCAAAATAAAACTATTAAAAATTTCTGGTGAATGCTACGAATATTAGAAAATATCTTAAATTAAACATTAAAATTAAAATACCTTTCTCATGCAAAAATTATTCCGTATGATCAATTTCCTTGTTATATTATCTAATGAGTCATGATTAAAAACTGCCATTTCTTGTAAAATTATGTTTTTACTTTCCGAACATGTACCCTGTAAGGAAAGTATTGTCATCATGAAAAAATTCGAATTCGAGATTTTGGTGTATTGACACGTTTTGAGGTCTTCTGAATTCATTTATGCTATTTTTACGAGATGTATGTATGTATGTGTGTATGTGTGTGTGTGTTTGTGTGTATGTGAGTGAACATGATAGCTCCTTAACAGAGCATGCGATTGAGCTCAAATTGGGTATATATGTTATAAACCACCGTCGCAAGACCGGTATTGATTTGGGTGTGTATAGGACTTACAGTTTTTCTACAGGGCTACGACAAAGATTTCTTTTACATTCTGGCCTATGGGGGGAATTTCTTGAAAGTGCGCTAGCGTTTAAACGATACATTCGATTGAGCTCAAATTCGGTATACATGTTATAAACCACCATCCTAAGACCCGTATTGATTTTGGTGTGTATAGGACTTATAGTTCTCCTAAAGGTCTACGACAAAACTTTCTTCTATGTTATGGCATAATGGCATATTGGGAGAAATTCTTGAAAGTGCGCAAGCGTTTAAACGGTGCATTCGATCGAGCTTCCATTTGGTATATATGTTTGAATGATTCATCGATTCAAATTTATTTAAATGCTTGGTCATGATCTTAATCGTAAGTGTTCGGAAAGTCGAGTGGAGTCACTCCAGATTTTTAATCTCACATTATTAAAATATTGCTATTCATGGGTGTATTCACCAGAAATTTTTAATAGTTTTTTTTTGTGAAAACCAAACTTTTAAATGTAGGCCTAATGATGACGTCAGAACTTGATGACGTAGAGTTGTAAGGCTTTCTATATCTAGGAGGTATTGTTTTAACAGTATTTGTCATTCCATTTATTTAGGTTAGGGTTTCTATACACATTTTGGATGTCATCCTAAAAGCCGATGTCGAAACAGCCATTGGCTAAAATGCGCTTTAGCCCAATGCAAGCTCCAACGGTGTAGTTCGAAAAAACCATGTGATTTTGGTAGATAGATACAGATAAACTAATCATGTCATGCACTTCAAAATTTTCAGAATGTCTCTTTACAAGCTGCACTATAAACTGCAAGGAGCGATAAACCCATATCACTTCCGAGACTTTCAGAAAGAATTCCGTTAATTCCTACTCTACGGTGCTTCTTGGCGCGTTTTCAAATATCGCCAATTTGGCGCGTTTTCCCGTCTCGTCTCATTAAACAAAAAAAGTCGCCAAGGTTACCACATTAAATTTGCTATCGCCTCGTTGGCTAAGAAGCACCGTAAACTAGGAATTGACCAAGAATTCTTAAAAATCGACAATTTAGTAGAATGTGTCACTTTCCCAAAATTTTTTGCTATGCAATTCCATGTAACACAATTTTTTCTGAAGTTTTATAAAAGGCACCGCTTTTTCATCTATCACGAAGGGTAATACAACTTATAAAGAATTATCCTGAATTTTTTAGAGTGCCTGGGACAATTAGTTATTTCAATTTGTGTACCTAGACCTCGATAGAGATTTTGTTTCGTCGAATTACAACCTTATGGAGTAGTGTATTGAAAATTTTATTATTTTAAAGCTGCGAAAATATCCGAAAGATCTTGCATTTTTTTGTATCTGTTATTGTTATTTTGAAATCTAGCGACTGCGTGACGTATGCTTGCTGCATTGGACGTCATTGAACTGTTCATTTGGATTTTGCCGCATGCTTTATTGTTATAGCACTCATGTTTACATCTAGCTGTTGCAGATCGCAGCGTGGAAATAGCATCGATTTTGGTACCGTGTATTATATAAGTAAATGTGGAAGCTTGCGTGTTAGTGATTATTAGCTCGTGCTAGTAATAACTAGAGTGCAATTTCGTTCACTCCAATCGACATATTTTTGAGGGCCGATTTTAGTGAAGATAATTTTCTGGACATTAAGATAAGTTTCCGTTCAATTTTTCAATGGGATTCAAAGGTTTGAAGTTTTCGATGATTTATCGCCCCGTTTGGTGACAGAAAATAAGTCGCCAATACTGAATTGGCGATATTTTCCATAATCGACGAGAAGAAACTAGCAACCGCTACAGATTATTTAAAAAAAGTACAGTTAAAATATGGCTCACATGGGCAAACAGTTTTAGTAGACAATTTCATAACAGGTTTCAGCCCAATTTCAACCCAAAGAAGCGTTTTATGAAACAAGGAAGACAAACACAGTACACACATTATTTTCCAAGCAGTATTTACAAAAGGTGAAGTACAGTTGGAATACGCTTGACGAAGATCGTAAAACAGTTTTAGTAGGCGATTTTTATGAAGATTTGAATTCCAAAAAAGTGTTTTACAGATCAAGGTAAACACAACACACTCCTGGATTATGATGAGCTCTCTAGTATAAAACTACTCTCCTATTAATCCATGAAAAACAGCACACTTTTCGATAAAATAGCGCATTTAATTTCAGATTAAATTACGCAATTACGAAACGCTACTTACGCAGCGAATAATAAAAGTAACAAAACGTTTAATTGTTCTCAACTCTACAATCCCCTTTTTTTCCTTTAATACAAAATCTATAATATTTAAAAGTCGAAGCACTTTTAAAACTATCGGAAAAGCCTTCATCGTATATTATCAAAAGCGCGGTGGCATCATTAATTATAACCCTAACTGAGAGACTATTAGAATTTTCCGATAATAAAAGCTCGATAATGGCAGTTATTTAAACGATCGCAATTTCTGCCTATTGAGAATGGCGTGCGGGGTGGTCGTAATTGGAAGATAAACATTAAAACTTTTACAAATGTTTATATTCAGATATAAACAGATATTACGGATTAAACCTTGAAAATGCGTCAGCATTTTATACAGAGTTTGATAGTACTGTTACTAGTTTTCGATCTCTTCTGCCCCTTGGCTGTGATGGAGATCACATATCTAATTTAATAATCATTAACTTGGGCTTTCTTTAATGAAATCTATCCAAAATCAAAAATTCTAAATCTTTTCTGTCCCATTTTTCTGCCATTTCCGCTTTTAAATCTGTATATTCGCTTTTCCCGTATGCATTATTCTTAATTGTTTATTTCTCTACATCAGACCTGGTGTCGTCGAAGTGCTAAAAATAGATTATATTACGTCCGTTTGCAATCGCAACGAACATTTTTTGCTTCCCCTCTTGGCATCCTGCTGGCGTAATTTTATTATTTGTTGCCCTGCGACATCTTTAAAATGATTGGCTGGCGATTCCTTTCATTTTAATTTTATTGGATTAGCTTTTAGGGTTGCTCTGGGATTTTCGTTATTGATTCAGCCAAGTTGTTGTTCTCGCCAATGTGTCATTCTCTGCTGGCGTCATTTTTAATTCATTCGATCTTAATTTCACGGTCCGTATTTTTAATTCGCTGAGCTTTTAATTCACTTCGATTTTAAATAAAATAGTTTACAAAATCTATATGATTCAATATCTTTTTATTGCAACTAAGTGTATCGAACCTGGATTTCTAACGGCGAAAACCCAATTTTAATTACGTAAAATACCTTAAGCAATTAACTTCGTCACAACGGCTATTAAAAATAGTTAGATATTCGTATACTTCGCGTCAATTAGTAAAATTTTGTATTTCGCTGCATCAAAATCGTTCCGCTAGAACGCAATATGCGGAATTTCGGGTTTCCCTATTGATTTGTATAGCATTTTCTAGAATTCTCGAGAAATACGGATGCTACAGCTTCGTTGGCCTCACTTTTGGGGACTTATTTTTTGCGTCCAATTTTCCGATGTTTGTCCAAAAAGTCGCCAAGCTTGGCGACATTTCGGACATTGGGCGCGATTTTTCTAATGAGTCCTTTCAAGTTTGTTTTACTGCATTAACATCACATAATAGCCTAATATTACTGTATTTGTCTTCAATGACGTAATCAGAAGTCCCGATTTATGTGGAGACGTCGAGAAATAGACTCTTCTGGAAGCTCCTTGTAGCTTCGGCATCACCTATAAATACAGGCATGACAGTTCAGAGTCTTATCGAGTTTCCGATGAGGACTCTACTTTGCTCTGTGAATGGTGCTATAGTTGGCTTGCTATATGAAGCTTCGTTTTTATGTGCTGTGTGTCAATTCTTCATTGCTGATTCTTAAGGGACTGTTTGTGACTTCCCTCGTATGTTTACACAGACTTTTAGCCTGCGGAAGTGTTTCATTTTGTGTGAGAAATACAGCATTTGTGAAACGCTTCTGTTCTAAGCGGAGTGTGATAAGCACATTACTGTCTAATTGTGCTGGTGAATTTTGTACAGCGGATGGTTCCACGAAGTTCTAGAAGCCATAAAGTTAGTGTTCCATCCTGACAAGTGGACTCTTTACTAGAACGTTCTACACCTACTGGACTTTAGAACGACGAAACCATCAAACAAGTAGAGTAGTCTGCAAAAATATTGTATCATCGTCTTTGTAAACATGATAAACTGGTTTATATTTTCTTATGGCAAATTTTCTTTACATGACGACAAACTGTCGATTGCGATACCTGTAGTTTCTTTGCTAAAGTTTGAGCAGATTATTTTCAACAGCGATAAGTCTTTTCTCTTCTTTTTTTTTTAACCAAGGTCTTCCTTTAGCCCTCATTTTTTCTTAATTATCAGACAAATTTTAGTTCTTTTCGAAGTTTAGATAGTAATGCATTAAAAAAAATGCCTTTTAGGATTTTTAAATGCTTTATTTATAACAAAATTTGAGCAACCATTCTTCAAAAGCTTTAAAATTTCGTTTCTGGTTCGAAATTTCGGAGTCATAATTTAATCGCGCTAATAAAGATAGTTCAATTGGTAATTTAAAGGTTTCATTTTTAAAATAAAACTGGCGGTAGAAAGATTAAAATTTACCATAAATAGTTACATGCTTTTGAAACTGATCACACTATTTTTGAATCAACCCATATAATCGATGAGCTTAGCAAGATTTATTCTTCTTGTTAATTTCTGTCACCAAAAATTATCACACGAGCGAGTTCTTGAAATCACTCAAAATGAAAATCTTAACCCTTTAACGTGCAGTGTTCCCGCTCTGGTAACACCAAACTCTGACGTTTGGACTGTTGCCAGTCATGAAGAATCGATTGGATATCTATAAAAATAGTGGCGGGTGACATAGCTGCATGAGAATCCTTTACTTTTTAGCACGTCATTTCCCGTAAAAAAAATGCTCACGATCATTTTTAACAGCACTGGCATCTGCTGAAAAATGGAAGAATGCGAGAACAGCAGAGGAGATTCCCCAATGCTGAAAAAAGGGCAGCCGTTGCCATCGCTCGACTTCACTACCAGCAAGAGGGCGGATGATCGAAACTTTCATCGTGTGCCACAGATCTTGAGATCCTTTTTTGACGACAGCTGGCTAAGCGCCTTTGTTAGTTTCACCTGTATGTTTGTTTGTTTGTTTGTAACCAACTCCTTTGAACTGGATTTTGACCTACTTTAAACAGTATGATTTAATTTAAACTTTGTAGACTCAAATTATTGTTTTGTCATCGGTCCTTGATAAGTTTATTCCATTATCCTGATTAGGATCGTCAGGATTAGTGATTTTCTTAGAGATCCTTTAGCGTGAGAGCGAGAGAGAGGAATCAAGTGCGCAGTCCATGCATGCTTACCCTTTCGGCACTCGGCTCAGCACAATGAAGTAGAACCTCTCCTTCATTGAGAAGTAGAATTCCTTTTACAGTATCTCGTGCACAGTTCTTGTGCCAAATTGGGCGGCGATCTGCTCACCGGTTACAACTGCAAAATGCTGTTTATAGGGAAAGTTTAACTAAACCAACTTGTGTATTTATGATTTCGGTTTGTTTGTCTGTCCGACTGTCTTGTCCGTACTGTGACTTCTGTCAATAGACATCGGTTACTGAGGAATTTGTGTCTGGAGTTTTGGTAGGTTTTCTCTAGAAGTAACGTGAATACGCGTTAGAACCCCTTAGAAAGTCACCCTGCCAAGGCACCCCCCCCCTTTGGCAGATCGCCCTAGTGCAGCGTTGCCATTATCACACGACCACTGAGAAATTTGTACCAGGTTATTTCTATGTACTGCACCATGCCCTATTCTTAGGAACTTTCGGGGCAACCTGCAGTTTTGCGATTTGAAATAGTTTAAAATTCGTATACTATGCATCCAATAGTTAAATATCTGTCATCAATCATTTTGTTGTATCAATATCTGTCATCTAGAACCGGAGATACGGAGGTTTGGGTTATAATTTCCAGCTAAATTTGATTCTATTTCGAATTTTAGATAGTTCATTAGAAAAATGTTTTTTTCCGATTTTTAAATACTTTATTTATAACAAAATCTGGGGAACGATCTTTCAAAATCGTCAAAATTTCTTTTCAGGTTTCGGGATCTAATTTCAGATAAATAATTTACTCAAACTAAGAAAAAAAAATAGTTCAAGTGGTAATTTAAACGTTTCGTTTTTAAAATAAAACTGGTGGTAAAGTGATTAAAATTTATCATAAATAGCTATTAGCTTTAAATATTGGTCGCACTAATTTTGAATCAACCTGTATTACTGTCTATAAAAGACTAGAAATATTCTTATTCTATAAATTACTAGCGGGGTACCCCCGCTTGCAAGCGGGAACATGCAAGCAGTGTTATCGAAATAATATCCAGTTTCAAATCTAAGCCTCACCAAAGTGCCAACATACACCATTTTGCAAGGTTTTTTTCAGCGAATCATTGGAAGCATTGACTTACGGCAATAAAAATGGAAAATACCTGTCACTTATAGGGTTTGATCGCCAAAAAGTATAGCAGGCATTTATTTGAAAAGCTGCAGCATTTTTTTTAATTAACAACGTATAGCTTTTTATTCGCCGATAACTCAAATGTACTAAATGCGAAGATTTCAAATTTCTGAAATTTGGCGGAATTCCCCCCAACTTAAATCAATTTACTCCATTTGGCTAGAATTTAAGATAGATTTGCTTGAAATCCCTTAATAACTGCATTACTTCTGCACGAATAATTAAATTTAACGGCGTATTCTAATAAAATCTATACATTTGTTTTCAAAAATGCTATTTCTTTAAGCTCTCAGTAAATTGCCAAGCCTAAAACTGTGCATACCGCTAGAAGTCACTTTCTCAAAATCGGCCTATCAACCATTTTATTTTTCGCCAAACTAAAAAAATTTACATATTTGTCTCGGAAATCTTCAATCCTCATTGTTTTAAGCATAAAACATTTCATTCCTGCTCTGATTTTACATGCACACGATATTATGATTAGAAAAATAACCTTAAAAATATAAACTAGCAAAAAATGATTATTATTATTCTTTTATTTTCACTTTTAAGAATTTAAAACATTTTTTTTTGGCAAAATCGCCACAGATCGCAACCACGATGCTTTTTTCACACTTTTTGCACTACAGGGGCACAACTACGGAAATCTTTCTGCGTGGAAAATATTAAAAAATCTCTTAAACTCCTGGAACGGGTGGACTTTCAAAGTTTTAAAGTGGACTATCATTTATTCTACATTATTTTTCACATCTGTGCAAAATTTCAGGCTGATAGGTCCATTTTTGTTGATCTGTATACTAATCAAATCGACAAAGAAACTGACAAACAGAATTTCATTTTTATTTATAAAGTTCTTAACAATAAACACCACACAATACCGGGAATTTTTCATCTGTGTTTGTCTATTATATCCAGATAAATGAAAACGCAAAAAGAAAGAAAGAACGAAAGAAAGTCTGATGCTATCACTCCCGATAACTTATCTCCAGATATCCGGTAGACGGACATAACTATCTAACCGATAACGAAAGTTTCTTGTCATAGATTTCTTCCTCCACCCTCGAGTATTATTCTAACAGACAATGACATATTTTAGTTACTATAGGAACCTTATTGATCCGTTCACTATTCTTTTCTACTCTGAAAGTATACTTATAAAACTAGAAGTCAAAGCCCGTTGTATAGACAATTACAGCAAGCGGGAAAAAAGATTAGAAAAATATGTCAACACTTAATATATTTAATCTTCGTCCACTTACCTATATAAATAAAATTATACTTTTGTCTGTACATTTCTTGGAATTCAAAAATTTTGAGATTTCTATCCGTTTCAAGCACCCGGGAATCCGATGCGACCCTCAAAAAAAAGTTTGTCTGTCTGTCATTCTGTCCTTCTGTCATTCTGTCCGTGACGCTTTTTTTGTTTAAGCATCACGTAAAAACGGCTGAAGCGAATGATATGAAATTGGATGTCATGATAGGTGGTCACTCAACTTAAAACATAGGCGTCGAATTTTAAAAAAATATTGATTAGATTTTCAAATTGTGCGAAAATCGTTTCAAACTGCGTTAATTTGTGTTCAAGCATCACGTAAAAACGACTGAAGCGAATGATATGAAATTAGGTGTCATGATAGGTGGTCACTCAACTTAAAACATAGGCTTCGAATTAAAAAAAAATCTTGATTAGATTTTGAGATTTTGCGAAAATCGTTATACACCGCGTATTGTGTTCGCACATCACGTAATAACTGCAAAGGTGAAAAAATGGTATTTGGTGAAATGATAGGTGGTCACCTAAAACTATAAGCATCTAAAAAAAAAACGATCAGATTTTGAGATTTTGCGAAAATCGTTTCAAACTGAGTGAATTTTTGTTCACACATTACGTAAGAACGACTAAAGCGACTGATATGAAATTGGGTCACATGATAGGTTGTTGTTCAACATAAAGTATAGGTGTCCAATTTTTTAAACTTTTTATTAGATTTTGAGATTTTGTGAAAATTCTCCCAAAATGCGGTTATATTTTTTAAAGCATCGCGTAATAACGACTAATACGAAATTTGGTAATACGATAGGTAGTTGCTAATCTTAATTTATAGGTGTTGAATTTTTAAAGTATTTTGATTACATTTTGAGATTTTGTGAAAATCGTTTAAAAATGCTAAAATGTTTGTTCCAGCATCACGAAATAAAGACAGCAGGGAATTAAACAAAATTGGGTGACATGATAGGTTGTCACTCAACTTAAATTCTAGGCTTCCAATTTTTCAAAAATGCTGATTAGATTTTGAGATTTTGCGAAAATTATTTGAATATGTGTCAATATTCGTTCGCGCATCCCATAATGACGACTCAAGCGAATGAAATGATATTACTTAGTTACTCTCTAACCTGTAATATTTTAACAATACATAAAAATTATAATTGCGCGTTCTTTACTTTGGCAACATACTCCATCCATTCTGTGTACTCCAACAATGCTGACGAAAGTTCTTGCTTTTAGAAATTTGCATTCAGTACTAACCCGTCAACGACGGGTACTTCAGCTAGTAGTATAATAAAGGTATGATTTGTTTTATTTTGTATTAGTGTTTTTTGATTAAGTTTTTATTCTACTTGTACATGAAGAACTTCATTGAGCTGAGCGAACTGAGCGAAGCTCTTAAACTACATTCAGGCGTTTCCCATGTAACGCTTCTCTTACTAAACCACTTGACCAATTGCGTTCAAATTGGACATGGCTATAGGTATCCATGGTTGCAAGCGATAAATCTGAAATCAATGACACCGACTTCTATAAGCTCCGTAAGGTTGCATTTATTTGATAAAATGATTGTTTTAAAATTTCATCCGTTTTGTAAATGTTATAGGAGAATGTGGCAACTATGTGTAGATAAAATAAAATGTTAGTACATGTTACGTAAACCACCGATTTCTGTAGGATCCGTAAGGTTGCATTTATATTTAATTACTATTAGTTCACAACAGCTTTAATCTACTGTTACACTATTTCGTAAGCGATAGATTACGCATCCCATGTATTTTTTTTTACATATATTTAAATACTATTGGTTCACAACAGCTTTAATCTACTGTTACACTACTTCGTAAGCTGTAGAATAGGCATACCATGTATTTTTCTATAAATAGGTTACAATCCTATAAAATTCAACGCAGGGTTAACATTCAAAATACCCGAAATGGGACAGATAAAATGACATAATCCATTAATATCGTTTTAATAGGGCAATAATGGAACTAGAAAATGAGGGGTGTTCGGGGGGGTCTTCCCCCTGACGAGGCTCGAATAGTCGAGTTATTCTATTTCTCAATTATTCGCTCATTGAACCGATGACATTGGTCAAGGTCACGATGCCGATCACTTAAAAAAAAGAGAATCGAAATCGGACATACCATCGAGGAATAATCGCCTCAAAAAATTCAACTTGAGGGAGAGATAACTGGACGAAATTCGCTCAACTTAACATTGCATGCGCGTTACGTCATGTGGACCTAGAATTCATTTTTTGTTATACACCAAAAGCGGAATGTTTTCTCTTCTTAAAACGTGCGAAAAATTACAGGGTGTCGATAATAGACCTGGAAATGTGTGAGCCACCTGTAGCAAAAACCAAGCGCCGTAATTGCCTGAAAAAGTTATTTCTAATAAGTGGATTATAATAGAATTGATAATAAGTGGCTGCCTGTAAATTCTTCATAGCGGAGTCTTGAGGGACTGTTTACGATTTCCCTCGTATATTTCCGTTGAATTTATGCCTGTGGAAGTGTTTTATTGAATGTGAGAAAAACAGAATTTGTGAAAGCTTCTGTACTAAGCGGATTGTGTTATAATCACGTTATTGTGATTGTGCTTGTGAATTTTGTACAGCGGATGGTTCGACTAAGTTCTAGAGGCAATAAAGTTCGTGTTCCATCCTGGCAAGTGGACTCTTTACTAGAACTTTCTACACCAACTGGACTTCAGAACGAAAAACCCAGGAAACTAACACAGTATTTTTTAACTATTAACAAATACTATTAACATTTAACAAATACTATTTCATTGATATCCATCGCTTTGTTTCGATTACAAATAAATGTTTGCTATTATATTATATCTGACAATATTATTATTATTATATATAATATAAAATATAACAACCTATCTTGTCTTATATGATACAAAGATTAAAATTTAACTAGATATTCCAGATACAAAATTTTTATTCTTCATTTTATTCGTAATTGTTTCTTAGCAACTTATAATAAAATTGTTAATAAGTTGATTTTCTAAGAAATAGTTAATCTGTGTTTTTTATAAACTGTATGATACACTCACTTAAACATCTTTCATACAGGTAATTTTAGAACGAAATAAAAATTGTTTTCATGTAGCCAATCCGATCGGACTGACGTGATATCGGGCCGTATCCGACTGGATTGTGATTGATCTCCGGATTGCAATCACTTAACTGTTGCAGAATATTCTGCGTGTTTCCTGGGTTCGTCGTTCTAAAGTCCTGTAGGTGTAGAAAGTTCCAGTAAAGAGTCCACTTCTCAGCATGGAATACAAGCTTTAATGCTTCTAGAAGTTGAACAATCCGCTGTGCAAAATTCACAGGCAAAATCAGCCAGTAATGTGCTTTTAACAGTCCGCTTAGTACAGAAGCTTTTACAAATGCTGTATTTCTTTCACAAAATAAAACACTTCCACACTCAAAAATTCACTGAAAATGTACGAGGGATTTCGTAAACAGTCCCTCAAGTGTCAGCAGTGAAGAATCTACACACAGCACTTAAAAACAAAGCTTCAAAAAGGCAAGCGAAAATACCGCTTCTATAGCGTCCATACAAAGCGTAACACAGCAAACTCACTCGGCGAGAGTTCGATGAACACTGACTCAAACTGGGGAAGCCCGCCGCTTTTATATTCTTCGAAGAACATCTTGGAAGGTTCCAAGAAGATCCATCCGTGGAATTTACTAGGCCAGACTCGATTATGATTGCGTAACAGAAGAGAAATATTAGGCTATTACGCATGTTCATGCAGAAAACCTAACTTTACAAGTTCCATTAGGGAAAATCGCGCCCAACCACCCAAATATCGCCACGCTTGGCGATTTGTGGCAAAATATCGCACTGTTGGGCGTCAAAAATAAGTCGCCAAATGTGGAGTGACCGAGGACCCCTATTTCTCGAGATTTAGAAACTCATAGAGAAATCAATGAGAAAACCCAAACCTCCGTATTTACGGTTCTAGTGGACACAGGTTCTAGTAACACAGGGAACTGCAGTTAGTTCCCTGTGTTCTTTACGACGAAGGGCTTGGACTGATGAAGTTCAAAACAATTTTTGAACGAAACGTGCGTATCCTCTTACCTATTACTTCTTATGTGTGTTTTTTACAAAGTTTTTTAATTACTTTATCGTTTAACACCAGTAATTTGAGTGATTTTTCAAAATGTAAATATTTACGCGTAGAGTATGAATTTTGAACTACTTAAAACCCCCACAACAGCGGGTTGCCCTGAGAATTCGTAACAATACGGATAACGTCTACTTAATGTTGTTTTTTTGTGATAGATTTCTTTCCCTCACGTATTATTCTAACGGACAATGGGATATTTTAGTTACTATAGGAACCCTATTGATTGGAGAGTTCAATTTTTCTTTTTGTACTCTGAGAAAAAAGTATTCTTACTGAATATTTCATTTCTTTGTTTTCTATGAATGGTGAAGTGCTGAGTTAATTTGAAGAGATCAGAATGCGTTTAGCAGAACTGGCAGATAGCCTCTCGTCGTGGAGGCAGGGGCGTAGCCACGTGGGGGGGGGGTTAGGGGGGGTCATAACCCCCCATGAGGAATTTTTTGCCATGCAAAATGTATATTATTCACTACATTAGCACACACACGTATACATATATATGAGTTGTAGTAGTCGTAACCCCCCCCATGAAAAATTTCTGGCTACGCCCCTGCGTGGAGGTAATTGCAACGGGTGCTAAAATAAATACGATTTTCAAGGGACTAGGGAGGGAGGGGGGAACGATTAGATGACAAAAACTTATAACTCGTTCGAGCCTCGTCAGAGGGAGACCCCCCCCCTGAACTCCCCTAATTTTTTAGTTTCAATATTGCTATATTAAAACGATATTAATGGACTATGTTATTTTATCGCTCCTCTTTCGTGTATTTCGTCTGGTAATCCTACGTTGAAACTTTTAGGATTGCAACCTATTTATAGAAAAATACATGGGATGCCTATTCTACAGCTGACGAAATAGTGTAACAATAGATTAAAGCTGTTGTGAACTAATAGTATTTAAATATATGTAAAATTATGTCGCATACTTTGTCACTTTTTTTATGTCGCATTTTTGGAACACATTTTTCGGACAATTTTCAATAAAGCGGGTGAGAGATAAAATGACATAGTCATTAATAAACGAAATTCGCAAAATGTACGTGCATTTTTGCAATAACAAGCAATGAAAAAACAGGTTTAAATAAAAGTACTGCATCTTCTATTACAGTAAGAAAATAAATACACAATAGGTATGTAATGCTAAGTTTTATTCTGAATTTAATGTACAGCTAGTGCTTGTAATCATATTCAGTCCGCATGTAGAAAATATTTTGTCATTTGCGGCTGTGTGGAAATGCACAGAAAAAAGTTCACTGTACATAGATAAAAGTGCCTGATTAACATTATCCTGTAAATCTCCTGATATTAGATATCTATATAAATAAAATTAGACTTTCGTCTGTACATTTCTTGGAATTCAAAAATTTTGCGATTTCTATCCGTTTCAAGCACCCGGGAATCCGATGCGACCCTCAAAATAAAGTTTGTCTGTCTGTCATTCTGTCACTGACGCTTTTTTTGTTTAAGCATCACGCAAATACGACTGAAGCGAATGATATGAAATTGGGTGTCATGATAGGTGGTCACTCAACTTAAAACATAGGCGTCCAATTTTTAAAAAATCTTTATTGGATTTTGAGATTTTGCGAAAATCCTTTCAAACTGCGTAAATTTGTGTTCAAGCATCACGTAAAAACGACTGAAGCGAATGATATGAAATTGAGTGACATGATAGGTGGTCACTCAACTTAAAACATAGGCGTCGAATTAAAAAAAATCTTGATTAGATTTTGAAATTTTGCGAAAATCATTTCAAACTGCGTAAATTTGTGTTCGCACATCACGTAATAACTGCAAAGGTGAAAAAGTAATATTTGGTGAAATGATAGATGGTCGCTCACCTTAAAATATAAGCATCTAATTAAAAAAATTTTAAAAATAGGCGTTGAATTTTAAAAATAGTTTGATTACATTTTGAGATTTTGTGAAAATCGTTTAAAATGCTGAAAATTTGTTCCAGAAACACGAAATAAAGACTGCAGGGAATGAAACGGATTTGGGAGACATTGATAGGTTGTCACTCAACTTAAATTCTAGGCTTCCAATGTTTCAAAAATGTCTCAAAATTTATTGAGATTTCGCGAAAATTATTTCAATATGCGTCAATATTCGTTCCCGCATCCCATAATTACGACTCAAGCGAATGAAATGATATTATTTAGTTACTCTCTAAGCAGTAATTTTTAACAATACATGAAAATTATAACTTCGATTTCTTTACTTTGGCAACATACTACATCCATTCTGTGTAGTCCTACAATGCTGACGAAAGTTCTTGCTTTTTGGAAATTTTCATTCACTATCCCGTCGAGGACGGGTACTTCAGCTAGTTCTTGCATAAAACTAAAACCTATCAAAGCTTCTTGAAATTTTGCATTTCTTAAAAAAAAACGTATTAGAGAAATTGTCGATTTCAGGAAAACGTTTAAATGAAATAATTTAACATTAAAATACAATGGATTTCACCAGGACCATTCAGATAAACGTATAAATGATAAAAACGTATAAAGGAGCTTTCCGATTTCAGAAAAACGTGTAAATGAAATTATTTAACATTAAAATCCATTGGATTTCGTCGGGACCATAAAAAAACGTATAAATGACAAAAACGTATAAACGAGGTTTTCGATTTCAGAAAAACGTTTAAATGAAATTATTTAACATTAAAAAACCAATGGATTTTGCCGGGACCATTCAGAAAAACGTACGAATAATAAAAACGTATAAACGAGAAACGCATAAGTAGTGCTTCACTGCAATTTAAATAAATGAATAAAAATCTCAAACACTTTCATATCCTACTATATTATTTGCGCTGATCCCTGAATCACTGATTCTGTAACAATTCCGGGGGACCACTCCCAGAAAAAACTTTTATCATCATGGCTCCAAAATGATTCAAAAGTTAAGCACAAAAAACGCAATAGCATTTACACCGTTTGTACGATCCGGATGAAATTTATCATGATTATGTATAAAAATATAAAAAATCCACCCGTTCTCTCATTTTTAAACGATTTTTCGCTCTTTTAAGGGGATAAGGGACGTTCAATATTCAAAGTTTTCAGTTTTGAATTTTTACTTGTAATCATATGTAAAGTTGTTTAACGTAAAATCACAGTTGTTTAACATAACAGTTTGCATCTATATTGAAACTAAAAATTAAAAAATAAATATTTTTTTAAATGAAAACTTGGTATTTTTTTGAAAAAATACGCCTTATTTTTTTTACTTAAAATATCCCATGCGCATTCCAAATTAATAAAAAGCTATAATTTTTTAAGTATGCATTTGTTTTATATACATGAACATAACTGCGCATTCATTTTTATATGTGACAAGGGTAAGCTTTATAGAAAGAATAAATTCATGCGAGATGTAGCTTTTTTTCAAATTTACATCCTATTGTTACATTTAAATTCCTATATCTCTATTAATTTCTTTTTGTTTGAAAATTTAATGCGCAGTTATCTTCATATATGCATTACAAGTACACTGTAAAAAAAGAACAGCTTTTTATTAATTTGGAATGCGCATGGGATATTTTGAAAAAAATATTGAATGTGCGTTTTTTTCGCAAAGATATTAATATATTTTTTAAAATAAGATTTAATTTTTTATTTTTAGTATTAATGTAAATGTAAGCCTTTGTGTTAAGCATTTTTACGTATGATTGGAGACTAAAAATTAAGAAATGGCAGTTTTCAGTTTTAACGTCCCTTGTCCCCTTCAGCTCCATTTTATTTCCGAGAGTCAAAAAAGTTTATCAATAGCGTGACAAAATGTCGAGCCGAAAGTGACAACGACATCCTACTGAAATTCACGGAAAATTGAGATACCAATTTGTTTAAAATGAATTTCCACAAAACGAAATTGTTCGAATGCGAAAGACTATCAGATAGAGAATAAAATTTGACAGTAAATGTTACTACAAATATTTTGTAAAAATAATCAATTTATCACAAATTTTTAACCTTTATAGTTAATTTTCTTTATCACTCATTTAAATTATAGTTTACTAAATTATTATTCCTTAATTAATATAAAATTTTCAAAATATTAACTTTAAAAATATTTTAATCACACAGTGGAACTTCTATGAGCGACCACCTCTATTAAAGACCCCTCCTCCAAAGATAGATTTTTTAAAGCAACCATTTTTTATCCTGCCTACTTAATATTAGAAGTTCCACTAAAAGACACCACAACGCCTTCTTTAAGCGACTTAGTTTTATTTATATAACTCAATCAATTATAGATATTACTAAATTAATATATATTTTAATGACCATGTCATTTTATCTCTCACCCCCCCTTTGTTGAAATTTGTCCGAAAAAGCGACATAAAAGTATGCGACATAATTTTACATGTATTTAAATACTATTAGTTCACAACAGCTTTCATCTATTGTTACAATATTTCGTAAGCTGTAGAATAGGCATCCCGTTTTTTTTTTTTTTTTATCAATAGGTGACAATCCTAAAAATTTCAACATAGAGTTACCAGGCGAAATACACGAAAGATGAGCGATAAAATGACATGGGATGCCTATTCTACAGCTTACGAAATAGTGTAACAATAGATGAAAGCTGTTGTGAACTAATAGTATTAAATACGATTTAAACGATATTAATAGTCCATTAATATCGTTTTAATATGGCAATAATAAATTAACTAAAAATAAAAATTAAACTAAAAAATTAGGGGGGTCCATGGGGTCATCCCCTGACGAGGCTCGAACAGCCGAGTTTAATTTTAATTAACCTAAAATTTGCAAAATGCATTATGAAATTTAAAAACATTTTTGAGAGACGGGATACAAGATTTGGATATGCATCCAAAATTAGCGTCTTTGCGTAGATCCTGTGATAAATAATGCAACACGCAATTAGAATTTTTGAAAAGCAGACACGAAAAGCACGCAATCGTTCCAAGTTAAAAGTTTAATTTATTAAAACCTTCAAAAGGGGATAGTTTGTAGGAGAACACTTTTAACAATTTATTACTGCCGTACAAATTGTTGCCGAGTCAGTTAGAAACTTTTGTAGAACTAGCCAGTCGCTTTGAATGAATGATTTTGATTGCATAACCAATAAACGTGGGATATTTTTAAACGGAACTCTAAATGCTTTGGGCTGAATGCGCATTATATCAAGCTAAACTTCCCTTATTGAAAGAGCGAAAATTTAATGCTTACGCATTACATTGTTTAAAGGTACACTTCATAATTTTAGACTTATACAGTGGAGCATCGATTATACGTTTCTCGTATATACGTTTTTATCATTTCTGCGTTTTTCTGAATGGTCCCGGCGAAATCCATTAGATTTTAACGTTAAATAATTTCATTTATACGTTTTCCTGCAATCTAAAACTTTATACTTTTTTTTAGAACTCAGTGCAAAAACCTTATATACATTCAGATTTTAAATATGCGCTGAAGTGCTTTATATTAAAGCGTATCATAATCCATGCGGCCTTCCTATTTTCTTTACTTATCCCATTCAGTTGGAAAGTGTATCATTATTCATGAGTATCCCGTATTTTCCTCCCTTGTTCCATAAAACACTTTTTAGGAACCGAAATCGATCTTAAAATCGCCTACTGAAACTGTTTTACAATTTTCGCCAAGTATATTCCAACTTTACTTCACCGTTTTAAATACTGTTTGGAATAGGCATCCTAATCCATGAGTGTACAGTGTTTTCCTTCGTTGTTCCATGAAACACTCCTTCGGAATAAAAATCTATATTAAAATTGCCTACAAAAAACTGTTTACAACCTTCAACAGTCTACTAAACTGTTTTACAACCCTCGCCAAGTATATTCCAACTATCCTCTAACATTTTAAAAACTGTTTAGAATGGGCATCCTAATCCATGAGTGTCCCGTATTTGTCATCCTTGTTCCATTAAACACTTCTTCGGAATAGAAATCTATATTAAAATTGCCTACCAAAACTGTTTAACAGTTTTCGCTAGGCATAGTCAAACTGTACTTTACCTCTATAAATACCATTTGGAAAGTGTATCATAACCTATGAGTGTACCGTATTTGTCTTCTCTGTTCCATAGAACACTTCTTCTGAATTGAAACTATATTAAATCCGCCTACATAAACTATTTTACAACCTTTGCAAGCATATTCAAACTACACACCATATTAAATACTGTTTGGAATAGGCATCCTAATCCATGAGTGTACAGTGTTTTCCTTCCTTGCTCCATAAAAACTTTCTTCGGTATATAAATCTATATTAAATTCGCCTACGAAAACTGTTTAACCATTTTCGCCAGGCATAGTCAAACTATACTTTACATTTCATATAAATACCATTTCGAAAGTATACATCATAATCTACGAGTGTACCGAATTTGTCTTCTCTGTTGCATAAAACACTTCTTCGGAATCTAAATCTATATTAAAATCGTCTACCAAAGCTATTTTACAATATTCTCCAAGCGTTTTCTAACTATACTCCTAATATATTTATTTAAAAAAAAATGGCGCGTTTTTGCACCAAATTCAGCGATCCATTATCAAAAATTGCAAACCTTGTGCAACTTTCAACATTTTACTTATGTCTTCCCCTCTTATCGCGTTATCTGGCAAACACATTTAAAAATATCTTCACCGTGAAAGTTCATCTCTACAAAACCTCTCTACAACATCGTGTAGAGAAAATTCTGGGATTTTGCGAAACAGCACCCTATTTCTAAATATGTACATTAATGAAAATGTCATTTTATCTCTCACCCCTTTTATTGGAAATTGTCCGAAAAATGTGTCCCAAAGAAGAAACATAATTTTACATATATTTAAGTACTATTACTTCACAGCAGCTTTAATCTATTGTTACACTATTTCGTAACCATAGAATAGGCATCCCATGCATTTTTTTTTACTTCTATTTAAACACTATTAGTTCATAACAGCTACAGTATTTCGTAAGCTGTAGAATAGGCATCCCATGTATTTTTTGCATTAATATTTCGTAATCAGTAGAATAGGCATCCCATGTATTTTTTGCATTAATATTTTGTAATCTGTAGAATAGACATCCCATGTATTTTTTGCATTAATATTTCGTAATCTGTAGAATAGACATCCCATGTATTTTTTGCATTAATATTTCGTAATCTGTAGAATAGACATCCCATGTATTTTTTGCATTAATATTTCGTAATCTGTAGAATAGACATCCCATGTATTTTTTGCATTAATATTTCGTAATCTGTAGAATAGACATCCCATGTATTTTTTGCATTAATATTTCGTAATCTGTAGAATAGACATCCCATGTATTTTTTGCATTAATATTTCGTAATCAGTAGAATAGGCATCCCATGTATTTTTTGCATTAATATTTCGTAATCAGTAGAATAGGCATCCCATGTATTTTTTGCATTAATATTTCGTAATCAGTAGAATAGGCATCCCATGTATTTTTTGCATTAATATTTCGTAATCTGTAGAATAGGCATCCCATGTATTTTTCTATTAATAAGTTACAATCCTGAAAAGTTCAACATAGGGTTACCAGGCGAAATACACGAAAAATAAAATGACCCAGTCAATTATTATCGTTTAATATGGCAATAATGAAACAAATAGAAAAAAATAGGGGGGTTCATGGGGGTCTCCCCATGAACCCCCCTAATTTTTTCTATTAGGGGGGAAGATATATTCTCTATCTATTCGGATATTCTATCAGAGGAGAACCGAGGATTTTATATACATATATATTCCTCCCAAGCTTCAATTAAAGCAAAAACATATTCTTTTATTCAATGTTCTTTTAAAAATTACTCTACAGTCGTCCATTTCAATATGAGTTGCCACCGCACACTCCCCTAAAACAGTTAAATAATCATTTTTCAACATTCAGACAACTTGCATTACTTGGCGCGAATTGAGAATGATAGATTATAAGTAACAGTTCTAGACGCGCGATAACCAAGAGTATTATGATCGATTGCTCTTGTGAAAGGGGGGGTAGGGGGTGGGATGAAAGAATGAAAGAAATGTTTTCTCTTTTTAAAAGATATATATTTCCTTTTCTTTTAAATTCAGCAGGTTTATTCCAGCAGGTCAGCGGGTTCTTGGTATTTATTGAATGACATACTTTCAAGGGAAATTTCTCATAGAAAACTCCATA
This sequence comes from Cheiracanthium punctorium, assembly GCA_038373885.1. Lineage (NCBI taxonomy): Eukaryota > Metazoa > Arthropoda > Arachnida > Araneae > Cheiracanthiidae > Cheiracanthium > Cheiracanthium punctorium. The sequence goes on from JAWZYV010007229.1 coordinate 315,519, forward strand.
GGCGACTCTACATTTTAATGACTATGTCATTTTATCTCTCATCCCCCTGTATTTAACCCATTTATGCCTAGTGTCGCTTTATTGGGACGGCATTTTCGCTATGAGTTGAAAACGTTATTTATATTTCCTAGCCTTTATTCATGAGTATTGAGCCTCAACTCTACAAACTATTTTAACATGACCCAGTAAGATGTTGATATTTCAATTTTTATGCTTAGTGATTTTAAAAGAAATCATCCCTTGTTCAAGAAGTTGACATCAGAAAGTTATCTATTATTTCTGTTATCAGTAAAAATCGAAGAAAGTCGCAAAAATATCCAGGCACAAATGGGTTAAAATTGTCCAAAAATGTGTCCCCAAAAAAGCGACATAAAAATACGACATACTTTTACATATGTTGAAATACTATTAGTTCACAACAACTTTAATCTATTGTTACACTATTTCGTAAGCTGTAGAATAGGCATCCCATGTATATTACTTTCCGAACATGTACCATGTAAGGAAAGTATTGTAATCATGAAAAAATTCGACTTCGAGATTTTGGTGTTTTTACGCGTTTTGAGGGCTTCTGAATCCATTTATGCTATTTTTACGAGATGTATGTATGTATGTGTGTATGTGTGTGTGTTTGTGTGTATGTGAGTGAACACGATAGCTACTGAACGGAGCAATCGATTGAAATCAAATTGGATATATATGTCATAAACCACCGTCGCAAGACCGGTATTGATTTGGGTGTGTATAGGACTTATAGTTTTTCTACAGGGCTACGACCAAGATTTCTTTTACATTATGGCCTATTGGGGGAATTTCTTGAAAGTGCGCTAGCGTTTAAACGGTCGATTCGATTGAGCTCAAATTGGGTATATATGCTATAAACCACCGTTGCAAGACCGGTATTGATTTTGGTGTGTATAGGACTTATAGTTCTCCTAAAGGGCTACGACAAAACTTTCTTTTATGTTATGGCATAATGGCATATGGGGAGAAATTCTTTAAAGTGCGCAAGCGTTTAAACGGTGCATTCGATTGAGTTTCAATTTGGTATATATGGTTGAATTATTCATCGATTAAAATTTATTTAAGTGCTTGGTCATGATCTTAATCGTAAGTGTTCGGAAAGTCGAGTTGAGTCACTCCAGATTATTTTTATATATATTTAAATGCTATTAGTTCACAGTAGCTTTAATCTATTGTTACAGTATTTCGTAAGCTGTAGAATAGGCATCCCATGTATTTTTTGCATCTATTTAAATGCTATTAGTTTTCAACAGCTTTAATCTATATTGCTACACTATTTCGTAAGCTGTAGAATAAGCATCCCACGTATTTTTTGCATATATCCAAACACTATTAGTTCAAAACAGCTTTAATCTATTGTTACCATATTTCGTAAGCTGTAGAATATGCGTCACATGTATTATTCTATAAATAGGTTACAACCCTAAAAATTTCAACATAGGGTTACCAGTCGAAATACACGAAAGATGAGACATAAAACGACATAGTCAATGAATATCGTTTTAATATGGCAATAATAAAACTAATAGAAAAAATAAGGGGGGGTTCAGGGGGGGTCTCCCCCTGACGAGGCTCGAAGACCCGAGGTTTTTATATACAGATATATTCCACCCAAGCTTCAATTAAAGCAAAAAAAAAAATTATTCTTCATTCAATGTTCTTTATAAAAAAAAAAAAAAATACTGTACAATCGTCCATTTCAATATGAGCTGCCAAAGCACACTCACCTAAAACAGTTAAATAACCATTTTTCAACGTTCAGCCAACTTGCATTACTTGGCGCGTGAATTGAGAATGATAGATTATAAGTAACAGTTCTATACGCGTGATAACCAAAGAATATTATGATCGATTGCTCTTGGGAAAGGGGGAGAAGGGGTGAGGGGGGGGTGAAGGAATGAAAGAAATCTTTTCGCTTTTTATAAGATATATATTACCTTTTCTTTTAAATTCAGCAGGTTTATTCCAGAGTGGAATTTCCATTTAACACAAAACTTTTCTTGTGTTTGCTATTTTTTGGCATGACGTACTTTTAGGGACATATTTTTCAAAGAAAACTCCATAGGCGACTGCACATTTTAATGACCTTTATTGAAAATTGACCGAAAAATGTGTTCCCAAAAAGCGACATAATTTTACATGTATTTAAACACTTAGTTCACAACAGCTTTAATATACTGTTATACTATTTCGTAAGCTATGCAATACGCATTACATGCACTTTTTACGTATATTTAAATATTATTAGTTCACAACAGCTTTAATCTATTGTTACAGTATTTCATAAGCTGTAGAATATGCATCACATGTACGTATATTCTACGCTTACGAAAATTATTTAAATGCAATTAGTTCACAATAGCTTTAATATATTGTTGCAATATTTCCGAACATGTACCCTGTAAGGAAACTATTGTAATCATGAGAAAATTCGATTTCGCAACATTTTGGTGTATGGACAGTATTTGGAGATCTGCTGAATTCATCCGATGCTATTGTTTACGAGATGTATGGTCATGGCCCCTGTGTGTACGCTCGTGTTTGTATGTGAGTGAACACGATAGCTCCTCAACGGGGCATTCGATTGAGCTCAAAATGGGTGCATATTTACAGAAACCACCGTCGCAAGACCGGATAGTTAGTTTGGTGTGTGCTACGACTTGCTTGGTTTCTGCATGTGCTACGAAAAAGATTTCTTCACACTACAGTGGATTCCACTCTGCCTGCTAACAAGAAGATATTTTGTTATGGGAATCCGTGTTGTACGGGCCTGAGCATATTCCACTGGAGTGCGACTTCGCTCAAATAGCTGTATAAATTATTGACCACCTCGAAACACTGATATTGAAGTTCGTAATAAAGATTTCTTTATCAGTGTCTTATAAAAACTGTAGAGACCTAGCTTTTCGAGTCATCGTTGAGTCAAATGGTGTAATTTCTATAAGACCACTTTCAGGACATAAACGACGTTATTCTTAGACTTCGTCGACCATCATGCGGGAGAAATTCTTGAAAGTGCGCTAGCGTTTAAACAGTACATTCCTTTGAGCACAATTTGGTATATATGTTTGAATGATTCATCGATTAAAATTTAAATGCTTGGTCATGATCTTAATCGTAAGTGTTCGGATAGTCGAGTGGAGTCATTCCAGATTTTTTCTCTTGAAAACAGATGCCAACACAGCAGGTAAAGTGGTGTAATTCATCATTTCTTAGGCAAAGGGCAACATTCTTCTAAATATAAAAGGTAGGAAACGAGGGACCGTATAAAAATCCAATTTCGTATTCTAATACGTGTACAATCCCCGGTAAAAATTGCCGTATCTGAAAGCTACTGTTAATTGGACGAACTTTTCTAATCGGGAGTATGCTTCGATCCCTTACGGTTTAAAAAATAATCGCCTTAACATCTATTTTGAATCACCCAGAATAGTTATGTTGATTCATGACTGGCTCTGTAACCATTCCGGGCAACTCATCCAAGATACAAAACTTTTACCGCCAGGACGAAAAGATTATAAAGCACAAAAAAAAAGCAAATACAACTACACCATTTGTAAGATCCGCTTGAAATTTTTCACAATGATGCATAAAAATATACAAAACAATCTCCGCAACTATAAAAAAATCTCAAAATCCACCCGTTGCCTCATTTTAAGGCGATTTTTCGCTCTTTTCAGCTCTATTTTATTTCCAAGAGTGAAAAAAGTGAATCATTTGCGCGACAAAATGAGCTGTTTCAAGTGAGAATGACGTCATACTGGAAGTCACGGTCATCATGCTTTGAAGGGAAGTCAGAACATTTATGTTTTTTCAGATAACATAGTTTTTTTTAATTAAAATAATCGTCTGCTTGAAGCATTGATATAAGAGAAGCTACACAAAACGAAATCGTTAGAATGCGAAAAGTTAAAAAAAAGAATAAATCTTTAGCCCAAGCGTTAATTAAAGAAAATTATTCTTTCATTCAGTGTTCTTAAAAAAAACTGTAGCAGAACACTGCTTTTTTCCTGAGGATCATCGTTCTCGAGTGCAAATGGTGTAGAAATTTCTAGTGAAGAGTCGGGGCCATCGCTAAGCAACGGGCCTGCTTATGAGTTGCCATCCCTAAAATTGAGTTTATCATTGAGGCCTGTTTTCCCCAGTCACAGTATTCTATTTTATTATTCTAAGTATTATAAATGTTATATTATTTTAATATTTTAAAACAATTTTTTTATACTTTTGTCGTACTAAAGAACTTTAGATGTAGGTAATCGTTTTGTGAATCTTGCACCATTTTCTTTCATGAAAATTTATCCTAAAATTCGAACATTTTGCTCTGAATGTAAAGGTAAGTGAACGCTTATAATGTATTTAGAAATTCTAAATATATGTATGTAAATCATGTTTAGTGAATAATTACTCATGTGTTATTTATAAATAAATTATTTTAATCAGAAATCGTATTACTTGAGTAGTTTTTATTCTTGTAAATAAGCATGACGTTGTGATACTATTTAGACAATTTAATTTTGCCAGTTGAAAATGTTATTTATCAGTTATATATGCCTTGATTATGTGATTAAGACTTACATCTGGTACAGTGCAGAAATACAGTAAATTATAAATTATTGATTTTTGCCCGTTTATACAGAAACTTCAAATGTAGTTAATATTTTGTACAAGCGTTCATTATGCTTGCTCAATTCCTAAGTTCGATTGAGAAAGCGACAAAAGAATAATATATACTACATGAAATGTCTTTATTAAAGAATAATTAATTCAGGGATCGCGCTATAGAGCGTATTTTATCAATTTTCTCCAATATACAGGATATCCCGAAAACACTGAAATGCGCTTTAATACATCATTTGTTAAAGATTAATCTTGAATTGTTTAAAATAACGTAGGAAATACGACTACGTTCATGAAATATTCATTATAAAAATGTCTTTCTCATTTGTGTATTTAGTTATTTTAAAGTATATTAAATATCCACTTGTGAAACTAAAATAAGCAATCGTGAATCATGAGAGTAAGCGCTACTTTGTTTTTCCTTCAAATTATATGCATCTATTTTCTTTATGTCAATATGTATCATAGCAAACAAATTAATCATGAGTTCGTACTTGAATTAGTAACACAATTACTACTTAAAACTACATTCAATAACGTTTGAAAGCACTGGGAAGCTTAAGAAATGCCTGATGTATACGTGAAGACTCGAGCATCCGTAGGCCTCTTTGGATGGCACATCAAAATACACGCGCAGGCCCGTTACTAATTGCGAAGGCCCCGGAAGAGTCCACTTTTCAGGACATAACACGAACGTTATTCCTTAGAACTTCGTCGAACCATCAGCTGGACAAAATTCTTTCACAAATGCTGTATTTCTCACACAAAATAAAGCATTTCAAATTACGTTACTTTCTGATTGTGCTTGTGAATCTTGTACAGCGGATGGTTCGACGAAGTTCTAGAAGCAATAATGTTTGTGTTCCATCCTGACGAGTAGACTGTTTACTAGAACATTTTAACCAACTGAACTTTAGAACGACGAACCCAGGAATTACTAGAATATTCTGCAATACATCTGTAGTTACATACGTATATATGTATGTACTATTCGTTATGCAATTGTATAAGAATAAAAAACTCAATAACCGATTCGATAAATTCACTCTAATAACCGATGCGCGCGACAACATTCTCCTTTCTTTTCTTTCACAGAGACTTTCTCTTGTAAATATGTTAACGTTATCGAATGAATAGTAAATATAATTGTGCTGCCATCTATTGAGGTTATTTGAAAACAAAAGCTAAATTCCTACTGTATTTAAAAAAAAAAACAGAAGAAACTGCAGTTTTAAAATTTAATAAATTACGGGATGTTATAGACTGCAGCTATTTGTTATTCAGGGTATTTCTCCAAAACTGAAAATTTAAATGTTTATCGCCAAATTGTCAAATCAATGATTTAAACCAGAATTCAACCAAATAAGCTCCCAGAAAACAAGCAGAGCATTCTGCAAAATATTTAAGGAATAAACACAGAGTCGTCAGTGTTTCGAGACATCCTACTACGTATTTTGAGTTAGAAAAATTCTTCAATTCGAGCATCCATTAGAACAAAAAAATTCTTTCATTCAGTGGTTCTTTTTAAAGTTCTGTAACAATCATCTATTTCAATACTAAGCTGCCAACGTACAGTACCCTAAAACTGTTAAATGATCATTTTTCAACATTCAGTCAAATTGGATTACTCGGTGCAAATTCTGAATGATAGATTATAAGCACGATTCCTGCTTGATATACTATTATGATCGATTACTCTTAAGATGAGGGCGGGGAGACAAAAATCTTCTTTTTTTAAGGATACCTTATTTTTTTCCTTTAAATTGAGTAGGTTTATTCAAGAGTAGAGTTTTCCATTTCCCCAAAAAAATTTTCCTTCTCGTTTTTGATATTTGTAGAATGACATACTTTCAAGAGGAATTTCTTTAAAGTAAACTCAGAAAGTGTTACTGTAAGATATTCGTTCTTCTTTTGTAAGCTAAACTTTGTTATGAAGAAATTTCACGGTGGAATGTTTTGAAATTTTTTAGGATTTTCACTTTCTTAACAAAGTAAACTTCTTTGCCTTGTCTGCTGTGTTTTGATTGTCGTTAATTAGCATGTATCGGTATAATAATTGTATATTTTGTTGCGAATTTTCTGGGAAACCAGCTGTTCTGGTATTCATATTCTACGAGTCAAATAGTTAAATTTTACTTTCTGTTGCATCAAAATTGGTAAACTAGAAGTGGAGATACGCATGTTTGGGTTTCCCCCATTGGTTATGTTGTCTATAAAATCTCGAGAAATATTGATTACAGAGCTTCGCCAACCTCACTTTTGAGGACTTATTTTTGGCGCCAAAAATAGCTATATTTTGTTAAAAAGCCGCCAAACTTGGCGGCATTTCGCACATTTGGCGGGATTTTCACAATGAAGCCTGTAAAGTTTGTTTTACTATATTAATATCACATATTAGGCTTGTATTCATTAGTATTTCTATGACGCTATCAAAACGCGATTGTTCGGGGACTCGTTAGAGAGGTCCGGAGTTTTCTGGAATGAACGTCGGAAAGTATAAGAGGAAGCCAGCTGACCCGATCCACTTAGTCTTGCTTCAGCGTGTACTGAGAGCTTGTGCTGACGTCCGTGAAAGCTTAAGGCTTTGTATTGACGCTTAGAAAAGCTATGTTTAGCTAGTTTTAGAAGATTTGTATTTCAGTGATGTGCGTAAATTCTTCATTGCTGAGTCTTGAGGGGTTGTGTACGATTTCCCTGGTAAGTTTCCACTGAATTTTTTCCTGAGGGAGTGTTTAATATTGCGCGAGAAATACAGCATTTGTGAATGACTCTGTATTAAGTGAATTGTTATAAGCAAGCTTCTGGCCGTGCCTGTGAATTTTGTACAGCGGTTGGTTCGATAAAGTTCGTGTTCCATCCTGACAAGTGGATTCTTTACTAGAATTTTCTACTTCCACTGGACTTTAGAACGACGAACCCAAGAAACAAGCAAAGTTTTCTGCATCAATATCATAAAATATACCAAATAATGTATTACGATTTCCCCACTGGGGCTTGTAAAATTTGTTTTGCTGCATTAATATGCACAATACCCTAATATTTCTCTTCTATGACGTAATCAAAATTTCCGCTTTATGTGGAATCTTCGAGAAATAGAACTTCTGGAAGCTTCTTGTAGCTACGGCGACACCTATAAATGCAGGTATGACAGAGAACTCCAGTAACTGTGGATCGAGCTTTCGATGAGTACGCTGCTTTGCTCTGTGAATTGTATTGACGCTATAGAAGCGGTATTTTCGCATGCTTTTCGAAGCTGATTTTTAAGTGCTGCGTGTAAACTCTTCATTGTTGAGTCTTGAGGTAACTGTTAGGGTTATCCCTCATATTTCCAGAGAATTTTGCCTGTGGAAGCGTTTTATTTTGTATGAGGATGACCGCATTTGTGATATCTTCAGTACTGAGTGGACTGTTATAAACGAGCTACTGTTCGTGAGTGCCTGTGAATTTTGAACAGCTGATAGTTCTACGAAGTTCTAGAAGCAATGAAGTTCGTGTTTACTAGGACTTTCTACACCAACTGGACTTCAGAACGCCGAATCCGGGAATCAGCAGAGTTTTCTGCAACAAAATCGTTATCCTTACGTCCTCAATATACACTCTACAACACACTAAAAAATTTGGAATTTAATTTTCTTTTTTTATTTCAGATTTTTCTCTACCCTACTTTGTAGACATCATTTGTTGACATGAACTGTCACGGTGAAGATCTTTTCAAATGTGTTTGCCAGATAACGCGAAGGTGGGGGGGGGGGAAGAATAAAATGTTGATAGTCGCAGGAGGTTTGGCATTTTTTGATAATGGATCGCCAAGTTCACTGCCAAAAATTACTTCGCAAAGCTGAACCAAGCTTTGCGATAGCTTCCGATTTTTTCTAGAAACTGACAAACGCGTCCATTTATTGTTACATAAGAAAAGTCGATAGAATATGCTTGGCAAAAATTATAAAAAAAAATAATTAGGTGGCGATTGTAATATAGATTTCAATTCCAAAGAAGTGTTTTATGGAACAAGCATAAGTTCATTCCTATATTGTGTTAAACAAGGTTGCAATTTTTGAAAATGGATCGCTAAGTCTGGTGCCAAAACGCGACAGTTTATTATAAATATATTACTAGTTTAGTTCGAGAACGTCTATTCCAAATATATGTGTTATGGAACAAGAAAAACAAACACAGCACACTCACGGTTAAGAATACTCATTGCAAACAGTATTTAGAATGGTGAGGTTTAGCTGGAAAATGCGTGGTGAAGATTGTAAAGCAATTTCAGTAGGCCATTTTAAGACAAATTTCGATTCCAAAGATGAGTTTTATGGAACATGAAAGAGTGGATTCTATTATAACGGCCCCCACTCTCGCCAACCTAAAAATGTCCGCACTTTAGCGATCTTTGTAGTCATGGGTCTCTAGGAGTGTATTCCTCGAATTTGCAGCTAGTGTGACAACCGTATAAGTTGGTTTTTGAGTTCGCACACTTGAAGAACTCGTCAATGACAAAATTTGGTGCTTTATCTGCAAAAATTTGACCACATCTGGGATGGGACTGAGGCAGTGAACTTGAGGAAGTTAACTGCAATGACCTATCCGCCAATTATGGTAGTCTTTTTGGCATAAAAATGGCAGAAAACTCGTATACAAAGCAGAATTAAACAGGCAAACTTTTAACCAAAGGTGACTATACGTCCTCGAAATTCGAGGACAGTCCCCAAATATAGATTTTTTATTTTATTTTGTCCCCAAAAATACTTCTTGGGGACGCGAAAAGTCCCCAAATTTAAAGATTTGTACTTTTCCCCTCAAAGTTTCCGTTTAGTTCACTACTTTGAGAAAAAAAACCTGAAGAAATAAAAAAATAAAAACAACTAAAAGCCCCTTCTACTCAGAGAAACAATGAAATTTGATCTCTGAAAACGTTTGTTGTCATTGTGTGTGTAGCGTGTACAAACATTTAATAAAGTATTCGACTAAGAGCCAAATTTCTCATTTCAGTTTTGTCTCAGTTCAGTTCAGTTTTTGATTAACCCATTTATGCCTAGTGTCCCTTTTTACTTCCTTGTACGTAGTATAAGGAAGTAATGTGATCCCGAAAAATTTTGGGGGCCAAATTTCGACAAAAAAACCGATTTTGACTACCTCTAAATTTAATTTTAAAATTTTTTTCGATGCATCCTATCGTAGGCTAGCATGCACGATCATATTAACGCGTCTGCAACTCATTTTGACCAGCGGCGAGTCTGCTGTGGCCAGTTTTTCCATGCCGTCTGTACGTACGTACGTACGTATGTATGTAACTCGCATATCTCAAAAACTATTGGTCGTAGAATGTTGAGATTTGATATTTAGGATTGTTCTATGATCTAGTTGTGCACCTCCCCTTTTGGTGGCAATCGAATGGATAGTTTATGTACAGGACCGCCCAAAAGATTCGAAATACATTACGCTCTATGGGCCGAAATTCATTAAACTCGCCTAACTCAAAAGCTATTAGGCGTAGAATGTCGAAACTTCATATTTTGGATAGTTGTAACATCTAGTTGTGCACCTCTCCTTTTGGTTCCATTCGACTGGATAGTTTATCTACAGGACTGCCCAAAATATTCGAAATACATTACGCTCAATGGGCCGAAACTCATTAAACTCGCATATCTCAAAAACTATTAGGCGTAGAATGTTGAAACTTTATATTTAGGATTGCTGTAACATCTAGTTGTGCACCTCCCCTTTCGATTCCATTCGACTGGATAGTTTATCTACAGAACCGCCCAAAAGATTCGAAATACATTACGCTCTATGGGCCGAAATTCATCAAAGCGTTTTTTAGAGGTATTGGGCTATTTCAAACGACTCAGAAGTGATGTATGCTGTAAAGAGTTAGAAAATGAATTTCTCCATTAAAAAAAGTGTCTTTATCATTTGTAGTTCTGCTACAGGAACACTCAAAAGATTTCCAATACATTACGGTCAATGGCAATTTTAGGGGCATTCATCCATTTCAAGCACAATACCGTCCTACCACATAAGTTAGGTAATGGTCCGACACGGTCACGTGCCTCCCTCAAGAACTATGCCAAAAGTCGCCAAGCTTGGCGACTTTTGGTGTACGTGTGTGCATATTTAACTCTCAAATCTCAAAAACTATTATGAAATTTCATATATAAGAATGTTGTAACATCTAGTTGTGTATCTCGATTTTTGGTTCCAATCTACTGGAGAGTTTATATACAGGACCACCGAAAAGAATTTTAGTACTTTAATGTCTATGGACATCTTCAATATAATACAACTGTAGACAGTCATTGTTTGGTACATGCCCAAAAACTCGCCGTCTGTCCTCGACCTTGGCGAGTTTTGGCGAAATATCGCCAAATTTGGCGATAGTCAGTCATTTGGTCCATGCCCAAAGTATCGCCATTTGTCATCGTTCTTGGCGAGGTTTGGCGAAATATCGCCAAATTTGGCGATAATCTGTCATTGTTTGGTTCATTCTTAAAATCTCGCCAAATTTCGTCGACATTGACGAGTTTCGCCGAAATATCGCCAAATTTGGCGCCAAAAATTATTTCATATTTTGTATAACACTAAAACTTTAACCCGTAGATTTTTGAACTTTTGTATTTAGAAATATTGTAATATCTAACTGTTTTCCATATCTTTTTTGACAGCAATCGACTGAGAATTTATTTACAGGGTGAGCCAAATGACTTTAAATACATTGAGGTGTATGGATGCATTCAATTCATTGAAAGTCTGTGGTCAATGACTACTTTGGCTATCCCCAAAATCTCGCAGACTATCTCAAGTTTGTCGGCTTTTGGTGAAATATCGCCAAATAAAGTGTCAGAAGGAAATATTTCAAATTGAACTCAGCTTGGCGATATCGAAATATTTGTCTAGAAATCGCTAAACCTTACTATTATTGATATTTTATCTCTTTCAAACAAATAAGTTTAGAGGAAGTGCGTCGAAAATATTTTTGATCTAATGGACGTGCAAGGAAGTCATGTGTTGGACACATCAGATTTTACGTAGTATAAGGAAGTAATGTGATCCCGAAAAATTTTGGGGGCCAAATTTCGACATAAAACCGATTTTGACTACCTCTAAATTTAATTTAAACATTTTTTTCGATGCATCTCATCGTAGGCTAGCATGCACGATCATATTAACGCGTCTGCAACTCATTTTGACCAGTGGCGAGTCTACTGTGGCAGTTTTTCCATGCCGTTTGTACGTACGTACGTACGTATGTATGTAACTCGCATATCTCAAAAACTATTGGTCGTAGAATGTTGAGATTTGATATTTAGGATTGTTCTATGATCTAGTTGTGCACCTCTCCTTTGGTGGCAATCGAATGGATAGTTTATGTACAGGACCGCCCAAAAGATTCGAAATACATTACGCTCTATGGGCCGAAATTCATTAAACTCGCCTAACTCAAAAGCTATTAGGCGTAGAATGTCGAAACTTCATATTTGGATAGTTGTAACATCTAGTTGTGCGCCTCCCCTTTTGGTTCCATTCGACTGGATAGTTTATCTACAGGACTGCCCAAAACATTCGAAATACATTACACTCAAGGGGCCGAAATTCATTAAACTCGCATATCTCAAAACTGTTAGGCGTTGAATGTTGAAACTTTATATTTAGGATTGTTGTAACATCTAGTTGTGCACCTCCCCTTTCGGTTCCATTCGCAACTGAATAGTTTATCTACAAGACCGCCCAAAAGATTCGAATACATTACGCTCTATGGGCCGAAATTCATCAAAGCGTTTTTTAGAGGTATTGGGCTATTTCAACGACTCAGAAGTGATATATGCTGTAAAGAGTTAGAAAATGAATTTCTCCATTAAAAAAATCTGATGTGTCCAACACATGACTTCCTTGCACGTGCATTAGATTAAAAATATTTTCGACGCACTTCCTCTAAACTTATTTGTTTGAAAGAGATAAAATATCAATAATAGTAAGGTTTAGCGATTTCTAGCCAAATATTTCGATATCGCCAAGCTGAGTTCAATTTGAAAGATTTCCTTCTGACACTTTATTTGGCGATATTTCACCAAAAGCCGACAAACTTGAGATAGTCTGCGAGATTTTGGGGATAGCCAAAGTAGTCATTGACCACAGACTTTCAATGAATTGAATGCATCCATACACCTCAATGTATTTAAAGTCATTTGGCTCACCCTGTAAATAAATTCTCAGTCGATTGCTGTCAAAAAAGATATTGAAAACAGTTAGATATTACAATAGTTCTAAAAAATACGAAATAATTTTTGGCGCCAAACGATTTTTCGGCGAAACTCGTCAATGTCGACGACATTTGGCGAGATTTTAAGCATGAACCAAACAATGACAGATTATCGCCAAATTTGGCGATATTTCGCCAAAACTCGCCAAGAACGATGACAAATGGCGATACTTTGGGCATGGACCAAATGACTGACTATCGCCAAATTTGGCGATATTTCGCCAAAACTCGCCAAGGTCGAGGACAGACGGCGAGATTTTGGGCATGTACCAAACAATGACTGTCTACAGTTGTATTATAATGAAGATGTCCATAGACATTAAGGTACTGAAATTCTTTTCGGTGGTCCTGTAAATAAACTCTCCAGTAGATTGGAACCAAAAATCGAGATGCACAACTAGATGTTACAACATTCTTATATATGAAATTTCATAATAGTTTTTGAGATTTGAGAGTTAAATATGCACACACGTACACCAAAAGTCGCCAAGCTTGGCGACTTTTGGCATAGTTCTTGAGGGAGGCACGTGACCGTGGTCGGACCATTACCTAACTTATGTGGTAGGACGGTATTGTGCTTGAAATGGATGAATGCCCCTAAAATTGCTATTGACCGTAATGTATTGGAAATCTTTTGAGTGTTCCTGTAGCAGAACTATAAATGATAAAGACACTTTTTTTAATGGAGAAATTCATTTTCTAACTCTTTACAGCATATATCACTTCTGAGTCATTTGAAATAGCCCAATACCTCTAAAAAACGCTTTGATGAATTTCGGCCCATAGAGCGTAATGTATTTCGAATCTTTTGGGCGGTCCTGTAGATAAACTATTCAGTCGAATGGAACCGAAAGGGGAGGTGCACAACTAGATGTTACAACAATCCTAAATATAAAGTTTCAACATTCAACGCCTAACAGTTTTTGAGATATGCGAGTTTAATGAATTTCGGCCCATTGAGTGTAATGTATTTCGAATGTTTTGGGCAGTCCTGTAGATAAACTATCCAGTCGAATGGAACCAAAAGGGGAGGTGCACAACTAGATGTTACAACTATCCAAAATATGAAGTTTCGACATTCTACGCCTAATAGCTTTTGAGTTAGGCGAGTTTAATGAATTTCGGCCCATAGAGCGTAATGTATTTCGAATCTTTTGGGCGGTCCTGTACATAAACTATCCATTCGATTGCCACCAAAAGGGGAGGTGCACAACTAGATCATAGAACAATCCTAAATATCAAATCTCAACATTCTACGACCAATAGTTTTTGAGATATGCGAGTTACATACATACGTACGTACGTACAGACGGCATGGAAAAACTGGCCACAGTAGACTCGCCACTGGTCAAAATGAGCTGCAGACGCGTTAATATGATCGTGCATTCTAGCCTACGATGAGATGCATCGAAAAAAATTTTTAAATTAAATTTAGAGGTAGTCAAAATCGGTTTTTATGTCGAAATTTGGCCCCCAAAATTTTTCGGGATCACATTACTTCCTTATACTACGTACAAGAAAGTAAAAAGTGTCTTTATCATTTATAGTTCTGCTACAGGAACACTCAAAATATTTCCAATACATTACGGTCAATAGCAATTTTAGGGGCATTCATCCATTTCAAGCACAATACCGTCCTACCACATAAGTTAAGTAATGGTCCGACCACGGTCACGTGCCTCCCTCAAGAACTATGCCAAAAGTCGCCAAGCTTGGCGACTTTTGGTGTACGTGTGTGCATATTTAACTCTCAAATCTCAAAAACTATTATGAAATTTCATATATAAGAATGTTGTAACATCTAGTTGTGCATCTCGATTTTTGGTTCCAATCTACTGGAGAGTTTATTTACAGGACCACCGAAAAGAATTTCAGTACCTTAATGTCTATGTACATCTTCATTATAATACAACTGTAGACAGTCATTGTTTGGTACATGCCCAAAATCTCGCCGTCTGTCCTCGACCTTGGCGAGTTTTGGCGAAATATCGCCAAATTTGGCGATAGTCAGTCATTTGGTCCATGCCCAAAGTATCGCCATTTGTGATCGTTCTTGGCGAGTTTTGGCGAAATATCGCCAAATTTGGCGATAATCTGTCATTGTTTGGTTTATGCTTAAAATCTCGCCAAATGTCGTCGACATTGACGAGTTTCGCCGAAATATCGCCAAATTTGGCTCCAAAAATTATTTCCTATTTTGTATAACTCTAAAACTTTAACCCGTAGATTTTTTAACTTTGTATTTAGAACTATTGTAATATCTAACTGTTTTCAATATCTTTTTTGACAGCAATCGACTGAGAATTTATTTACATGGTGAGCCAAATGACTTTGAATACATTGAGGTGTATAGATGCATTCAATTCATTGAAAGTCTGTGGTCAATGACTACTTTGGCTATCCCCAAAATCTCGCTGACTATCTCAAATTTGTCGGCTTTTGGTGAAATATCGCCAAATAAAGTGTCAGAAGGAAATCTTTCAAATTGAACTCAGCTTGGCGATATCGAAATATTTGGCTAGAAATCGCTAAACCTTACTATTATTGATATTTTATCTCTTTCAAACAAATAAATTTAGAGGAAGTTCGTCGAAAATATTTTTGATCTAATGGACGTGCAAGGAAGTCATGTGTTGGACACATCAGATTTTTTGGGTCCATTTTCGCTATTAGTCGAAAACATTATTTATTTTTCCTAGGCTTTATTCATGAGTATTGAGCCTCCACTCTACAAAATATGTTAACATGACCCCTTAGGATGTTGATATTTCGATTTTTATGCATAATGATTTTAAAAGAAGTCGTCCCTTGTTCAAGAAGTGGACATCAGAAATTTATCTATTATTTCTGTTATCAGTAAAAATCGAAGAAATTCGCAAAAATATCCAGGCACAAATGGGTTAATCACTTTTTACGAAGAATCATAAATTAAATATGAAATTGGCGTGCAAAATGTTTCTTGCACTGGTATACTTTTTTTAGAGGGTGTACAAAGTTTCATGAAAAATTATCCCAAAATGAGCTACTGTAAAGAGCAATGTCTTCTGAAAAATAAAAATACTATGCCGTTCAAATCAAAGAGTTAAATTTTGAATATTTCAACAGGATGTTTCTCTCCTATTTCTGGTTTAAATAAATATTTATAAAATGATTGAGGTACTTCCATTAATTTATTAGAAATAAGAATACACAATTGATATAAAAAGCTATTGGAGTTCATTTTTACTTTCCGAACATGTACCCTGTAAGGAAAGTATTGTCATCATGAAAAAATTCGACTTCGAGATTTGGGTGTATGGACACGTTTGGAGGTCTTTTGAATTCATGGATGCTATTTTTACGAGATATATGTATGTATGTGTATATGTGTGTGTGCGTGTTGATGTGTGTGTGTTTGTGTATATGTGAGTGAACACGATAGCTCCTAAACGCGACATTCGATTGAGCTGAAATTGGGTATATATTTTATAAACCACCGTCGCAAGCCCGGTATTGATTTTCGTGTGTATAGGACTTAGTTTTTCTACAGGGCTATGACCCAGATTTCTTTTACATTATGGCTTATGGGGAGAAATTCTTGAAAGTGCGCTAGCGTTTAAACGGTGCATTCGATGGAGCTCCAATTGGGTATACATGTTATAAACCACCGTCGCAAGACCGGTATTGATTTTGATGTGTACAGGACTTGCAGTTTTTCTACAGGGCTACGACAAAGATTTTTTCTACATTATGGCCTATGGGAAGAAATTCTTGAAAGTGCGCTAGCGTTGAAACGACGCATTCGATGGAGATTCAGTTTGGTATATATGTTTGAATGATTCATCGATTCAAATTTATTTAAGTGCTTGGTCATGATCTTAATCTTAAGTGTTCGGTAAGTCGAGTGGAGTCACTCCAGATTTTTAAGTATCAAAGTCAGTCGTATGGGCATACTGGTATTACATGGTAATATGCTGTGTACTCGAATAAGTCACCAAAAATATTTTCTAGTGTCCCCAAGTTTTCCTTGGATTCCAGTACAATGCTTGATTTGCCCACAAAATACCGTTTAGAAATAGGTTCGCCTTATTTTAAGGGTGTATGTTGTAGAAAAAAAACTCTAGTCTTGGTACACAAATTTAAATAAACTAATAGCACCATGGTCTCCAAAAAATTCCAGATGGTTCTACATAAGCTAGTTTACACACAGCAATAAGCGAAAAAGCTGTGGCTTTTGTGAAATTTTCAGAAAAAATTCTTAAACATGAATCGTAGCTGCAAGATTTTTCAAAGAGTGACACGTTTTGCGAAAATTTCCAATTTTTAAGGATTTTTTCTAAAAGTTTTGAAATTGATACAGATGGATCGTTTACTTCAGTATGTAGTGCAGCTTGTAAAGAGACAGTTCCAAAATTTTGAAGTGCCTGGCATAATTAGTTTATTTGTACTTATGTACCAAAATCACATGATTTTTTCAAACAACACCGTTAACCACGTTTTCCAATTTGTTCCTCTTAAATATTCACTACAGCACGTTTCACTTAAACGCTTTTTGTTTTGTAGTTGCTTTTCTCGTCAACAAAAAGACGAATTATCTCTTTTCAATTATTCAACTCTCATTTTACGCTGTTTCAAAGCTTCGTTCTGCAATTCCGTTATTCAGAAAGCGAAAAAAGAATGCCTAGCATTCTCTAATTACCCTCTTCAAGCTTTTTTAAGATCTTGTTTCGTTTTGAATCGTTTAAAAACTCGTTTATGAGGCAATTTTTGAGGTCAAAAGTGGAAACATATTTTAGAAGAGTCTCGAGTTGAAGTACTAAAATTATGGGAAAATAAAAGAAGAAACAAAAACTTGAAAAGTGTGTTTTGTTTACGTCGTTCTTTTACCTGTCTGGAGTTTTCTGGAAATAAAAATGGTGTGTAAAGTTTTTACTACACAACTGTTTCAGTTAATCTTCTAAATATTTAATATTCTAGGCGTCTCCTGCGACCAGTTGGTTCGCCATCTTAATAAATTTTGTTCGGAAAGAATCCTGTTTCTCACCGGCTTCCTTGGCACTGAAACCTCTCACATTCTGAATGGAATTTAAAATTAACCCATTTATGCCTAGCGTCCCTTTTTTGGACGGCATTTTCGCTATTAGTCAAAAACGTTATTATTTTTCCTAGCCTTTATTCATGAGTATTGAGCCTCAACTCCGCACAATATTTTAACATGACCCAGTAGGATGTTGATATTTCGATTTTTATGCATAATGATTTTAAAAGAAATCATCCCTTGTTCAAGAAGTTGACATCAGAAATTTATCTATTATTTCTGTTATCAGTAAAAATCGAATAAAGTCGCAAAAATATCCAGGCACAAATGGGTTAAGATGGTTACGAACAGGAGCGGAACTAGGATAAGCGGCGCCCCCTGTTAACGTCGCCCCCTTAGTTCTTGAGTTCGAAATGACGCCCTTTCGAAGGCGGCGCCCCGAGGCGATGCTTACCTTGTTTACCGTATTGGGGCGCCCCTTGTTACAAAAATAAGATGGTTTAGTGATAAAAACCTACAAAACAGGAACGAATTATTTTCGTCCCATACTAATTCTGAAAATCTTCTAGATTTATTGGCCTTAATCAAAAAACGGAAAGAAAAAAAAAGCAAGAAAATCAAAAAACACTTTCATATTTTAAATACGCACTCAAGTGCTATATATTAAAAGCGTATCATAAACCGGGCGTCTACCCTGTATCATTATTCATGAGTGTGATTAAACAAAATTTAAATTGATATTTCTAGCATCCTTTTCCTGGATGTAATGCAATGGAAATAGAATGGGAAAAAGCTGAGCAGAAAAATGCACAATTCGAACTGAATGAAAGTTTGAAAAACTTATTCAGGTGTATTACATATCCAAGTCAGGCGTGGCAGACAATAAAATGACGTTTAGTCATTACTTGAGCATTATTTAACAATATTCTGTAAAATTGCGCCATGTGTAGATGCCTCTGTAAAATAAAAACTTCGTCCGTTTTCCAGAAAACGGCCAGAAAAGTGCAAAATTTTTAAATCAAGGTAATTGTATAAATATAAGCGAATGTACAATATACGTATTCATTTTAAGGTTCTCGATATTTTTTAGCGCAAAATATAAAAAAATAAAAAAATATTTCTAACATCCTTCTCCTGGATGTAATGCAATAGAAATAGAATGGGAAAAAGCTGCGCAGAAAAATGCACAATTCGAACTGAATGAAAATTTGAAAAACTTATTCAGGTGTATTCCTTATGCAAGTCAGGCGTGGCAAACAATAAAATGACATTTATTCATTACTTGAGCATTATTTAACAATATTCTGTAAAATTGCGCCATGTGTAGGTGGCTCTGTAAAATAAATACTTCGGCTGTTTTCCAGAAAACGGTCAGAAAAGTGCAATTTTTTTAAATCAAGAAAATTGCATAAATATAAGCGAATGTACAATATACGTATTCATTTTAAGGTTCTCGATATTTTTTAGCGCGAGATATAAAAAATAAATAAATACATTTCTAGGGAAAGCCATAATTTTAGTGTTATTGTGACTGAATGTGTGTTTTGTAGTGAACAGTAATCATCTAAAGTAGATTGTTTAAACAGGACAATTTTACTCCATAAAATAAATGAATATTTCTAATGTTTTCTTTGAGCATAAGTGCACACGTAACAACACAATGCATATCCCCCAATACACATATTCGAATATTGCTACCATGTACTTGAAAATAAATCCCAAGTTAAAAATAGTTCGGTACTGCCATCTGTTGTGTAAAATGAGAAGTATTTTTACTTTCCGAACATGTATCATATAAGGAAAGTATTGTAATCATGAAAAAAATCGACTTCGAGATTTGGGTGTATTTAAACGTTTTGAGGTCTAATGAATTCATGCATGCTATTTTTACAAGACGTATGTATGTATGTGTGTGTGTGAGTGAACACGATAGCTCCTAAACGGAGCATTCGAAACAGCTCAAATTGGGTATATATGTCATAAACCACCATCGCAAGACCGGTATTGATTTGGGTGTATATAGGATAGTTTTTCTACAGGGCTACGACAAAGATTTCTTTTACATTATGGCCTATGGGGGGAAATTCCTGAAAGTGCGCTCGCGTTTAAACGGTGCATTCGATGGATCTAAAATTGCGTATATATGTTACAAACCACCATCGTAAGACCAGTATTGATTTTGGTGTGTATCGAACTTATAGTTTTTCTACAGGGCTACGACCAAGATTTCTTTTACATTATGGCCCATGGGGGTGGGGGGAGGAATTCATGAAAGTGCGCTAGCGTTTAAACGACATTTTCGATTGAGCTCAAATTGGGTATATAAGTTATAAACCACCATCGTAAGACTAGCACATTATGGCCTATGGGGGCAATTCTTGAAAGTGCGCTAGCGTTTAAATTTGATTGAGCTCATTTTGAAACAAATTAAGAATTTTCGCGGAATGATTCATCGATTAAAATTTATTTAAATGCTTGGTCATGATCTTAAACGTAAGTGTTCGTAAAGTCGAGTGGAGTCACTCCAGATTTCTTTTGTTGGACACCCTACAAGTAAAAATCCTTAAACAAAGTTCCTCTAACTCGTGTAGAATCTGAATATTTCATCAGATAAATAGGATTCATTCTATCCACTTTCTATTCACTACCAAACAGAAAAAAAAAAATCAGGTAATACACCGCTGTGTTCCAACAGCACTTAAAAAACCATATTTTTAAATCCCATTTACCTGCCTGGGGGGGAAGGCCCGTCAAACATTCGAAATCCAAAAATGATCGATTGCATATACACTCCTTTCCGGATAACTCGATTCTGATCGATCATTTTTACGGAGGCAAAAAAAAAAAGGTTTTTTCCTTATCAGAATTCGCCATTTTTTTTTCTGCTCCATTTTCTAGATATTGGCCTTAGTATGGGGAAAATGAAATGTGTTTTTTTCAACTTGGAGTTTTTTTTTTAGGGAAAAAGGGATTTGAAATTCGAGAAAGATCTGGAGTGCATTTAAACGAGTTGTTCAGTAACAGTATTCGAATGTTTAGGGTTTCATTGCATTTATGATATCCTCCGAGGAAAGCCGATTGCTTATGAAACTTGGTTAAGAGATTAGACGCAAAGGCTTCTCCTGTTAAGCACGTTAATGTTATTGTTAAAGCACGTTATTGTTAAAGCACGTTACGAACTGTTTGTGCTTGTGAATTTTGTACAGCTGATGGTTCGACGAAATTCTACGAGCAATAAAATTTTTGCTCCATTGTGACGAGTCGACTCTTTACTAGAACTTTCTACACCAACCGGACTTAAGAACGACGAACCCAGGAATAGCAGAATATTCTGTAACAATATTTAAAGTGACCATTTTTTCTGAATCGAAAATCAGGCCAGGGGTAAAAATCAATCCCGAACAACCCCCCCCCCCCTCTTCCCCAAGATTTTTTTTTTTCTACACATAAGTTTATTTTCTAATTTTATGCGATAATGAGTTGAAAAAATATAGAAAATATACAAATGAAATAGGCCTACTCTATAAACCTAGGTTCTAAATAATTTTATTGTTAATTTTTACTTTCCGAACATGTACCATGTAAGGAAAGTATTGTAATCATGAAAAAATTCGACTTCGAGATTTGGGTGTTTTTACACAGTTTGAGGGCTTCTGAATCCATTTATGCTATTTTTACGAGATGTATGTATGTACGTGTGTATGTGTGTGTGTGTGTGTATGTGTGTATGTGAGTGAACACGATAGCTCCTGAACGGAGCATTCGATTGAGCTCAAATTGGATATATATGTCATAAACCACCGTTGATCATAAACCATCGGTATTCATTTGGGTGTGTATAGGACTTATAGTTTTTCTACAGGGATACGACCCAGATTTCTTTTACATTATGGCCTATGGGGGGAATTTCTTGAAAGTGCGCTAGCGTTTAAACGATACATTCGATTGAGCTCAAATTCGGTATACATGTTATAAACCACCATCCTAAGACCGGTATTGATTTTGGTGTGTATAGGACTTATAGTTCTAGTAAAGGGCTACGACAAAACTTTCTTTTATGTTATGGCATAATGGCATATGGGGAGAAATTCTTGAAAGTGCGCAAGCGTTTAAACGGTGCATTCGACTGAGTTTCAGTTTGGTATATATGTTTGAATGATTCATCGATTAAAATTTATTTAAGTGCTTGGTCATGACCTTAATCGTAAGAGTTCGGAAAGTCGAGTGGAGTCACTCCAGATTTTTTAGATAACTTTCCAAAATAGCTTGCTTTCTAGCAATAACCACAGAATCACCCTCCATTGAATATAGCCCGACCAGTGGCATAGCGCCAGCGCTTTGAACTGGGTGACGGAAGCTACCTGGTTCGAAACCAGGTCGCGTCCGCCGACCTCACTTTTAGGAGTTCTCCGTGGTTTTCTTCGAAACTTCGCACAAATACCGATTAGGACTCCTTACAAAGTCCCCCCGAGGAGGGCAATCCACCCCCGGCATACATCCCTAGAGTAGGCAATTGGCCGAATCAAGCTGTAAATGCTCACTTTATATTTGTACGATTATGAAAAACTGACTACATAATAAAGAAGTAAGAACATAGAAATAATCAGTACAATTCTAATTTAAAATTCCATCAAGTATTTTAATGAAGTTATAGTCGCTTCGTAGTCCCCATGCTTTGCGGTATCATACTGTGCACGCACTTTGGAACCCCTGCTCTAGAATTTAATGTATTTAAATTCTTTTCCGTGCTCCTGTAAAAGAACTATCAATGTAAAATACACTAGTTCCAAAGGGTGCAGTAAAATTGAATCGATTATATAAATGCAAAAGTTTGTTTGTTTGTTTGTTTGTTTGTTTGTCGTTCATCCGATCGGCTTGAAATTTTGCTCATATATGTAAAACGACATAGAATAGCAGTGTTCCCATTAGAAAAAAAAAATTGGGGGAGATTTCTCACCCATCCAAAAATTTTGAGTGAGATTTCTGAAAGTTAAGTGAGAACATAAATATTGTTTAACATCATTTTATTTATTTATAGTACAATTTCAATAACACCGATTTTTCCGTTCATTAAAAAATTTTACAGCTTGATCCTATGGAAAACTTTCTAAATTGATATTTCCATCAGTTATTCTAATAAGATTGCTTAAATTTGCACTTGAATTGTTAAGGGATATTCAAAGTTAATGAATATTCAAATTTGTTCAAAGAATCGCATCCAGTTTAACTAAGGAAAAGAATTATTATCTATAATATTTTATCTAGTATGATAAAATTAAATTATACTACAAAGTTGGTAAGATACAAATATGTGTGACAAAGTTAAAACAGATATAGTTAAGTTCAAATTCATACTACAGTATAAGCTAGATTATCCGGCATTTAACCGGAAATTTTCAGCTTTTTTTTGGGGGGGGGTCGTCTTAAAAGATTGATTAACTCTTACTGTGAACGACAACTAAACTTAGAACGGAAGGGGGGGGGTCAAAATTTCAAACAGCCAGATGTTATCAATAATTCCATGAATCGTGGTGGTATATAAAAAAACAAATCGATGAAATGCTCTCAAAAACACACATACAAAAACAAAACATTTTACAGTTGGCAAGCAGGAGGAGAAAAATCAACACGTCAGCTCTGCGCCGATAGCATTAATTAATATTCCCCCCTCTGCATTCCGAGATTTAACCGCGTTATCTCTGAACAGAAACTCGAGAGAGGAGGGGGGAGGGGAAACGCTTCATTGCGGCCGAGGCAAGCTCGTTATCCGACAGTAGTAGAGTAAAAACAAATTTTTGTATTTGTAAACTGGCGTTTTTAAACTTTCAAACAGCGTGCGAGAATCTCGCGCAGGTGGCGAATATTTTGCAGTGCGAGAATACCTCGCGCTATAATATTTTTTGCGCGAGATTTAAGAAATTTATGAGAGATTCTCGCGGTCTCGCACTCTAGCGGGAACCCTGTAGAATAGTTTAAATTTCTAAAAACTCAATCCTTCCTCGATTTTTTTCAATAATTTTCGTCTTCA
Source organism: Cheiracanthium punctorium (assembly GCA_038373885.1). Lineage (NCBI taxonomy): Eukaryota > Metazoa > Arthropoda > Arachnida > Araneae > Cheiracanthiidae > Cheiracanthium > Cheiracanthium punctorium. The sequence goes on from JAWZYV010007229.1 coordinate 339,462, forward strand.
GAAAGCGCTTGCAGTTTCCGATTGTCTAAAACAGTGATCAAGGAATATACAATCAACATACTGGCGACAGACATAACTGTAAAAAAAGTAGCATATTATAAATGAATTGGCGTCATTTTGATATCACGAGTTTAAAAATGCATAGAAATTTCCATATTGTGTAAAATAGTGATTATGTGACGTACCATCTATATGCTGGACATAACCGTTGAGGAAGTGACATATCATAAATGAAATCAACCTCATTTTGATATCGCTAGTTTAAAAAATGTATTAGAAATCCTAATTAGGCTACTAAGCTTTGACAAAATATTACACCACGAACGAAATAATAAACTTCTAGGTTATCAGATGCTGTAGAAAAGTAGAGTGTGAGTTCAGTTTTTCTCTTTTTTTCTTCTTTCACTAATTCATGTTAGATATCGCAACTGAGAATGACGCAATTTTGACGACGTATTACAACTAAATAAACCATAATCCACCGTTGCGTTAATGAACACCGTGATAGTTTCATCAAAAGGGACTACCTGAATTTCCTTTGAGATTTTGTTTTGTCACAGGTAATTATTTTAGGAAAGTATCCCTTTTCCTGACGTGCGAAGAACGGGCACGCAGCTAGTAATGTATATAAATATCGTAGTAATCGCTGTCTATGACAGAATACGTATGGACGGTCAGCTGAACCATCACCGTCTACATACACAATGCCCGAGAACAGAAACTTTTACGTCATCACAAGGTCCACTCAAATGACGTCATCCCACATTTATTTTCGCAAAGTAAAACTATTTAAAGTTTGTGGTGACTTCACTCCCGCATAAAACATTTTAATGAATTAAGGTAGAAAATTAAATTTTATGACAAATAGAAAATTAGAACTATCACTCATTATATAATATGATATAGAAATAGATCACGATGAATTATTTTTTATCAGAAAGGTATTTTAATTTTTATCCTTAACATATTTTCTAACATTTGTATCATTCACCAGACATTTTAAATAGTTTTACTTCGTGAAAGACAAACAGTGATGATGTCATCTTAGAAGACCTTGCGATGACGTAAAGGCGTCTGTTCTCAGACTTTCTGTATCTATACTCGGGGCAAACCTTACCTGATAACAGAGGAGAAGGCTAGAGGAGCCTTTTCACTTCTTTCCGAATGTATCACTCCGACACTCGTTTCTCTTTCCAATTATTTGGCTGTCAATATCACAAAGCAACCCAATCGCAAGGCGAATCTGCATTTCTGATTCCCGCCAGCACGAAAGAGGTCTATCATTGGTCAAGCGTCTGGGAAGGCGTTACATCTAATTTCTGACTTCATTTCATAATCCGTTTAATTATTAAATTCAAATAAGACAAATATGCAATTATTTTATAACATACACTTTATTTTAGTACTTAATAGTTAATAAATGTCTTAGTTCTGTAAAAAACAGGGCAAACGGAAAGAACTATTTGAAAGCGGCGGAATCACACGGTCTGCAGCATTCCCTCCATTATCAGGTTAGGTGTGCCCCGAGTATAGGTGGGTTGGCTGAACCGAACCTTTTCAGTCTTGACGAAAAGTGTTAAAAACCCTTACCCGACACAAAAACACTCTGAAAAGATTATCATCCCACATCTATTCAAAATCTCCGTCAAATACTCAGTTACAGTTCAAGATATCGGCGCTCTAATCCTCAGACCACTAAAAACTGCACTTCTAAAATCTAGACACCCGATCCCTTTTGCTTCCTAGAACAGAATCTACCTATGATTGATTGCACACATTCCCATGCGCCATCAATCTAGTCGGAATCGATATTCCACCTTCCAATAAAAAATAAATAAAATATCGCCCAGATTCCTTCGCATCTATGCATGAATATATATTTCAATTCTTCTTTTGGAGATTTCATCGCAGTTCCTGCCTCAGGGATGAAAATAAAAAAAAAATCTGGAGTGACTCCACTCGACTTTCCGAACACTTACGATTAAGATCATTACCAAGCAAATAAATAAATTTTAATCGATGAATCATTCAAACATATATACCAAATTGAAACTCAATCGAATGCACCGTTTAAACGCTTGAGCACTTTCAAGAATTTCTCCCCATGTGCCATGATGTCATAATATAAAAGAAATTTTAATAGTAGCCCTGAAAAAAAACTATAAGTCTTATACACACCAAAATCAATGCCGGTCTTAAGATGGTGATTTATAACATATATACCCAATTTCAGCTCAATCGAAGGTACCATTTAAACGCTAGCGCACTTTCAAGAATTTCCCGCGATAGGCCATAATGTAAAAGAAATCTTTGTCTTAGCTCTGTAGAAAAACTATAAGTCCTATACACATCCAAATAAATATAGGTCTTAAGATAGCGGTTTATAACATATATACCCAATTTGAGCTCAATCGAATGCACCGTTTAAACGCTAGCGCACTTTCAAGAATTTCCCCCCATAGGCCATAATGTAAAAGAAATCTTGGTCGTAGCCCTGTAGAAAAACTATAAGTCCTATACACACCCAAATCAATACCGGTCTTGCGACGGTGGTATACGAGATATATATCCAATTTGAGCTCAATCGAATGCTCCGTTCAGGAGATATCGTGTTCACTCACATACACACAAACACACATACACACACACACACATACACACACACACACATACACACATACACACATACATCTCGTAAAAACAGCATAAATGGATTCAGAAGACCTCAAAACGTGTCAATACACCAAAATCTCGAATTCGAATTTTTTCATGATGACAATACTTTCCTTACATGGTACATGTTCGGAAAGAAATAAAGTATTACCTCTTAGAAATAATGTTGAGAATTTAAAAAAGTTACAGTTTGGTGTTTTAAGGTCAGTGATTTATAAAGATTGTGGCTTTAACACTTTTTTTAACATGAGAAAGATAAATCTCTGTGCAAGCATTGATTATAAAACGTTTTGCAACAATAGTTTTGTGTATATTGCATTTAAAGTGTGTTGTAATTTACGTGTTCCGTGCGATTTATGTTTCTTAAACCTACAAGGCTCAATTTTTACTTTCCGAACATGTACCATGTAAGGAATGTATTGTCATCATGAAAAGGTTCGACGTCGAGATTTGGGTGTATGGACACGTTTTGAGGTCTTCTGAATTCATTTATGCAATTTTTACGAGAGTATGTATGCATGTATGTATGTGAGTGAACACGATAGCTCTTAAACAGAATATTCGATGGAGCTCAAATTGGGCATATATGTTATAAACCACCATCGCAAGACCGGTATTGATTTGGGTGTGTATAGGACTTCTAATTTTTCCACAGGTCTAGGACAAAATTTGTTTTGCATGATGGCCTATTTGGAAGAATTCTTGAAAGTGCGCTAGCGTTTAAACGGTACATTCGATTAAGCTCAAATTGGGTATATATGTTATAAACCACCATCGTAAGACCGGTATTGATTTTGGTGTGTGTAGGTAGTTTTTCTAAAGGGGTACGACAAATATATCATCTCGCCGCGCGGACAAATACTCAAGCTGAACCTAACCGGCATTACTATAATGTGCATTTGAATTATTTATCATTGTCAAAATATTGTGTACTAACATTTTGAAACACACGTAGTATTTAGTATTCCTGCTTGAGATAGCGTTTTTCCAGATTGTACCCGACACCAAAATGGAGCTTTTTTAAAAAACAGTTACAATAATTATTAGAAAAATAATTAGAAGAACAATACTTTAGATTAGAACAGGAGTTAAAACGAATTGGTATCCATTTTAAACTCCCGTTATCTAAAAGAACTTACTACTTGAAAATTGTGAACATTGTGTTGTAATAGACTTATTTATTTCACTTACTTTTTAATTTGGCGTAAAAATGGTGTCATTCTACTTCATGTTTGTTAATTTCACGCAGGAATAGCTTTGTTGCAAAGCCGTGAAAGATTTTATGCTGGTGAAAATTGCGAAAGCCTCTGGCGACCATTATGCTTATTTTTTTCAGTTTTTTTTATTAATATCTTCTAAAATAATTGGAAATTCGAAAATTAAGTCGGCTTATCGGTGTACGGGACACTCACTTAACGGTGTATTTGGAGACAAATCATGGGGCTTCTGTACAGAAATACAAATGGAACAAATTACGCCAATCTCTTCAGAATTTTTAGAATACTTTCCTTACAATCTGTACTATACAGAGTAAACAAATCAGGGACTCAAATCAGAACTGAACCGAATACCAGAAAAAAACGTTACTTCGGTCGGAACTGAGCCCAAAAGAAATATCGGTTGTTTTGATTTAGTGTTTCTTCAATCATTTTGTTACTGTAACCATCTTATCAATATTTTCTAACTGAGCGTCAACCATATACAGCTGTAATCTCTGTGCAGTCTGTTTTCGCTTCTCAGAGCCTTCCTACCATTGACGCATGCGTCATTTCTGATTTGATTTCATCAAAATAGGGGCGAACGGAAGTTTAGCAACGTTCCTTTATGTTTAAAACTGTTTACACTTGAACAAGTATGTAGAATAGTTTTCGGATTTCCGAACCGAAATAAAGCAAAAGGAAAACATCATAAAAAGACAGCGACCCAAAGTTGAGCTTTAAAAAATACCCATTCTCAACCTATCGCTCCTTTTCCGTGTAGAATCGTCTTGTTGGTAGTCGCTCTGCTTTAGCAAAACGGACAATACATTGCTTCTCGATTTTCTGTTTTGGTGTTCACTACTACTTTTCTCCTTCACTTTTGGTTGGAACTACTTGAAGAACTCGGATTTAATTCAGTTGATGATAGAATTATATTTTTAGTACACACAAATAAGAATATACATAAAATAGAATTATTCAGTCGGAATTGAACCGAAAACCGTTATTTTTGGCTGAAGGAAAACCGAAACTGAACTGACATATTTTCTGACATAGTTGAACGGTAATGAATACAAGTATGGTTTGAAGCCTTGTAATCTTACTAATATTATAAATGCCAATGTTTGTATGTATGTTTGTTACTTTTTCACGCTGAAATGGTTTGACGGATTTCGATGAAATTTGAAATGAAGACAGTTACAGTCCTGGATTAACAAACAGGCTACTTTTTATCCCGCGAAAAAACACTGTTCCTATATTATACAAAAAAAGAGAATATAATTGAGCTTTTTTTTAAAAAACCTTCAATAGATGGCGCAAACTTAGAGAATACGCAGTTTTTAATAAATAAAATCACCTGATTAAGTTTTTCATTCTGACGTGGATTTATAAGCGGATAACGGACCAAGCACACAAATTCGAAATAGATGTTACACAAATAAACAAATAAAAAATAAGTTTTTGAAACTTTCATTCCGTTCGATTTATGCATTTTTCTGCGCGTCTTTTCCCCCTTCTATTTCTAATGCATTACATCAAGAAAAAGAATTTTGGAAATATCCATTTTAATTTTGTTTAATCGCACTCATGATTAATGACATGTTTTCCAATTTAATGTAATATGGTAAGAAAATAAGGAATACGCATGGATATGATACGTTTTCAATATATAGCACTTGAGTGCGTGTTTAAAATCTGAAATTGTTCCAGATTTTCTTACTTTTTTATTCCCTTTGCGTTTTTTGCTAACTGCCTACATATCTAGAAGCTCTTAAGAATTATGTAAGAGGAAAATAATTAGTACCTTATTGTAGGTTTTTGTCATTAACCCATTCGTGCCTGGATATTTTTGCGACTTTCTTCGATTTTTGCTAGCACCAGAAGTAATTGATAAATTTCTGATGTCAACTTTTTGAACAAGGGATGATTTCATTTAAATTCGTTATGTATAAAAATTGTAATGTCAACATCCTACTTGCCAAATTAAAATATTTTGGGGAATTGAGGTTCAATACTCGCGAATAAAGTCTAGGAAAAATAAATAACGTTTTCGAATGATAGCGATAATGCCGCCCCAAAAAAGGGACGCTAGGCATAAATGGGTTAAACCATCTTACTTTTGTAATCAGGGTGGCCTGACGCAAGGCAATATTGCATCGGGATCCCGGCTTCGAAGGGCCCTCGTGTCGAACTCAAAAACTAAGTAGAGCATAAAAGGGGGGCGCCACTTTCCCATTGCCACACCTGTTTGTAACTATCTTAATTTTAAATTCCAATCAGAACCCAACATATTTCAGCGAACAAGAAAGCCGGTGAGAAACACAAGATTTATTAAGATGGCGAACCAACTGGTCACTGGAGGCGGCTAGTAGGTGATAAACTAAGGTGACCATAAACTAAGGTGACCTCGAAATTCGAGGACAGTCCCCAAATATAGATCTTTTTTTCATTTTGTACCCAAAAATATTTTGTCCCCAAATATCCCCAAATTTAAAGTTTTGTACTTTTTTTCCCCTTGAAAGTTTCCGTTGAGTTTATTTCTTTCAGAAGAAACTGAAGAAAAATAAACCAACTAAAAGCGCCATCTACTCAGAGAAACAATGGAATTCGATCTCTGAAAATGTTTGCTGTCATTGTGTGTGTAGTGTGTTCAGACATTCAATAAAATATCCGATTATGAGCCAAATTTCCCATTCCAGTTTTGTTAATGATTCATCACTTTTCATGAAGAACGATGCTTTAAATATGAAATGGACGTACGAAAATTTTCTTGCACTCGAATACTTTTTTTAGAGGGTGTACAAAATTTCTTGAAAAATGATCACAAAATGATCCAGTGTAAAAAGAAATGTCTTCTGAAAAATACAAATACTATTCCAAGAGTTCAATTTTGAATCAATTACAATATTTCAACAATATGTTCATTTCATATTTCTGGTTTAAATAAATATTTATAAATGAATAAAATACTTCCATTCATTTATTAGAAATAAGAATACACAATTGATATAAAGATCTATTAGAGTTCATTTTTAACCCATTTGTGCCTGGATATTTTTGCGACTTTCTTCGATTTTTACTGATAACAGAAATAATAGATAAATTTCTGATGTCCACTTCTTGAACAAGGGATGATTTCTTTTAAAATCATTACGCATAAAAATCGAAATATCAACATCCTACTGAGTCATAATTAAATATTGTGCGGAGTTGAGGCTCAATACTCATGAATAAAGGCTAGGAAAAATAATAACGTTTTCGACTAATAGCGAAAATGCCGTCCCAAAAAAGGGACGCTAGGCATAAATGGGTTAAGTATCAAAGTGAGTCAAGATTTAAATGGGTATACATGGTAATAGGTTGTGTCCTCGAATAAGTCCCCAAAAATATTTTTAGTGTCCCCAAGTTTTCCTTGGATTCGAGGACAATGCTTGATTTGTCCCCAAAATACTGTTTAGAAATATGATCGCCTTATGATAAACCTGTATCAGGTAGGAAATTTCAGGAAAAAAATAATCTCAAAGCCGAGTGAAGTCACTCTAGATTTTCAAAAGTCGTTTGATTTCTTGAAAAGGCAATTTCGACCTTAATGGCATGAACTCGAAGAACAAAGAATCTCTAGTAATAATCCTGGAGCAACAAAACAACATGACGGTGAAAGATGCTCTAAAAAGACTTTCAAAACTAATGCAACACATCTTTACGATTTTAGTAGTCAAGCACTTATGAATTCCGACCAGTCGTAAATCGTTAAAAGCAAGACATAAAAGTTGCCGTCAGCACAGGAGAAATAATGTTTGTTTTTAAGATTTATTTCGCTGGTGCGTGGCAGAAGAAAAGACGTTTGAGTTTTTCAAAGTGGAACTCTGAAAGTAAAATCAATTCATGATTTCAGACCATTAAGGGATTTCTAGCATTCGGGTGCTATTTCGTTCAGTGCCAGATTTTTGTGTACGCGACTTTGTAGACGGGTTTTGTAGACAGATTTTTGCACATGATTTGTAGAAAGGTTTTTGTATGCATGATTTGTTTGTAGACAGGTTTGTGTAGAGATTTAGTAGACATGATTTGAAGATAGGTTTTGTAGAGGTTTAGTAGACATGATTTGAAGATAGGTTTTGTAGAGGTTTAGTAGACATGATTTGAAGATAAGTTTTGTAGAGGTTTAGTAGACATGATTTGAAGATATGTTTTGTAGAGGTTTAGTAGACATGATTTGAAGATATGTTTTGTAGACCTGATTAGATATGTTTTGTAGAGGTTTAGTAAACATGATTTGAAGATAGGTTTTGTAGGTCTGATTAGATATGTTTTGTAGAGGTTTTGTAGACATGATTAGATATGTTTTATAGAGCTTTTGTAAACATCATTAGATATGTTTTGTAGAGGTTTTGTAGACATGGTTAGTTAGGTTTTGTGGACATGATTTGCAGATAGGTATTGTAGACATGTTTTGTAGACATGATTTGCAGATAGGTATTGTAGACACGTTTTGTAGACATGATTTGCAGATAGGTATTTTGGACACGTTTTGTAGACATGATTTGCAGATAGGTATTTTGGACACGTTTTGTAGACATGATTTGCAGATAGGTATTTTAGACACGTTTTGTAGACATGATTTGCAGATAGGTATTTTAGACACGTTTTGTAGACATAAACAGTCACGGTGAAGATTTTATCAAATGTGTTTGCCAGATAACGCGGAGGTGAGAGTAGATTAAAATCTTGAAAATCGCACATGGTTTCAAATTTTTGATGCCTGATCGCCAAGTTTGCTACCAAAAAATAACTTCAAAATCAAACCAAGCTTGAAAAGCAAGCCGTACCCAAGAGAGTGGTCCAAGGGGGTCCGGACTTCTCCCGAAATTTCAGTGTTTGTTATAAAATAATCATGATGAAGTCTTATGTGAAATATTCTGCTTTTTCCACCGCTGGGAGCCCCTCCGATATTTTTGGACCCTTCACGAAATTTATAATGGAGCTGAAAATAGCAAAAATCGCTTAAAAATGAGGGAACGGTTGAATTTTCAGATTTTCAAAGGAGCGCGAATTTTGTTTTTTTTTTTACAGTTTTATACACGATTATGAAAAATTTTCAAGCGGATCCTACACAAACGGTGTAGTTGTTATTGCATTTTTCGGAATGGTTACAGATTGTTACAGGGACAGTGGCGTAGCCAGAAATTTTTCATCTGCTGCAACTCACATATATGTATGCATGTGTGTGATAAATTAGTGAAGAATATACATTTTTGTATGGCAAAAAATTCCTCATGTGGGGATGTACTATTGTGCCCCCCCATTCCCCTTGGCTACGCCACTGGTCAGGGATGAGCGCAACTATATCGTAAGATTTATGTTTGTTTACAAGATCTTTAATTTTGAAACGAGGGTGTTTTTTGCTGGACACAGTGTAAGTTTAAGAAGTCCTCGTTTCATAATCCTTTAGTTCGTTCCAAACTATTTTAAACTATTATTTACTTTTTATTTAGAGCGGAATACGACCTTGCATCCAAAATACAGTTTCAAATATACCGGGTGATTCAGTACTATACTGAGGTGATTCAAAACAGATGTTAAGGCGATTATTTTTTAAACCGTAAGGGATCGGAAATACTTCCAATTAGAAAAGTTCTTCCAATTAGGAGTAGCTTTCAGATGTGGCAATTTTTTTTTACTACTGGGGCTTGTATACATATTAAAGTAAGAAATTTCATTTTTATACGGTCCCTCCTTTCCTACCCTTCATATTTAGAAAAATGCTGCTCTTTGCCTAAGAAAATGAATAAAACAAACCCCGTGTCTCTACGTGGAATACTTTCCGAGATATATCCATTTGAAAATTTTGACATTTGTCGCCAAGCAATAAGGGGATGTTTCCAAAGTGAGAAAAATGTAATTAAATTTGGCAATGACCAGTAATGCACCAAATTTGGCTATATTTCGCCAAACCTCTTCCCTAATATTTGACGTATCTTGGACACGCCCAAAGCAATGACCATGCACATTTGTCTTAAAGTTGGCTGTAGATTTTAATGTATTGCCTTTTTGATGACCCTGTAAATAAACTACAAAATGTATTGAGTCGTAAATGTAGGCAAATAGGTTGAGTCGATTGCTCGAATAAAAGCTTCATTCAGTAACATCGACCCGCTCAAGTAAACTAAACCTGTTCATTTCATCAATTTTATTGCATTTAATTGTCAACAATGGGATCGTTATTTAAAATTTTTCAACTCATAGTGGGTCCCCCAAAGCAAACATTTTTACTTTCCGAACATGTACCATGTAAGGAAAGTATTGTAATCATGAAAAAATTCGACTTCGAGATTTTGGTGTTTTCACACGTTTTGAGGGCTTCTGAATCCATTGATGCTATTTTTACGAGATGTATGTATGTATGTGTGTATGTGTGTGTGTGTGTTTGAGTGTTTGGGAGTGAACACGATAGCTCCTGAACGGAGCATTCGATTGAGCTCAAATTGGGTATATATGTCATAAACCACCGTCGCAAGACCGGTATTGATTGGGGTGTGTATAGGACTTATAGTTTTTCTACAGGGCTACAACAAAGATTTCTTTTACATGATGGCCTATGGGGAGAATTTCTTGAAAGTGCGCTAGCGTTTAAACGGTAGATTAGATAGAGCTCAAATTGGGTATATATGTTATAAACCACCGTTGCAAGACCGGTATCTATTTTGGTATGTATAGGACTTATAGTTTTTCTACAGGGCTACGACAAAGATTTCTTTTACGTTATGGCCTATGGGGGGAATTTCTTGAAAGTGCGCTAGCGTTTAAACGATACATTCGGTTGAGCTCAAATTCAGTATACATGTTATAAACCACCATCGTAAGACCGGTATTGATTTTGGTGTGTATAGGACTTATAGTTCTCCTATAAGGCTACGGCAAAACTTTCTTTTATGTTATGGCATAATAGAATATGGAGAGAAATTCTTGAAAGTGCGCAAGCATTTAAAAGGTGCATTCGATTGAGTTTCATTTTGGTATATGTTTGAATTATTCATCGATTAAAATTTATTTAAGTGCTTGGTAATGATCTTAATCGTAAGTGTTCGGGAAGTCGAGTGGAGTCACTCCAGATTTTTTCGCTTGAAAACCGACAACAACACAGCGGGTAAAGTGGTGTAAGTCATCATTTTTAAAAAGAAATTTTTTACTAACTATCCCACGTAGAGACACGGGATTTGTTTGATTCATTTTCTTAGGCAAAGAGCAAAATTCTTCTGAATACAAAGAGTAGGAAAGGAGGCACCGTATAAAAATTAAAATTCGCATTTTAACCCCTTAACCTTCGTATTATTTTCAAGAAAACGGTCATAAAAGTGCTTATTTCTTTTATTCCAGAAAATTGTATAAAACAAGTGCATATATATAGCATATTTATTCATTTTAAGATTTTGGACATTTTAAAAAAAAATAATTTTTAGGAAAAGCCAACATTCAGGGTCATTGTGACTGAATGTGTGTTTTGTAGTAAGCAGAGAATCATTAAAAATATATGTTTTAAACACTAGAAAATTTTATTAAACTTACTACGTAAAATTAGTAAACATTTCTAAAATTTTCTTTGAACATAAATTTAAAAAAAAAAAGTAAGCTAAGATTGCATAATGCATATCACAAATACACGTGTGTTAGTTTACTTTTAAATACATGGTAGCAGTACTCAATCTCCGAATTAAGTTAAAAATACTCTAGTATTGTCATCTGTTGTGTAAAATTATATATTACACAAAAATCCGTGCATCCGAATTGGAACGCTTTTATCTTTCTGGCGAATTTTTTTGAACATTATTGCCCGGAAATTTGACGGGCACGAGAAATAGAGGGAGAAAGCTTAGCCCGTGATTTTGACGGGAGCGAAGATTAAGGGGTTAATATGTATACAGCCCCCAGTAGTAAAAAGAAATACCCTATCTGAAAGCCACTCTTAAATGGACGAACTTTACTAACTGGAAGTATGTTTCGATCACTTACGGTTTAAAAAAATAATCACCTTAACATCTATTTTGAATCACCATGTATAATGAGTCGCAGAGTGCATACACAGCATGTACTATTGTACACCAGGAATCAACGTTGCATGCGGAATCATAAGCTCTTAATTGATTTTAGATTAGGGCACAACGTACGTCCTAATTGCTCAGCGCATTAAGTGCACTGCATGCATGAACAGGTTTCAGCTGTGTATGCAAAACACTTATACAATTAATACACGACTCCCTTTATATGCTACTATAATAATGATGTTACTTAAATTACACAGGAGGTACACTTTATACAGCCCAGCGATTTGGCACCTTATCTACTTGTATAATACGCTAACGTATGCGGTAACAAAATCTAAGATATTTGTACGCAGCGAACGGCAGCAGCTTGATGTAAGCATTAGCGCAATAACAAAAACACGTAATCAAAAATCCAAAATAACAGTTCAATGACGTCCAATGAAGCAAGCACATAAGTCACTGGTTTCTTTTACTTACGTCACGCTGAAACTAGGATTTCAAAATAAAGAAAATCTGGAGTGAATCCACTCGACTTTCCGAACACTTACGATTAAGATCATTACCAAGCACTTCAATAAATTTGAATCGATGAATCATTCAAACACATATACCAAATTGAAACTCAATCGAATGCACCGTTTAAACGCTTGCGCACTTTCAAGAATTTCTCCCCCTATGCCATTATGCCATAATATAAAAGAAAGATTTGTCGTAGCCCTGTAGGAGAACTATAAGTCCTATACACACCAAAATCAATACCGGTCTTAGGATGGTGGTTTATAACACGTATACCCAATTTGAGCTCAATCGAATGTATCGTTTAAACGCTAGCGCACTTTCAATAATTTCCCCCGATAGGCCATAATGTAAAAGAAATCTTTGTCGTAGCCCTGTAGAAAAACTATAAGTCCTATACGCACCAAACTCAATACCGATCTTGCGACGGTGGTTTATGACATATATATCCAATTTGAGCTCAATCGAATGCTCCGTTCAGGAGCTATCGTGTTCACTCACATACACACAAACACACATACACACACACACACACATACATACATACATACATCTCGTAAAAATAGCATAAATGGATTCAGAAGCCCTCAAAACGTGTAAATACACCAAAATCTCGGATTCGAATTTTTTCATGATTACAATACTTTCCTTACATGGTACATGTTCGGAAAGTAATAACAGTTCAATGACGTCCAATGAAGCCAGCACATTCGTTACTGGTTTCTTTTACTTACGTCACGCTGAAACTAGGATTTCAAAATAACGATAATGCTTGAGCGAATATGAGAGATCCTTCTCATATTTTCACAGCTTTAATCGAATTTTCAACACTTAGAGCGTTTATTGCACATCCAACAATAAATAAACATAAACTCGACTATTCGAGGCTCATCAGGAAAGATTCCCTGAACCCTCCCCTAATTTTTTAGTTTCATGATTGCCCTATTAAAACGATATTCATTGACTATGTCATTTTATCTCGCATCATTCGTGTAGTTCGCTTGGTAACCCTATGTTGAAATGTTTAGGAGTGTCATCTAATTATAGAAAAATACATAGGATGCCTATTCTACAGTTTACGAAATAGTGTAACAATAGATTAAAGCTGTTGTGAACAGTAGTATTTAAATATATGTAAAATTATATCGCATAATTTTATGTCACTTTTTTTATGTCGCATTTTTGGGACAAATTTTAATGAGTACGTCATTTTATATCTCACCCCTTTATTGAAAATTGTCCGAAAATTGTGTCCCAAAAATGCGACATAAAAAAGCGACATAAAAGTATGCGACATAATTTTAAATATATTTAAATGCTATTAATTCACAACAGTTTTAATCTATTGTTACACTATTTCGTAAGCTGCAGTATAGGCATCCCGTGTATTTTTCCATAAATAGGTTACAATCTTAAAAATTTCAACACAGGGTTACCGGGCGAAATACAGGAAAGATAAGAGATAAAATGACATAGTCAATTAATACCGTTTTAATATGGCAATAATTAAACTATAAAAAATGTTCAGGGGAGGGGGGGTCTCCCCCTGACGAGGCTCGAACAGCCGAGTTATTTCATACAATTTTCAATAAAGGGGTGAGAGATGAAATGACATAGTCATTAATAAAAAAAAACTATCAAGTGGGCTAAAGAACATTTTAGTCATTTCCTCTTTCTTTTATATTATTGTAACCAAAGATCTGTATTAAATAAAGCAACAATTACTCACTACCTATTATCAGATCGGTCAGCAAAGACGAGCAATTTTTCGCCAAGATAAATGCCAGGCTCAAGACATTATTGATAGTTTGGAATGCGATTGCCAACACTTGGCCAGCACATTGGACGAAAAATTAGGTTGGCGGGAATGATCGCCGGGATAATAGGTAACTACCCAATATGTTACGATCCAATCCCGTATTTTTATAAACATTTTATTAGTGGAAATGTCCCTATTCAGATAAATTAAACCTTTTCATACAGTTTTCAATCTTAATACTTTTCACCGCTACCATGAACATCGGCTTTTATGATGACACACAAAATGTGTAGCAACCCTAACCTAAATAAATTCAATGACAAATACTATTAAAACAAAGGAACAGGATTTTCATTGAAATGAGTCTAATAATTTGGCCAACAATCCACTGAGTATGAAGCTGGCCGTATTGGTGGCTAGTTTTAAATATTTTTAAAATGTATCTTCTTTATGTTCTTAATATGCAATAAATTACGAAGTTACGTAAAATAAAGTGCAGGGTTTTACGTTATCAATTAAGATTTTCAGGAGTAATTTTTATACGGCTCCCGCACACACACACAAAAAGAAAGAAAAAAAAAACATGTGTCAAATGTGTCCCATGCATGAGTTAGGTGATGTAAGAAATTTCAGCCTTTCATCATAAAGGCAATCAGAAGTATGTTTAAATGAAGTGGGTTAGTGGCTATGCGATATCAATAATAGCACAAGTATTGGATGTATTTATGCAATCACTGTTTCCTTTCGTAATTTGCGCACAGCACATGAAACGCAATTTTTTTTTACGTGATTCTTTTCTCTTCGAGCCACTGAAAGGTGGTTTAAGTCTACGTATATTTACTTTCATATCTTAGATATTTCATGACAGATGATGTACAAAATTTCAGCCTTCTAAGAAGCGTTCTTTTACCTTTTTGCAAGCGAATACGAAAAGCATTTGCCTAAGAGGAAGGTGCCTTACGCGGAGGACATTCTAAGCGGCTCTAATGTGTATTCCTGTTACATCTGGAGAAAACGGCCAAAACTGCAGGCCGTTAGATCCTGGAACTTTACAATTTGGCCATCTACCATGTGCTGTGTGTTATCCACTCATCTGGTCCACTTAAGGGGCATCTTTTAACACTGGCGAATTTTTTCGTACGGGGGTTGTATAAAAATTTAAATTAAGCGTTTAATGATCTTCAGACACCTGAAAGTTTCAATCGAGATTGTTGCAGATGATTCTGCTTGTTTCCTAGGTTCGTCGTTCTAAAGTCCAGTTTGTATAGTAAATTCTAGTAAAGACAGTCCACTTGTCTGGATGGAACGCGAACTTCATTAAATAAATAAAAACTTTGTGAAAAAAACACACATAAAAGGTTACTTCAAGGCGTAACGATCGTTTCGACCGATAATTTGTTCGGTCTTCTTCAGAGAATCCCTTCCGTCAAACAGAGCAGAGGGAACTGACGAACTTCATTGCTTCTAAAACTTTTTTAGCGCAGAACTTTTCTAAGCTAAAGCCGTCCTTTCAAATAAATTGAATAACATGACTATTTTTTCTACTTTAATGCGATATTTTATAATTCAGCACATTACAGCAGCGTTTCTCAACCTTGGGGCGGAGAGTCGCGCCCCAAGGTTGAGAGAAGGGGCTCGAGAAAAACTAAAGAACAAGTAGTGAAGCATGATTTTTTTTAAAAATATATCTTATGTATTCTCAGTTTACTCAAAAATATATCCATTTTAACTTAAAATGTTCATTCATAATTTACTGATAACATTATTTTGTAGAAAATTCACTTTATTCGTTTATTGTTAAGATCAGGGGCGTAGCCAGGGGGGGTGATATCGGGATATATCCCCCCCTCGAAATTTTTGGATTAGTGATGAAATTCCGTCTATTTATACACATATAACTTCATATCCCCCCTCGAAAAATTTTCCCGGGGCATATCCCCCCCCCCCGAAAAATTTTCCTGGCTACGCGCCTGGTTAAGATTAAAGCTGAAAAATCTCAGCAGGGGCGCCATCATAAGTTAGCCTTTGTTGGGGGACGGGGCTCGACGTTAAAAGGTTGAGAACCAGTGCATTACAGTTCTATTGCGTTTACGTAATCATTTTCTTGATCCACTAAAACACAAGATCACGACCGAACTCCTATTTCTATTAAACATCAGCGAGAAATCTGATTGATATTAACAGCACTCCAGTACTAAAAATTAATAGCACTCTAGTAATAAATAAATAAATTCTCTATAACAGTGGTTTATGCGGATTTTTTTAAAGCTAAAGCCATCCTTTGAAATAAATAGAGTAGCATAACTATTTTGCCACTTTTAATACGGCATTTTATTAATTAAATACATTATAGTTCCACTGCATTCACATCATCATATTCTTGATCCACTAAAACACAAGATCACGCCCAAACTCCTATTTCTATTAAACATCAGAAATTTTACGTCTAAAATAATAGCCTACGCTTTCGAGAAACTAGACATAACGCGCATTTACTGAATCAATACATTTTCCAATGTATGCTCCGAAACAAAGCATGCATAACATCTCATCCCAAAACATTTAAGCTTTCTCCAGTGTTTATCGGACTTCCCAAATTAATTTCCGTTCATTTAAATGCAAAGAGCGGAGCTTGTGGAGGACTTTGGCAAAACTTCCCGCTGCAGTTTGTGTTGTAGATTCTACGATAGAATGTTAAACAGCCCAGAAAGCATTCTATTGTGTTCTCGACATTTATTCCAGGTGAATTGCGATTTGAAAGTGTGTTTAAGGGAATAAAAATGCGACGGGAAAGAAAGTCGGCTTTGTCATTCGAAAACTTTCAGTTTGTCTATCTACCGAGTACCTACCGAATTTTGAGTTTCTGTACCTACCGTTTTCAGTTTCTGTACCTACTTCAGTTTCTGTACCTTCTGTACCTACCCCATATTTTCGCCGTTCGCAGGATTCGGACCTCATCTACTTTTATAATACGCTAACGTATGCGGTACCGAAATCGACGCTATTTTCACACTGCGAACTGCAACAGCTAGATGTTAACAGGAGTGCAATAACAATAGCGCATGCGCGAAAATCCAAACGAACAGTTCAGTGACGTCCAGTGGGGCAAGCCTATGTCACGCAGTATAGCTAGATTACAAAATAACAAAAATCTGGAGTGACTCTACTCGACCTTCCGGACAATTACGAATAAAATCATTACGAAGCATTTAAATAAACGCTAGCGCACTTTCAAGAATTTCTATCCATATAGCAATAATGTAAAAGAAATCTTTGTCGCAGCCCTGTAATAAAACTACGAGTCTTATACACGCCTAAATCAATACCGGTCTTACGGCGGTGGTTTATTACCTATATACCCAATTGGAGATCCATCGAATGTCCCGTTTAGGAGCTATCGTGTTCACTCACACACTCACACAAACACACACATACATACATACATCTTGTAAAAATAGCATCCATGAATTCAGAAGACCTCAAAGCGTCAATTACACCCAAATCTCGAAGTCGAATTTTTTCATGATTACAATACTTTCCTTACACGGTACATGTGCGGAAAGTAAAAATTAACCTCATTTGGAAAGTAATGGAATTTGAAGGATGATCGTGACGAAATTTGAAAAACTTCAGGAATCCCCACAATAATCTATATTTACGCTAATCCCCGATTCGCTCACTCTGTATCAATTCCGGTCCGACCACCTCAAAACAAAACTTTTGCCATCATTCATCCAAGCAGATTCAAATGTTACGCTCTGAAACTGTCATAAAGTTAACACCGTTTGTAACGATCCGCTCGAAATTTTTCATAATCATGTATAAAAATATAGAAAACAATCCGAGCTCCATTAAAAATATGAAAATCCACCCGTTCCCTCCTTTTTAGAGTCCACTGGTCGGGATGCAACACGAACGCTATTGACTTTAAAACTTCGTCGAACCATCCGCTGTACAAAATTCACAAGCACAATCAGACAGTAATGTCCTGATATAACAGTCCGCTTAGTACAGAATCTTTCACAAATGCTGTATTTCTCGCACACAATAAAACACTTCCACGGGCAAAAATTCAGTGGAAATATACTAGGGATATCGTACACAGTCCCTCAAGACGCAGCAATGAAGAATTGACGCACAGTACTTTAAAGCAAGACTTTAAAAATTCAAGCGAAAAAACCGCTTCTATAGCACAATGCAATTTACAGCGCAATACAGCTAACACACTCAACAAATGCTGGGTGGAAAAACTGACTCTTCGGTCTCTCAGCCTCTTGTTTATAGGTATTGCCGAAATTAAAAGAAGCTTCTCGAAGAATCCATTTCCTGAAGATTCCACATGAAACGAGACTTTTGATTACGTCGTAGAAGAAAAATAGAGTAATATTAGGCTATTATGTGAGGTTAATGCAGAAATCCCATCGTGAGAATCGCGCCCAATGACCGAAATATCGCTAAGCTTGGCGATTTTTGACGAAATATTGCCAAATTAGGCGCCAAAAATAAGTCCCCGAAAGTGAGGTGAGAGCGAAGGCCTGCGACCCATATTTCTCGAGATTTCTAGATACGCTATACTAATCAATTGGGAAACGCAAAACTCCGCGTCTCCAGTTCTGTGGACCGATTTCGATGCAAAAGTTAACTATTTAACGCGAAGAATACGAATTTTAAATTATTTCTAACAACCAGGAAGCAGAACAGACTGAAAATTCGCAGCGACATCATAAAATTTTTACCTTTTTTTGCATAATTTATTGCATAGGTCAATGATCAATATTTGAGGAATAAAAAGCCACCGTCAGTGTATTTGGAACATCATCATATCATTAATCGAGAAAGCTGCACGCAATGTTATCCAGGGATTATCGTACACGTGGATGGTCAGTCACGTGTGTCTTTCGCAATTCCTATTTCCATATTTGCGTAATCTCCCGAGAAAAACAACAACGAAAAATAAGGAAAAAATGGAACCGATTGGATCATTTAAATTTGCCTCAACTTCTCACCTTAGAATTACAAATTTCGGAGAAAAGCAAACGTTTCTGTTTTTGGCTTAGTCTATTTGTGCGTAGTGTCCTTAAGAGACGTCACATTCGAATAATTTGTATAATCGATTACTACAATTCGAATAAAGTCAATAATGGATTAATGGAATAGGGAATATTTCTAATTTTTACTATTTGAATACTATTCGCGATTTCTGTTCGAATAGTATTTCAGTCCTCCGATATACCTGAGAAAACTCGCGAAAACTATTCCATTAATATTCGCTCTTTAACTATTCTAATAGTAATCGCGATTTTACTATCCAAATGATAATAGCGATTTCATTACGTGTTTGAATAGTAATCACGACTTCACTGTTCGAATACTATTCCAGATTTCACTACAAGAATAGTAATCGCGATTTCACTATCCGAAAAGTAATCGCGATTTCACTACTCGTATAGTAATCGCGATTTCACTATTCAAAAAGTATTCGCGATTTCACTATTCGAATAGTAATCGCGATTTCACTATCCGAAAAGTATTCGCGATTTCACTATCTGAAAATTAATCGCTATTTCACTATCCGAAAAGTATTCGCGATTTCACTATTCGAAAAGTATTCGCGATTTTACTATTCGAAAAGTATTCGAGATTTCACCATTCGAACAGTATTCGCGATTTTACCATTCGAATAGTAATCGCGGTTTTACTACTCAAGTGATAATCGCGATTTCAGGATGTATTTGAACAGTAATCACGATTTCACTGTTTGAATAATCTTCCCAATTTCACTACTTGAATAGTAATCGCGATTTCACTACTTGAATAGTAATTACGATTTCACTATCCGTAAAAGTATTCGCAATTTCGAATGTGATGTGCTATTGGAATGCTCTGTGCTGAGCGTTTGACCGGATTTTTCAAAATCGATTTCACCACTCATTCGTCATTTCAGCGATTTCACGATTTCACCATTCGAATAGTAATCGCGAATTTACTACTCAAATGATAATCGTAATTTCATCTCGTATTTGAATAGTAATTGCGATTTCGCTGTTCGAAAAGTAATTACTATTTCACTACTCGAATAGTATTCGCGATTTCGAATGCGATGTGGAATTGGAATGCTCTGTGCTGAGCTTTCGACTTGATTTTTCAAAATCGATTATCTGGATTGAATTTAGTAATCAATTAATTTGAATATTTCCATTCATTCAAACCCATTATTGGAGTTCATTGTCGGATTGCCCAGTTTTTAGCATTTTCGTTATCAGTAGGAAAAAACAGGAAACCTTTTCGAATTATCTTAAATTAAGTCTATTAAAATTAGGGAAATTGATTATAGGAAAATTGATGATACCAGATGTCTCTACATGTGCAAGTGTCATGGTGTTTATAAATTCATTTACAGTAGAGCCCGTTAAATGGCATGTAGATATACCTATTGAGCAAATACAAACATTAAGCATTTAAGCATTACACATTGGCAAATTACTACTGTATTACATTAACTGGAATATTCGTTTAACCGATATCCTATAACTATTGTCTAGCTTCTTAATAGGTATATCCACATTTAGAATTATACATTTGATGTACTGTAAAGTATTTAATGTACTGCCGCATTGCAATGTCTTAACATTTAATTTTATTTTTCAGGTAAGACATGAATCAAATGACGGATATTTTTGTTTTGGATACTACAATTGTCGAAGTAAAATTTCTAATTATATGAATGTAGTTATATTATTTTTTCCACAAATTATATGCTTTATTGATATATGAGAATGCATGATTTATGTATTATCAAAATAGATATATTAAAATAACACTGCATTTGATAATTGTAGCAAAACTTGTCTGTATGTATTATTTATTGATATATAAGAATGTATGTTTTATGTGTTATCAAAATAGATATATATTAGAATAAAGCCGTGTTTGTATAATTGTAGCAAAACTTGTCTGAAAGAAGTATTTTAAGCATAAATCACTGAGAATAATATTTTACCGGAATGCAATGTCGTTTTTTTTTATCATAAAAAAGACGAATAACGTCAACTCAAGAAGGTTTTAATGACCAATCAATTGCCTCAAAACAAAGGATTGACATTGATTACGATTCAAAGCAGTTCCAATCGTAACATATAAGTTTCTCCTGAACATTCACAGAACCAATGATTGATTTCCTGAAGGGTATTTGGGGCAAGTGCTCGGGCCCCTATTAAAAAGGGGACCCTAAATTATCTTTCGAAGTTTGTTTTCAAATAAGAGAAACTGTTTTATGAAGAATAATAGTAATAATATTTACACTTATGCTCCGTATGAACAAAAAGTCCCTTAAAACTTAAAAATTCATTAAAAAAGAACAAATAATGATAGAAAATTGCTGTTTACACAATAGATTTCATAACATTACTTCGGTGCTTGGTTCGAAACGAGGTCGCGTCCACCAACCTAATCGTTCGGAGTTTTCATTGGTTTCCTCCGAAACTTAGAGTTCATATTCGCTATGACCCCATATAAAGACCCCCCCCGCACACACACACACGAAGGGCACCCCACTTCTCGGCTTAGAGCCTATGTGTACCTAATCAGCCGTAATTCTTGAACAACAACAATATATATAACTATTAGTTCTATTGTTTTAATGCATTGTAATTCATTAATTTGTATTCAGTTTAACTCTAACCGTAAGTTAAGTTTCGTTAAAGTTATTAATTAAATAATCTCGTTTTTAATTAATGATAATCTAATTACTCGTTCTATTGTCTTAATGCAATGTAATCTATTAATTTACTTTCAGTTTAAAAGTATCTGTAAGTTAATTTTTTAACATTATGATATATCGATAAGTTTTTAACTAAGTTAATGATGCATCTCAAAGTTGTTGATTAAATTTATTAATGATTATAATGATTGATAAAATAGAAATTACTCGAAAAATTATTGTTTATAATCGGTTTTATGTCGCTTTTTAGAAAACTAACTTCATACTATGTTTTTTTTTTTTTTTCAGTTGATAAATTCTTTTTTACAGAACGTTTAAATGAACTACCAGTTAAAGAATTGTCGCAAAAAATTATTTATTTCGAAAAAAGTTTTGTAATATAAATTAAAATAGAGAATTCATGATAGAAATATAACAGAGAATAATATTAAAATAGAGAATAATGTCGAAGCTTGTTGAAAACTTGCATCACGCACTTTCTCTTCACTTCAGTTCTAAAAAAACGTATAAGTGAAGTTCCGGATTTCAGGAAAACGTATAAATGACATTATTTAACGTTAAAATCCAGTGGATTTTACTGGGATCATGCAGAAAAACGTATAATGATAAAAACGTATAAACGAAGTTTTCGATATCAAAAAAGAGTATAAATAAAATTATTTAACATTGGAATCCAATGGATATCGTCAGGACCATTCAGACAAACGTATAAACGAGGTTTTCAATATCATAAAAACGTATAAATTGAAATTATTTAACGTTAAAATTCAATGGATTTCGCTGGGACCATTCAGAAAAAACGTATAAACGAGGTTTTCGATATTAGAAAAGCGTACAGATGAAATTATTTAACATTAGAATCAAATGGATATCGTCGGGAACATTCAGAAAAAACGTATAAACGAGGTTTTCAATATCAGAAAAACGTATAGTGGATTTCGCCGGGACCATTCAGAAAAACGTATAAATGATAAAAACGCATAAACGAGGTTTTCGATATCAGAAAAACGTATAAAATGAAATTATTTAACGTTAAAATTGAATGGATTACGCCAGGGCCATTCGGAAAAACGTATAAGTGATAAAAACGTATAAATATGGTTTTCGATATAAGAAGAACGTATAAATGAAATTATTTAACATTAGAATCCTAAGGATTTCGCCGGGACCATTCGGAAAAACGTATAAATGATAAAAACGTACAAACGTTGCCTCACTGTATATCCCATCATTAGTTTTGGAGAACAACCTTGCATGCTTCACATCCACTATTCATGAAACAGTTTCGTCAATAACTCTCCCCGATCACATCCAATCGTTATCATCATTA
Organism: Cheiracanthium punctorium; assembly: GCA_038373885.1. NCBI lineage: Eukaryota > Metazoa > Arthropoda > Arachnida > Araneae > Cheiracanthiidae > Cheiracanthium > Cheiracanthium punctorium. Next base: position 362,701 of record JAWZYV010007229.1, read on the forward strand.
GCTGCCTAATGGCTGAGCGCTCTAAAACGATTTTCTTTTACAACAAATAAATACAAATGGTAGAAATAGTAATAATAATAAAACGAAAATAACTTACTCGGTTCGTGTTCGTGACTGAAAGACTCCATCACCCTACTTTTTTTACGGTGGAACAGGAATTGAACGTGCCAAATAGGACAGATAGGGCAGGAAATAAGAGAAACAGCCCCCCCCTTTCCCCCTCCACGCCATTAAGTCGGTTGGGCGTAATGATATGGTTTTTATTCCGCTGCATGCCCGAACGTCCGAGCTGGAATTGACCAGCGGTCTTTTTTCTTGGAAAATGGGGGATATCGTGAGAGAGTTTTTATTAATGTGCAGTGTGGGGACTATCAAAGGCTTATTTATGGAGATCTTCCATCGAGGAATTCCCATGTGTATGTGCATTCTCGTACATTTACTTTACAACCATGTGACTGGCCGTATATATATATATATTAATGACTTTGTTATTTTATCTCTCACCGTCTTTATTGAAAACTAGCTGAAGTACCCGTTCTTCGCACGGGAATGAATGGACTTTTTGATATTACGATTTGTGGTTATTACTATTCATTGTAATAAACAGATATAGCAAAGTGGATATCGCGTTATATTGTGTCTAATAACCATGCATACCGAATTGCAAGGCAATCGTTTGTACGGTGCAGAAGGCTATGCGGCGTAGCGCAATCTAGTGACGAGTTTTAGCAGAACGAATACGGCGAAAATATTTTTCGCATTCAGATATCGATGTACACGAATTTTCATGACTATCGGCTGGACAGTCCTGAAGTTCATGTGTTGACGCGACATCTAGTGGCAAGTTATAGGAAAATGGATAGCGCCAAACTCTTCCCCGTGTTCAAATATCTATGTATACCTATTTTCATAGCGATTATTTGCACAGTCAAGAAGTGATACACTGCAGGGCCATCTAGTGGTTCAATAAAGTAATGATTTGCTACAGCGCCGTCAAGTGGCGAGTTATAGCAAAATGGATAACGCCAAAATATTCTCATTGTTCAAATAGCTATGTAAATTGATTTTCATAGCGACCGTGTTCAACTATCTATGTACACAAATTTTCATAACGATCATTTGCACAGTCAAGAAGTGATACACTGCAGGGCCATCTAGTAGTTAATTAAAGTAATGATTTGCTACAGCGCCGTCAAGTGGCGAGTTATAGCAAAATGGATAACGCCAAAATATTCTCATTGTTCAAATAGCTATGTATACTGATTTTCATAGCGACCGTTTGAATGGTCAAGAATTTGGCCTGCTGCAGCGTCATCTAGTGGCGAGTTAAAATAATAATGCATTGCAGTGTCATCTAGTGGTGAGTAACATCAAAAGGAACGCAGTTAGAATATATTCTTCGTGCTCAAATGTGTAAGTATAAAAAATTTTATGCTGGTCGGTCGAACGGTATAGAAGTTGATGCTTTGCAGGCCATTTAGCGGCAAGTTACAGCAAAATGGATAGTGAAAAATATTCTCCGTGTTCTAATATTCGCGTGTACCAAATTTCATCGAAATCGGTTGGACGATATTCGCATAGCAAACGGCTAAACGGAATAGAATTCAACGTTGTGCTGCGGCACCAAGTGGCAAGTTAAGGAAAACGGATAGCATAAAAACCTTCTCCATGATAAAAGACTTAGGTGAACCAAATTTCATCGTGCAACGGTGCTCAACGGTGCTGGAGTTTTTCAACCTCATAAACACATACCAACATTCATTTTTATCTATAACCAGTGTTATTATATATACCAGTCTCAAATAAAATCCATTTTTAAATCTAAGCCTCGCCAAAGTGCCAACATACGCCATTTTGCAAGAGTTTTTTCAGGGAATCATTCGAAGCATTGACTTAGCAGCAATCAAAATGGGAAATGGTTCGACCGCCAGGCATTTATTTGAAAAGTGGAATCCCTTAATACAGCCGATTTTTTTTTAATTATCAACTATAATGTATTTTATTCATCGTTACTCCGATGTACTAAATGAGAAGATTTCAATTTTCTGAAATTTGGCGGAATTCCCCCAACTTAAATCAATGTATTCAATTGGCGAGAATTCTGAAGTTAGATCGCTTGAAATCCCTTAATAACTGCATTATTTCTTCACGGATCATTTAACTTTAACGCTGTATTCTAATAAAACCTTTGCACTTGTTTTCAAAAATCTATTTCCTTAAGCTCTCAATAAATTGCGCCAAGCCGAAAACTGGGCAAACCGCTAGAACTCACTTACTCAAAATCCATATTTCAGCCATTTTATTTTTTCGCCAAACTAAAAAAATTTACACATTAGCCTCGGAAATCTTCAATTCTTATTGTTTTGCGTGTAAAGCATTACATTCCTGCTCTGATTTCCCATGCACACGATATTATAATTTAAAAAAAAATAACCTTACGAATATAAACTAACAAAAAAAAATCATTATTATTCTTTTATTTTTACTTTGAGAATTTAAAACATTTTATTCGGCAAAATCGCCACACATGCCAACCATGATCCTTATTTCACACTTTTTTCACTACAGGGGTTACAATTACGGAAAGATTTTTGCGTGAAGAGCATAAAAAATCTCTTAAATTCCGGGAACGGGTGGACTTTCAAAGTTTTAAAGTGGACAGTGGTTTATTCTATATTATTTTACACATCTGTGCTAAATTTCAGGCCGATAGGTCCATTTTTGTGGATTTGTATACGAATCAAATCCACAAACAAACAAACAAACAGAATTTCATTTTTATTTATAAGATTGTGTCCCAAAAAAGCGGCATAATTTTACATATATTTAAATACTATTCGTTCAGAACAGCTTTAATCTATTGTTACACTATTTCGCAAGCTGCAGAATATGCATCGCATGTATTTTTCTATAAATAGGATATACCTATATCCTCGGTTCTTCGAGCCTTGTCAGGGGGAGCCCCCCCCCTTGAACCCCCCTAATTCTTAAGTTTCATTATTGCGATATTTAAACGATATTAAATCACTGTGTAATTTTATCTCTCCTCTTTCGTGTATTTCGCCTAATAACCCTATGTTAAAATTTTTAGGATTGTAAGCTATTTACAGCAAAAATACATGGGATGCCTATTCTATAGCTTACGAAATAGTGTAACACTAGACTAAAGCTGTTGTGAACTAATAGTATTTAAATATATATAAAATTATGTCGCTTTTTTAATGTCGCATTTTTGGGACACATTTTTCATACAATTTTCAATAAAGGGGCTGAGAGATGAAATGACATAGTCATTAATAAATCCTCGGGTCTTCTAGGCTCGTCAGGGGAGACTCCCCCCCCTAATTTTTAGTTTTATTACTGCCATATTAAAACGATATTTATTGACTATGCCATTTTATCTCTCACTTCTTTTTCTTTTATTCTTCCTTTAAATTCATTTTATCGACTGGCAGTAGGAGGGTTTCCTGATCTTTTCTTGCAATTGCAAACGTGGGTCGATGATAGCTTATATAATTTTTAGTATCTATCTTAACACAACAAAAATTTTGCTTTTCGTTATTGGATAGTGTGGAGAGAGCTTTAGGCGAGTAGGGTTGCTGTATTTCGCCTATTAACCCTATTGCCCAGACAGCACATAAGCTTAAATCAAGTTTGACATTTCTTTGAATTTGACGTATTGATACAAGCTTGAAAGTTCAATTCATTTTAAGCTTGCAGCAAGCTTGAAGAAGTCATTTGAACTGTCAAGCTTGAATACAACTGGATGACTGCTTGATTTGGAAAGCCACATCCACATAACAAATAATTTACTATCATTCATCAATGTACTTGACCATAGAATTAAAAAAAAAAGATTCTATATATTCCAAATATGGAAATTCTTCAAAATAAAATACATTTATACTATGAAATGGATTTCAAAATCAGTCGTTTGTCTCGATTTTGGTCAGTATTGCCCAACATAAGTGTCGCGATATTGAAAGTTTTAGAACGTGTGCTGCTTTTAAGTTTATATTATGCTTATTTCCCTAATAGTAGAGTCTATAAATCACACATAACATTTTAATTTTGATTCATCCCATGGAAAAAAGAAAGAAATCGGCCTCGGGTACTGATCGATCTCGCCAGAAAACGGTTTGACAACCATGGCAGTCACTTCAAACTTTAGTCGTGCCAGCGCGAGACAGATTGTCGGTCCGGTTAGGACGCTGGCCTCCGAACCCTTAGGTCCCGAGTTCTATCCCAGCCGCGGACGCTTGATGAAAACAGATTAAATGAACTTGATATTTCAGCATAGAGGGGAAAATGCGTGGAAAAATAAAATATGTGGGGCCAGTTCGCCGACGGGCGCCCGTGCATTTAAGAAATGTTTTTTTAGAAAAATTTTTTAAGCTTGAAATTAAGCTTGCTATGTCAAGCTTAATGCAAGCTGGGCAAGTGTAAACTTGAACACTTGATTCAAGCTTGCATTAAGCTTACAGCTTGAAATTTTCAAGCTTAATTCAAGTTTATTGACTTGATAATTCAAACTTGCTGCAAGTTTGCTGTGCTGTCTGGGTGGGGAGTCATCCGGGGTGGATAAGAATCCCAGGCTCTTAGGATTATGTTTAAAATTATTCTTTTTCCACTTTGACGATCGCTAGCCCAGTGCCCGATGCGTTTACACCTTTTACAAGTTATTCTGGATGCATCCTTAATTTTATGATATTCAGCGTTTCAATTCGCGAAGTTCCAGTCACCATTTTGAGGATGAAGGATGCATCCTTGAAACGAACGTTAAAAATCATCAAACAAATAAATGAATCCATCGGGTCTCCATAACCTTTTATAGATGTTAGCAGAGTGATGACACAAACATAATAAGCGTGAGGTTTTAACATAACATTTGCTTTATTCAATTAAAACGGAAGAAACAGGCACATCCCATAACAAGGTAACATCAAGAAGGAAAAAAAGTGTAGAATAAGTAGAAAGAATGCGTGCGCGAGCACAGTTACAGTTAAGTAGATAAATGTTTATTGAGGGACACAGAATTCAGGAGGATTGCACAATAAAAAATAAACAATTCAATACTCAAAGATTTTCTTAAGCTGTTGAAATTTTTATGATTGTGACCTGTTTATAGAAAAATACATGTGATGCATATTCTACAGTTCACGAAATATTTTAACAATAGATTAAAGCTGTTGTGCACTAATAGTATTTAAATATATGTAAAATATATGATAAATATATAATACTCAATACATATGTGTCGCATACTTTTATGTCGCATTTTTGGGGCACATTTTGCGGACAATTTTCAATAAAGGGGTTGAGAGATAAAATGACATAGTCATTAATATATATACACGCAGTTTGTCCAGTGCAAACGGTACCCATGGCTATTTTCCAAATCGTTAGTCAGAGACTTATAGTTACAGTTGCCAAAACGCTTTAAATTGTACAATCTATTATATCTGTTATATAATCTATTAAATCGTATAATCTATGCAGTTTATGTTTCGACAGACAGTACACAATTTATCTAAGCAGGATACAAAGATATTGCAGGAATATAATTTAAAATCTAACTTTCAAACCTTTAATATGTAGCTTTTCTCCAGTATTTTGAGGAAAAAATAGTCTAAAATGTAAGCTTTTATAACAATCTGCTTTACATTTTCGATGATATGGTTATAATTATTGTACTTTAAGCACTCGAAACTTTAATCTTTAAAGTACATAGAAGATCCGATGTTTGAGTTGAAAGCTAAAGATTTTTCCGATTTTTAAATCCGGACTAATAATTTTAAGAAATTATAAATAAATATCACCTATCGTGTCACTAATTTGCTTTAATCATTATTACGTGATGTGGGACGAAAAATTTATTCATTTTGAATAAATTTCAGTAAAATTTCGAAAACTGATCAGAGTGTTTAAAATATCAGAAATTTATTTTTTAATTAAGAGAATCTATTAATCGGCCAAATTATATTTCTTTCACTTTAGTTGTTATGCGATGCTCGAGCGAACGTTTAAGCGTTTTGTAAAAAAAAAAAAATCTCGGCTGTTCGAGCCTTTTCAGAGGGAGACCCAGCTGAAACCCCCCTAATTTTTTAGTTTCATGATTGCCCTATTAAAACGATATTAATGGACTATGTCATTTTATCTCTCGTGTATTTCGCCTCGTCACCCTATGCTGAAATTTTTAGGATTGTAACCTATTTATGAAAAAATACATGGGATGAACATTCTACAGCTTACGAAATAGTGTAACAGTAGATCAAAGCGGTTGTGAACTAATAGTATTTAAATATATGTAAAAAATACATGGGATGCCTATTCTACAGATAACGACATAGTGTAACAATAAAATAAATAAAAACTTTGTGAAAAAAACACACATAAAAGGTTACCTCAAGGCGTAACGATCGTTTCGACCGAAAATTCTTTCGGTCTTCTTCAGACAAACCCTTCCGTCGAACAGAGCAACGGGAACTGAGGGAAGTTTTTCAGTTCCCTCTGCTCTTTTTGACGGAAGGGTTTATCTGAAGAAGACCGAACGAATTTTCGGTCGCCAGCACAGTAAGTAAAGTGGTGTAAGTCAAGCTTTTCAAAATCAATTCACTTAGAGACACGGGATTTGTTTTATTCATTTTCTTAACCTCTTCGCTCCGGCTCACTTATGAGGATTTTTGTCCCAGAAAGCGGCGGAATCTATAAGATTTCATTCCCCTATTTCCCAGCTGAAGAGCATGCCTTGCCTTTTGTTTGGTAGGTGGGGGCAAATATCACTGACCACAAAGGTCCTCAAACAAAATACAAATCTGTATGCTCTCTCAATGCCGGTCAATTGACTACCACTTTCTCCACAGTCAATTATCTACTAACATGCCTGACTCTCCCACAGCATAAGAAAAGGAATTCCTAGAGGCGGGAATCTCTTATCCATCTTCCATGAAGGGTGAATGGATTTCCTGTCAAAAGAGGGGAAAGAAGTCCTTGGTAAGGCATTTGTACCAGCGCCGTTCTTCAGTCGGATTTATTTTGTGGTACAACTGTTGTACCGCCGGAGTGAGAATGTTAAGTAAAGAGCAACATTCTTCTGAATAGAAAGGGTAGGAAAGGAGGGACCGTCTAAAAATTAAATTTCGTATTTTAATATGTATACAACCCCCAGTAAAAAAAAGCCATATCTGAAAGTTACTCTTAATTCGACGAACTTTTCTAATTGGAAGTACGTTTCGATCACATACGGTTTAAAAAAATATCGCATTAACATCTATTTTGAATCACCCTGTATATTAGTACATTTTATTTGTTTCAAAACTAATAATTGTCTTCTGCTCTACACAGAGCGAAATAATTACCCTCTAACTATCAAACATATCTAGTTCAGTTACCCAACTACGCCGAGCAAAAATAAAGCCAGGCTAAGAATAACGCAGACAAGTTCCTGTTTAACCTGGCTGTAATTAATAATCGTGAATCAGAAATCGGAAATGTCGTCATAAATCACGATAATATGACGTCATTGCAGCAACTGCAGTGTCACAGAGCCTAGTTAATGATAACGGACAGTGAACCGTGACGTTATTCATCACTATCTTTTCGGCAGGCGATCTGCTTTAGTTATCTGGTAAAATAAAATAAAAATAATTAAAGAAAATAACGCTTGAAATAGCCTAGGTCTAGACATAATTAATTCGTTTTATTTCAGCTGTTATTTTGTAGTACTAAAGTGTTACTCGTTCGCTCCGATATATTCTGAAGACATAATTTATGGACATATTGTAATCTGGCAGCCCCATACCTTACTATTTTACATACAGGGTGGCCATAATTAAACTGCAAGTGTTCAAGGGGTGCTGGAGAGAAAACTACCGAGAATATTCCAATGAAATTGGGTATCTACACGTTTCAGAACATGCGCAAGTCAAATATGCAAAAAAATAGTCATTTTCATCCGATAGATGGCGCTGTACCTTATTTCACCGGTGGCCTATACAACTTCCAAAACCGATGGACAGAGCATAGTGACATTCTAAGAGACATATAAGCAATATAAAACATCATTTACAGTTTATCAAAATTCCATACAATTCGCTTCAGTCATTAAATTTTTTCAGTAACATGTAATCAAAAATGAACGTAAATTAAGAATCACACATTAAAAAGTCATAAAGACGCTTTGGAAAACAATTAAATCAATATTTATTCTAATCTTGAAAAGTAACAATATTTATTATAATAGATTTATTCTAATATTCTTCTTAATCGTTTCATACGCTGATATTCTTTCAGAGTAGCTGAATAATAGCTGCCCTTCTGATAGAATATCTTCACTAACAATGCACGTTCCTTCTTATTCAGAGCCATGATTGACCATTACTCAATGTGCTCTTGTTTTTACACTGTTCGATGGGTTTAAAATTTGCATATATGACGTCGATAAGCATTGAAACACGATATACCGCCATCTATCGGGTGAAAATGGCGATTTTTTATTGCATATTTGGCTTGCGCATGTTCTGGAACGTGTAGATATTAAGCTTCACTGAAATATTCCTGGTAGTTTTCTCTCCAGCAACCCTTGAACACTTGTAGTTTAATTATGGCCACCCTGTACTTAGTGCAGTCTTGTCTCAATGTCTGGATTTTATTTAAACGAAAATCATGTTTCTTAGTTTTTACAGAATTTGTGATTCGATTTATTTAGGTTAGGGTTGTTATGCCGACATCACATATTGCTTTTTGTCACTAGTATATAACCCCTGTCCTGTATTTTATGCGGTGAAAGTTATATAGAACCCCCCCCCCCACATCCGCCATAGCATTTCGACTCTTTGTAGTTTATGACCGCAGCTTTGCTAATTCTTATTCAGTACTTTAAAAGGAATGTCTTTTGCAGCTGCTCTCTTTGGGCGAGACTGTTAATTTTTGCTTTGTTCAGCAGTCTCCCACGGATGTCATGTTGGCGATTTTCTTCATTGACACGTTTTGGTAACATTTTTAAATTTCTGCGCCTAATTGCTTTTGTTTATAAAATGAATACATTCATTTATTCTTAACCGCTCTGGATGTGTTCGCCTGGTTTTGTATATTGGCGTATTTTGTGTTAGTGCTGCATTGCGAAGTTTGTTGGTTACGTCTAATTGTGAGGAGATGGCTTTAGCTCCAGTTTTAGCTTCTGGTAGGTCGGCAGTCCATCCCCGCCCCCCTAGCCATCCAATAAATTTGTAAGATGTTTGCATTCAAATAAAACCTAGTTAAGTCGTCTTGTTGGAGAATTTATCTGAGTTATTGATACGTACACAAGGCACAAAATGGAATACAGCATCTTATCCTTGTTTACCTTGTCTACGGACCATCAAATAAAGCAAACGTAACCTGCATTAAAAGGGTTGCTACACATTTTAGGTGTCATACTAAAAGTCGATGTTGAAACAGCCCCTGGCTAAAATGAGCTTTAGCCCAATCCGTGGTGACATTTTTTATAAATGCGATAAATGCGCCAAGTATTGTAAAGTCGACATTTTAAGGCTGCGAAAAAGTCCGAAAGATTTTTTGTGTATCCGTTATTGTTAGTTTGTAATCTAGCGACTGCGTGACATACGCTTGCTCCATTGGACGTCATTGTACTGTTGATTCGGATTTCGGCGCATGCGTTATTGTTATTGCACTCATGCTTACATCTAGCTATTGCCGTTAGCAGAGTGGAAATGGCGTCGATGTTGGTACTTCATACGCTATTGAATTATATACGTATATATTATTTATGGTCTACACGTTTTCGTTGTATTTTTAAGAGGAATGCCAAAGAGGGAGGAGAATAAGATGTTGGAAATCTCAAAGTTAGCGATTTTGGGTGATTTATCACCATGTTCGACGCCAAAACAGATATTCAGCCAAACTGAACCTAGCGTGGCGATATCTTCAATATTGTTCGAGTTACTTACAGTTAATTATGAATAATTTATTACAAAACCATTAGTTTATTACAGAAGAATAGTTAGAATATGCCTGACAAAAATTGTAAAACAGTTTCAAGTAGGTGATTTTAAATACAGCTTTGAAGTCTAAAGAAGTTTTTTAGGAAACAAAGAAGAAATATATGGCACAATCATGAATAATGATCCACTTTCCAACTAAATAGAATAAGGAAGAAATAAAAACTCGGCTGTTCTAGCCTCGTCAGGGGGAGATCCCCCTGAACCCCCCAAATTTTTTAGTTTCATTATTTCCCTATTAAAACGATATTAATTGACTTTGTCGTTTTATCGTTCCTCTTTCGTGTTTTTCGCCTGGCAACCCTATGTTGAAATTTTTAGGAGTGTAAATTATTTATAGATAAAATTGCTGAAGTACCCATCCTTGACGGGTTAGTGAATGCAAATTTCCAAAAAGCAAGAACTTCCGTCAGCATTGTAGGTGTACACAGAATGGATGTAGTATATTGCCAAAGTAAAGAAAGCGAAGTTATAATTTTTATGTATTGTTAAAATATTACAGGTTAGAGAGTCACTCAGTAATATCATTTCATTCGCTTTAATTGTAATTATGGGATGCGCGAACGAATTTTTACGCATATTGAAATAATTTTCGCAAAATCTCAAAATCTAATCAACAATTTTGAAAATTTGAAGCCTAGAATTTAAGTTGAGTGACAACCTATCCTGTCACCCCATTTCGTTTCATTCCCTGCAGTCTTTATTTCGTGAGGCTTGAACAAAATTTAAGCATTCTAAGACGACTTTTGCAAAATCTCAAAATGTAATCAAAATATTTTAAAAATTCACCGCCTATAAATTAAGATTAGCAACTACCTATCATATCACTCAATTTCGTATTATTCGTATTAGTCGTTATTACGTGATGTTTGAGGAAATAGAAACGTATTTTGAGAGAATTTTCGCAAAATCTCAAAATCTAATAAAAATGTTTAAAAAATTGGACATCTATAGTTTATGTTGAGCAACCATCTATTTTGTGACCCAATTTCATATCATTCGCTTGAGTCGTTATTACGTAATGCGGGAACAAAGATTCACTCAGTTTTAAATGATTTTCACAAAATCTCGAAATCGGATCGATATTTTTTAATTAGATGCTTATAGTTTAAGGTGAGGGGCCACCTATCATTTCACCAGATATCATTTTTTCACCTTTGCAGTTATTACGTGATGTTCGAACACAAATTTAGGCAGTTTGAAATGATTTTCGCAAAATCTCAAAATCTAATCAAGATTTATTTTTAATTCGACGCCTATGTTTTAAGTTGAGTGACCACCTATCATGACATCCAATTTCATATCATTCACTTCAGTCGTTTTTACGTGATGCTTGAACACAAATTTACGAAGTTTGAAAGGATTTTCGGAAAATCTCAAAATCCAATCAAGATTTTTTAAAAATTCGACGCCTATGTTTTAAGTTGAGTGACCACCTATCATGACACCCAATTTCATATCATTCGCTTCTGTCGTTTTTACGTGATGCTTAAACAAAAAAAGCGTCACGGACAGAATGACAGAAGGACAGAATGACAGACAGACACACTTTTTTTTGAGGGTCGCATCGGATTCCCGGGTGCTTGAAACGGATAGAAATCGCAAAATTTTTTAATTCGAAGAAATGTACAAACAAAAGTCTAATTTTATTTATATAGATACATGGGATGCCTATTCTACAGCTTACGAAATAGTAACAATAGATTAAAGCTGTTGTGAACTAAAAGTATTTAAATATATTTAAAAAATACATATGGAGCCTATTCTACAGCTTACGAAATAGTGTAACAATAGAATAAAGCTTTTGTGAACTAATAGTATTTAAATATATGTAAAAAGTACACATGAAGCATATTCTGCATGTTGAAATTTTTAGGATTGCAACCTCTCTATAGAAAAATACACGTGATGAATATTCTACAGCTTACGAAATAGTGTAACAATAGATTAAAGCTGTTGTGAACAAATAGAATTTAAATAGATGTAAAAAATACATGGGATGCCTGCCTATTCTACAGTTTACGAAATATTGTATAGCAAGAAATTAAAGCTCTTGTGAACTAATAGTATTTAAATATATGTAAAAATTACATGTCTAAGGTACGAAGTGTATAAGCAAGTAATGAAATCGCGAAAAATTTCGGGAGCCTGATTTTGAAGAAAAATCTGGCAATTGGAAAGTCTGGTTAAAGTTTTAACAAAGGCTAGCAAGCATAAAAAAGTGTATCATAGCTCATTAAGGTGCCTACCTCCCATGATAAGAGAAAGCTTGTACAGCTAATTAGCACTTCCTACTGGTATATAGCATTTCATGCTATTTCTTTTGAGCTAGCTATACAACATATTCAGCTGACAAGCGTAAAAAAGCACATAATAGCTTGTTAAGGTACCTACCTCCCCATGCTTTCGAAGAAGCTTGTACAGCGAATAAGCATGAAATGCTTGTATATAGCTTGTCATGCTATTGCTGTATAAGCTAGGGGTATAGCATATGGTGCTAGCTAGCATTACAAAGCAACACATCTGGAGTGACTCCACTCGACTTTCCGAACACTTACGATAAAAAATCATGACCAAGCATTTAAATAAATTTTAATGGATGAATCATTCAAGCAAATACCAAATGGAAGCCCAATCGAATGCGCCGTTCAAACGCTAGCGCACTTTCAAGAATTTCTCCCCATAGGCTATAATGTAAAAGGAATATTTGGCGTAGCCCTGTAGAAAAACTATAAGTCCTATACACATCAAAATCGATACCGGTCTTACGATGGTTGTTTATAACATGTAAACCCAATTTGAGCTGAATCGAATGTACCGTTTAAACGCAAGCCCACTTTCCAGAATTTTCCCCCATAGACCATAATGGAAAAGAAATCTTTGTCGTAGCCCTGTAGAAAAACTATAAGTCTTATACACACCGAAATCAATACAGGTCTTGCGACGGTGGTTTATAACATATATACCTAATTTGAGCTCAATCTAATGTACCGTTTAAACGCTAGCACACTTTCAAGAATTTTCCCCCATAGGCCATAATGTAAAAGAAATCTTGGTCGTACCCCTGTAGAAAAACTATAACTCCTATACACACTAAAATAAATACAGATCTTACAATGGTGGTTTATAATATATATACCCAATTTGTGCTCAATCAAATGTACCGCTTAAACGCTAGCGCACTTTCAAGAATTCCTCCCCCCATAGGCCATAATGTAAAAGAAATCTTTGCCGTAGCCCTGTAGAAAAACTATAAGTCCTATATACACCCAAATCAATACCGGTCTTGCGACGGGGGTTTAAAACATATAAACCTAATATGAGATCAATCGAATGCTCCGTTTAGGAGTTATCGTGTTCACCCACATACACAGAACACACATAGACACACACACATACATACACACAGCTCGTAAAAACAGCATAAATGAATTCAGAAGACCTCCAAACGTGCCAATACACCAAAATCTCGAAATAGAATTTTTTCATGATGACAATACTTTCCTTACAGGGTACATGTTCGGCAAGTAAAAAGCATATAATAACTTAATTTTTATAGAAAAGAATTACCTTACTCATACCCCACAAATGTCGGAAAATTATTAATCATTCCTGGCATCAACGTAAGTTGGAGAATGCTCTAAAAAAAGTCTTAGGTATTAAAGGTACCTACCACCCCATGCTTTGAAGAAGCTTGCACCGTGAATAAGCATGAAATGCTTGTATATAGAGTAATTAAAAAACTTTGTAAAAAACACACGTAAGATGTAATAGGTAAGAGGATACGCACGTTTCGTTCAAAAATTGGTTTGAACTTCATCAGTCCAAGCCCTTCGTCGCAAAGAACACAGGGAACTGAAAAGAGATAAACAAGCAAGATGTTGCCACAAGGGGCAAAGAAAAGTCGAACAAAACCACGGAGAGGGGAGAAAAAAATTAAATCCATTACCCAGCACTTAGATCGTCTTGTGAACGATGGTTCTTCCGTTACTTTCGTTCATTCTGCTTGGAAGTTGCTGTTGTAAGGTTCTTATCGCTTTTTTAGTCTACTCCCCCACTCCCCTTTTTTTTTCTTTTTCTTTCGTTCCCTTTTCCCGTCTATTCGTTTTTTTTTAATGTGTGTGTACGTGTGTTACTGTCTCTCCTTTACGTTTAAAATATATACATATATATGTATATATAGTGCTGTCCTGTTCGTGGTTTTATTTATAATATTTAAAAAAAAATAAGTGTTCTATTTGTTTTTTGTTTGTTCTGTTTTCTCTTTTGTGTGTGTGTGTGTTTGTATTCGTGTGTTCCCCCTTTTTTATTATTATTATTTTATCTATTCCTTTTTTATTTCTGTATTTTTTTTGCTTCTTTCCTTTCCTTTTTATCCCATTTTTTAATTTTTTTCTCCCCTCTCCGTGGTTTTGTTCGACTTTTCTTTGCCCCTTGTGGCAAAATCTTGCTTGTTTATCTCTTTCCAGTTCCCTGTGTTCTTTGCGACGAAGAGCTTGGACTGATGAAGTTCAAATCAATTGTTGATCGAAACGTGCGTATCCTCTTAACTATTACATCTTATGTGTTTTTTTTACAAAGTTTTTTAATTACTTTATCGTTTAACACCAGTATTTTGAGTGATTTTTCAGTTGCTTGTATATAGCTTGTCCTGCAATAGCTGTATAAGCTAGAAGTATAACATAGGATGCCAGCTAGCATTACAAAGCAAATAATAGCATGAAAATCTAGCAGACATAGCAATAACTAGCCTTTTTGTGGTGCTGGTACTAGCATGAATTTTAACTTGGGTGTCTATGAAAATCTTCAATGTATCACGTTTGTAGTCAATCATTTGTTTGATCCATTGAGAAAATCTCGCCTTTTGTCATCGAACTTGGCTAGTTTTTCCGAAATATCGCCAAATTGGGCGCCAAAAATAATTTCGTATTTCGCATAACTCTTAAAACTTTTAACCGTAGAATGTTGAAATTCTGCATTTAGAGCTATTGTAACATCTAACTTTTTTTCATTGCAATCGATGCAATCGGGTAACATATTTACAGGGTCACCCAAATGACTTTAACCCTTTAACGCGCAGTGTTCCCGTTCAGGGAACACCCAACTCTGACGTTTTGACTGTTGCCAGTCACGAAGAATAGATTTGATTTCTATAAAAATAGTTGCGGGCGACATAGCTCCACTTTACTTTTTAGCACGTCATTTCCCGTCATAAAATGGTCACGATTCTTTTTAACAGCACTGACATCTGCTGAAAAATGGAAGAATGCGACAACAGCTGAATAGATAGACCAATGCTGAAAAAAGGGCAGCCATTGCCATCGCTCGACTTAGCTACCATCAAGATGGCGGACGATCGAAACGTTGATCGCGTGTCACAGATTCTAGGGACCCTTTTTTGACATTCGCTGGCTGTGTTGCTGCGTCAAAAAAGGGTCTCTAGATCTATGGCACGCGATGAACGTTTCGATCGTCCGCCCTCTTGCTAGTAGTTAAGTTGAGCGATGGCAACGGCTGCCCTTTTTTCAGCATTGGGAAAGGGTTGCGCCTCAAAGGGGTAAAGACGCGAAGGTGGATGGATATATTCAATTCATTGACTTTTTTCAGAGCATTCTCCAACTTGCGTTGATGCCAGGAATGATTAACCCATTTATGCCTAGCGTCCCTTTTTTGGGACGGCATTTTCGCTATCATTCGAAAACGTTATTTATTTTTCCGAGCCTTTATTCGCGAGTATTGAACCTCAATTCCACAAAACATTTTAATATGGCCCAGTGGGATGTTGACATTTCATTTTTTATACATAATGATTTTACATGAAATCATGCCTTGTTCAAAAAGTTGACATCAGAAATTTATCAACTACTGCTGGTGTTATCAAAAATCGAAGAAAGTCGCAAAAATATCGAGGCACGAATGGGTTAATAATTTTCCGACATTTGTGGGGTATGAGTAACGTTATTCTTTTCTATAAAAATGAAAAAAACAGTATAAGATTCAAATTTTATTTTGCTATAAGTGAGTATTTTGTGGATATAAGATTTACTATTCGAGAAACTAAAATGGGAAAATAAATTAATGCTTAAGTATTTTTGCAATCAACAAATTTTGCCACCATCTGGACGTTAATGAGTTAATAATGGGAAAGCCATTTTCCACCCAATACCTCTGAATTTTTTTTCTTTAGTATTTATATTCTTTATATTTGGTCGTTTTTTTAATTTTAAATGATCTCTTTATTTTAGTATCGCTATCAACATATAAAATTAAATTGCACATTGCCATTTCGTAAATTAAGAACTCAAATGCTTGGAACTGAAATTGAGCAGTTCTGGGCTATAAAGCTATGTGAATGCAGGGAAGTAAACATTACAGCTCCCATTCATTAAATCGTGCCAAGTGTCGTCAGTCTTGGCGAGGTTTTTCGCGAAAAGTTGCAAAATTGGGTCCCAAAAGTAAGTTTTTAAAACTGAGATCTGCTAAACGATAGCAGCCGAATTTCTCAAAAAATCGAGAAAACCCCATGCTAAAACACACCCAAATCTCCCAATCTCACGTTCTCGTTAACGTATTTACAGTCTGACCTCGATATAAAGTCACCCGCATATAAGGTCACCCCCCATGTAAGGCCCCTTTCCTAACGTCTCAGTTCATAGAAGAAGAATTATGTGAAATGGATTATTGGATATCTTCACAATATTCGTATAGAAGTTATTTCCATGAATATATAAGATATTTTCATGAAATAAAATGCAAAATTTAACCCATTTATGCCTAGCGTCCCTTTTTTGGGACGGCATTTTCGCTATGAGTCGAAAACGTTATTTATTTTTCCTAGCCTTTATTCATGAGTATTGAGCCTCGACTCTAAAAAATATTTTAACATGACCCAGTAGGATGTTGATATTTCGATTTTTATGCATAATGATTTTAAAAGAAATCATCCCTTGTTCAAGAAGTGGACATCAGAAATGTATCTATTATTTCTGTTATCAGTAAAAATCAAAGAAAGTCACAAAAATATCCAGGCACAAATGGGTTAATTACCTGATGTATAGAAAACGAATTTTACTACCACTCTTTTACTTTTAATATTTAATCCCCGAAATGCAGGTCTCCCCAAAATCTCGTAACAACATAGTTGCCAACTGTTCCGATTTTATCGTAAAGTTTCCCACCAGTAATTTTTACTTAGCAGTTTAAATTAAGTCCAAATTTTTAATTTAAAATAAAGCTGTGTAAAAAGAGTGGCGGTAAATGTTCCTATAAAATCAGAATGGTTTGGTAGTTATGTAACAATATATCCTGCAGACGTTACAAAGGTGCTTTCCGTAAGCAATTTTTTTTTCTAAATAACGGACAACTTTTGTTTAAAAAAAAAGTGAGTGCGCCATGTTCCCCTTTCTTGTTAAATAAAACTCGTTTTTGGAACCGAAATCTATCTTAAAATCTCCTACTAAAACTGTTTTACAAATTTTCGCCAAGCATATTCCAACTATCCTCTAACATTTTAAATACTGGTTGGAATGGGCATCATAAACCACGAGTGTGCTGCGTTTTCCTTCCTTGTTCCATAAAACACCGCCTCGGAATTTAAATCTGTATTAAAATCGCCTACTAAAACTGTTTTTAATTTTTGCCAGGCATAGTCAAACTATAGTTCACCTTTCTAAATACCATTTAGAAAGTGTATCATAATCCAAGAGTGTACCGTGTTTTCCTCTGTTCCCTAAAACACTTCTTTGGTACTAAATTTTATATTAAAATCGCCTAATATTACTCTTTTATGTGGCAACCTTAATTTAGAATTAAAATAGCGATTTTTAACAACATGTAAGTACAGCATTCCATTATTTATTTATTTATTTTGGGTTGCCAATGAATGCAGTTTTAATAATTAAGTGTCATCAAATTCCTTTACTGGTGATCATCGCTCATTGGTTCCCTTTATTTTTCATCTAGTTCTTTCGGGAACTCTGAAACTTGTGCATGACTACTAGAGACCCTGACTGCAAAGCTCGCGAAAGTGCGGCGATTTTGTAGGTTGGCGAGATTGGGGGCGTTAAAATAGAAATAACCTCTTTGTTGTTCCATAAAAGACATCTTCGGAATTGAAATCTATCTTAAACTCGTTTACTGAAATTGTTTTACAATCTTCCCCAGGCATTTTCTAACTATACTCGTAATGTATTTATAATAAACTGTCGCGTTTTGGCACCCAATTGAGCGATCCACTATCAAAAATGGCAAAACTTGTCCGACTTTCAACATTTAACTTACGACCCTTCCCCTCCACGTTATCTGGCAAACACATTTGAAAAGATCTTCACCGTGACAGTTCATGTCTACAAATGATGTCTACAGTGTCACGTAGACAAAAATCTGCGACTGAACGAAACAGCAATCTAGTGCTTTAAAAAAAAAGAAAAAAATCCCTCTATTACCCAATTTTACTCATATTTTCAAAGCACGATAATTAATAAAAGGGGATGAGACATCGGAAACAACGTGATTAATCACGATAATTTAAAGTCACTCCAAGTCACTGCGATGTGGCCGAGAACAGTTAATGACGGGACTCGACGAACCGTGGCCCCCAATTTATCATCTCCTTTTCGCCGAATGTCGTTTTTTCTGTTTTCATCTGGTGTTTAAAAGTGGAACTTAAGGAATATTCCAATAATGAATATTAACTATTCGAATAGATTGTGCGATTTTACTATTCGAAAATATACGTATTTTTACGTATTCGAAATATTTGTGGTTTCACTATTTGAGCAGTAATTGCAGTTTCACTACTAATCCAAAAGCTATTGCGATTTTACAGTAATCGAATAGCAATAGTGATTTCACACTTAATTGTAATAGCGATTTCACACTAATCGAATAGCAATAGCGATTTCACACTAATCGAATAGCAATAGCGATTTCACACTAATCGAATAGCAATAGCGATTTCACACTAATCGAATAGCAATAGCGATTTCACATTAATTGAATAGCAATTTCACACTAATCGAATATTAATAGCGATTTCACGCTAATCGAATGGTAAAAGCTATTTCATGCTAATCGGATAGTAAAAGCTATTTCATGGTAATCGAAAAGTAATAGGAATTTCGTACTAATCGAATAGCAATAGCGGTCCTGTTTCTTACCTGTATATCCTGATGTCCCCAGAGAACACTAAAAATATCCCGCTTTTTCATTCCTGTCCCGCCAAAGTCCTGCTTTATCTATCTATAATAATAAAAATGAATGTTTGTAAATCTGTCTGTCTGTATGTGTGCGGTCTCCAGACAAACCTACTGCACGCAGAACTCTGAAAATTTGAATATATAAGCCCATGAGTCCGATAATGTGTACCTGAGAATCAGAATTTTAAAATTTTAATTACTTTTTTAATTATTAATTAAACTAATTATCATGCAGGCGAGTTTCGCCAGCATGATACTGTGAAACAAAATCGCATGCATTGGAAAACATGAAATGGCACGGAAATTTAGTCAGTTTTGCGCCAATCTATATCAATATAAATGAATGTCTGAAAATCTGCATGCGTGCGATGTCCAGAAAAAACTACTGGACGCAGAACTCTGAAAATTCGAACATATGAGCCCATTCCTTCGGTAATGCACACCTGAGGCTCAGAATTTTGAAATTTTAATTACTGTTTAAATTATTAATTAAAAACCGATTTTAGATCGTCATGTTTGGCGAACTTTGGCCTCATGAAAAGATTTATGCTTGAAGTGAGTGGTAACCGCAAAAGTAAAAAACCGTTTTTTACGTTGCCATGCTTGGCGAGTTTCGCCCGAATGCTATTATAAAACAAATCGTTTGCATTTGAGAAGCATGGAATGGCACGAAAATTAAATCAGGTTTACGCCAAATCTATCTATCTCTATAATAATAAAAATGAATGTTTGTAAATCTGTCTGTGTGGGGGCTCCAGACAAATCTACTGCACACAGAACTCTGAAAATTTGAATATATAAGCCCATGAATGCCGATAATGTGCACCTGAGAATCAGAATTTTAAAATTTTAATTACTTTTTTTAATTATTAATTAAAAACCGTTCTAAAACGGAAATTTTCTTACCCTGTGTTACGAATTTTGGGAGCAACCCGCTGTTCTGGGGTTTAAAATAGTTTAAAATTCGTATTCTATGCTACAGTTAAATTTTGCTTTTTGTTGCATTGATATGTAATGTTCTGGAAATCTCGGGTTCTATGGGTCGTAGGTCTTCGAAAACCTAATTTTGGAGACTTATTTTTAGCGCCAAATTTGGGCGATGATTTTCTTTATTTAAATCGAAAATCCTGGATTTTACAAGCTAATTTGATTAATTGATTGAAATATTTAATAACTTCAGCAATTTTAAAGCAAATTATATGTTTATTTTTCTTCATCTATATCTATTCCTTTTACAATACCTGGCCAATTTTTTAAAAAAATTACTCAAAAACTGTGGTTTAAAAAATTGTTTTGTGAAAAATTGTTCTGCCATTCGAATACTATGCGAAACTCCCCTTCCGTTTTTTCAAATGGGAGAAATGTGTGACGTCACAGCAGTGAGTTGTTTTTAGTGGTGCGTTTGTAAGTATGTAAATGAAACTCTGGAACCATTATCTGCACATTCTGTTATATAATTGCGGCCTAGAGTACTAATATGGAGTTGCAGTTTACATGTCAGATTTTGTAAATCGCATAATTTAAGGGGTTCACGGGCAGCGCCGTGCGGGTCTGCTAGTGAAAAATAAATAAATGTAAAATGGATTTTGAATAAATTTACACGAAATTGATCGCGTTATTTACAGTTCGTTACTTTTATTTGACAAAAGTTTTCTTTTTATTGATGAAAATTATTGTTTTATAATATATATTAATATACACGTATAATCAACGGATGGTGATTCGATAGTTAATAATTAGAAAACAAACTATTTTGGAAAGTTATCCAAAAATTAACCATAAAATAATTTTAAAACAAAGTTTTATATAACAGGCCTGTTTTATTTGTATATTTCCTGTATTTTTACAACTCCTTTTTCTCATAAAAGTAGAAAATCAGATTAAGTGTAGAAAAAAAAAACACTTGGGAGGGGGGGTCGGGCTTGATTTTTAGCCCCCCCCTTCCCCTTTACTGTGTGGTTTAGAAATGCCCCGATTTTCTGTTCAGAAAAAAAATGGTCACTTTGTCTATTTCGAATTAGCCATTTCTATCATTAAATCCTGACAAGTGGATTCTTTCTAGAACATTCTACACCTACTGGACTTTAGAACGACGAACCCAGGAAGCAAGCATAGTTCTTTGCAACAATATTCTAAATAACGAACGAGTTCTATTTCAAAAGAAGAAATCTAACATCATTCCACTGTTATTCATATTTTCAAAGCTCCGTAATTAATAAAAAGGGATCAGACATCGGAAACAACGTGATTAATCACGATAATTTAACGTCACTGCGAGTCACTGCGATGTGACGGAGAACAGTTAATGATGGAACTCAACGAACCGTGGCACCAATTTATCATCTTCTTTTCGCCGAATGTCGTTTTCCTGTTTTCATCTGGTGAATTGCGCCCCAATTAGAACCAAGCGTGAAAGGTGCATATAAGCATTTCATTTCGATTTCTCCGCGTTAAAACAGACACTTCGTTCAGGTTTATTTTTATTAAATTAACTCTGTATATTTACATGACTAGAAAATAAGGCAGTGGACTGTATATAACGATAATGTAGCATCTCACATTATTCACTAAAACTGGTTTATTAGAAGCATCGTATTTACACGATATGATTAGAAATATTTTACTGAAAAATAGAATTGTATTAAAACATGGACTCATAAATTTAACTTGAATTCTTTAGATCCACGCATGTTAAAATTTGAAGATTCACGAATGCATGTTTGCTAGATTTGCGCGAAAACGCCCACTGGTTAAACTGCGTACAAAGATTTCATGGAATTCGCTGATAAGTGGCGCCATCTTGTAACAGTAAAATTACCTAAAGCAACTGAACAAACTCTGTTAACTTTAAATTCAACATATGTTAATATTTGAAGATTCAGAAATGCGTGCTTGTTCGACTAGCGTGAAAACACCCATTGGTTAAATTGTGTACAAAGATTTCATGGAATTCGCTGATAGTTGATAAATGGCGCCATCTTGTAACAGTAAAATTAACTAAAGCAACTGAACAAACTGCGTTGTTAACTTACATTCTTTAAATTCAACACATGTTAAAATTTGAAGATTCAGAAATGCGTGCTTGTTCGACTAGCGTGAAAACGCCCATTGGTTAAATTGTGTACAAAGATTTCATCCAATTTGCTGATAGTTGATAAATGGCGCCATCTTGTAACAGTAAAATTAACTAAAAAACTGAAAAAACTCTTTTTGTAAAGGTTTAGGTGGTAGATTAAGATTGAAGGACAAGAGTCATTTAACAGCTATCGAAATTAGCCGACAGTAGCAGATGTCGTGTGTGTGCCATGAGGAAAGTGAGAACTGCTCATGCGTGGGTCATTTGTAAGATTTGTTCAGAGAGTAAATATATGCCAGAGAGCATATCGCCATTCAAACCTGTTGAAAATGTGAGACAGTGTGATTTGTGTCTTAGAAATACGTAGAGAGGCAATTTTTGAGATAGGAGTGTTTCAATTCGTCGAATATAGTGTTCTATTCACTTTTCCAGGCATTTTAACTATTTTAGCATTCACCCTCTATGTAATTATCTTAATATTACTCTAAAGTTCTAAAGTAAATTACTCGGACTTAGTTTATTTACGTACTTTAACCAATAAAACTAACACAAATCCAGACTCAATTATAACACTGACAGGGATAACACTAACAGTGGCATCTGTATTGCTACTTAATGCTCCATCTAGGGATGCAGTTTGTAACTAAAATTGTATAACTTCAGTATCAAATTCTTACTTTTATTTTTTTCAATTAACATTTTCACTGGATTTATTCTTCTATTCATCAACATTTTTGAATTACTCGTTTTCAAAGTCAGGTGTTCTTCTATGAACACCCTCTGAATACTCTGCTCTAAATTAGTCAGGAGTTAATTAATCTACTTTTACCAATAAAATCTAAAAGAAATCCAGACTCAGTTATAATACTGACAGGATAACACTGACAGTGGCATCTGTATTGCTACTTATAGCTCCATCTAGGGATGCAGTTTGTAACTAAAATTGTATTACTTCAGCATCAAATTCTTACTTTTCTTTTTTTCAATTAACATTTCACTGGATTTATTCTTCTATCCATCAACATTTTTCAGTTACTCGTTTTCAAAGTCAGGTGTTCTTCTAGGAACACCCTCTGAATACTCTGCTCTAAATTAGTCAACAGTTAATTAATCTACTTTTACCAATAAAATTCTAAAAGAAATCCAGACTCAGTTACAACACTGACAGGGATAACACTAACAGTGACATCCGTATTACTAGTTATAGCTCCATCTAGCGATGCAATTTGTAAGTAAAATTGTGGAACTTCGGCATCAAATTCTTACGTTTACTTCAATTAAAGTTCCACTGGATTTATTTTTTTATTTATCGCCGTTTTTGAGATATTCGTTTTCAAAATCAGGTGTTCTTCTTGAAACACTCTCTAAATACTCTGCTCTAAATTATTCAAGAGTTAATTAACCTACTTTACCAGTAAAATTCTAAAGCAAATCCAGACTCAGTTATAACACTGACAGGGATAACACTCACAGTGACATCCGTATTGCCACTTATAGCTCCATCTAGGGACGCAGTTTGTAACTAAAATTGTATAACTTCAGCATCAAATTCTTACTTTTCTTTTTTTCAATTAACATTTCACTGGATTTATTCTTCTATCTATCAACGTTTTCAAAGTCAGGTGTTCTTCTTCGAACACCCTAAATACTCTGCTCTAAATTATTCAAGAGTTAATTAATCTACTTTTACCAATAAAATTCTAAAGCAAATCCAGACTCAGTTATAACTGACAGGGATAACACTCACAGTGACATCCGTATTGCTACTTATAGCTCCATCTAGGGACGCAGTTTGTAACTAAAATTGTATAACTTCAACATCAAATTCTTACTTTTCTTTTTTTCAATTAACATTTCACTGGATTTATTCTTCTATCTATCAACAATTTCAAAGTCAGGTGTTCTTCTTCGAACGCCCTCTAAATACTCTGCTCTAAATTATTCAAGAGTTAATTAATCTACTTTTACCAATAAAATTCTAAAACAAATCCAGCTCGGCGATAACACTGAACGGGATTTCACGTCATTAGGAATTTATAGCATGTTGTAGCAATGTTGCCGACGAAGTACTTAAAGTTAATTGTTCAGTAAATCTATGCAAATGGAGGCAATTAAGGATATCACGTGATTGTGATTCTATACCGCGCCTTAGCGGAGTATTTAACTTAAATTGTTATTTAATGCGACAAGATGATTAGTCGAGGAATATATATTTACATTCTAGAAAGATTCCTGGATTTAGTGGAGTGATTAAGTTCTTTTGAATAAAATTACAAAAGGATGGGAAATACGTTGTAATTACGCCTTACCCTCGTTTTACTAGATAACAGTTTAGAGAGAAAGTAATGGATTTATTACGCAGCTTGTGCAATAGCAGTTCTTCCCATATTTTTAATTAGTTCTAATTTAATTTCCCTATTCAAATGTAATACCTTTTTGTCATTCTTTAAAATTCCTGTATTTCTCGCCGTTATGCTATCTCAATGTCGTTATATACTAAGGTGACCATACGTTCTCGAAATTCGAGGACAGTCCCCAAATATAGATCTTTTTTACTTTCCGCACATGTACCATGTAAGGAAAGTATTGTCATCATGAAAAAATTCGACTTCGAGATTTTGGTGTTTTTACTCGTTTTGAGGGCTTCTGAATCCATTTATGCTATTTTTATGTATGTGTGTATGTGTGTGTGTTTGTGTGTATGTGAGTGAACACGATAGCTCCTGAACGGAGCATTCGATGGAGCTCAAATTGGATATATATGTCATAAGCCACCGTCGCAAGACCGGTATTGAGTTTGGTGTGTATAGGACTTATAGTTTTTCTACAGGGCTACGACCAAGATTTCTTTTACATTATGGCCTATGGGGGGAATTTCTTGAAAGTGCGCTAGCGTTTAAACGGTAGATTCGATTGAGCTCAAATTGGGTATACATGTTATAAACCACTGTTGCAAGACCGGTGTTGATTTTGGTGTGTATAGGACTTACAGTTTTTCTACAGGGCTACGACAAAGATTTCTTTTACATTATGGCTTATAGGGGGAATTTTTTTTTCATTTTGTCCCCAAAAATACTTTGACTTCTTGGGGACGCGAAAAGTCTCCAAATTTAAAGATTTGTACTTTTTCCGCGAAAGTTTCCGTTTAGATTCTCGATCGATTAGAATTCGATCTCTGAAAATGTTTGCCCTCATTGTGTATCTAGCATGTACAGATATTCAATAAAGTATTCGACTATGAGACAAATTTTTCCATTTCAGATTTGTAAATGATTCATCACTTTTCATGAAGAATCGCGCTTTAAATATGAAATCGACGTATGAAGTTTTTCTTGCACTCGAATACTTCTTTTAGAGGGTGTACAACGTTTCGTGAAAAATGATCACGAAATGAGCGAATGTAAAAAGCAATGTCTTCTGAAAAATACAAATACTATGCCAAGAGTTCAATTTTGAATCAATTGCAATATTTAAACAGGATGTTCCTTTCCTATTTCTAGTTTAAATAAATATTTGTAAATGAATTAAATACTTCCATTCATTTATTAGAAATAAGAATACACAATTGATATTATAGCTATTAGAGTTCATTTTTACTTTCCGAACATGAACCATGTAAGGAAAGTATTGTAATCATGAAAAAATTCGACCTCGAGACTTTGGTGTTTTTACACGTTTTGAGGGCTTCTGAATCCATTTATGCTATTTTTAAGTGATGTATGTATGTATGTGTGTATGTGTGTGTATGTGTGTGTATATGTGTGTGTTTGTGTGTATGTGAGTGAACACGATAGCTCCTGAACGGAACATTCGATTGAGCTCAAATTGGATATATATGTCATAAACCACCGTCGCAAGACCAGTATTGATTTTGGTGTGTATCGGACTTATAGTTTTCCTACAGGGCTACGACAAAGATGTCTTTTACATTATGGCCTAAGGGGGGGGGAATTTCTTGAAAGTGCGCTAGCGTTTAAACGGTAGATTCGATTGAACTCAAATTGGGTATATATGTTATAAACCACCGTCGTAAAACCGGTGTTGATTTTGGTGTGTATCGGACTTATAGTTTTTCTACAGGGCTACGACAAAGATTTCTCTTACATTATGGCCTATCGGGGGAAATTCTTGAAAGTGCGCTAGCGTTTAAACGATACATTCGATTGAGCTCAAATTGGGTATATATGTTATAAACCACCATCCTAAGACCGGTATTGATTTTGGTGTGTATAGGACTTATAGTTCTCCTACAGGGCTACGACAAGATTTCGGACAAGATTTCTTTACATTTTTACACGACAAGATTTCTTTTACATTCTGGCATATGGGGGGAAATTCTTGAAAGTGCGCTAGCGTTTAAATGGTACCTTCGATTGAGCTGAAATTGGGTATATATGTTATAAATAACCATCTTAAGACCGGTATTGATTTTGCTGTGTATAAGACTTATAGTTTTTCTACAGGGTTACGACAAAAATTACTTTTATATTATGGCATAATGGCATATGGGGAGAAATTCTTGAAAGTGCGCAAGCGTTTAAACGGTGCATTCGATTGAGTTTCCATTTGGTATATATGTTTGAATGATTCATCGATTAAAATTTATTTAAATGCTTGGTAATGATCTTAATCGTAAGTGTTCGGAAAGTCGAGTGGAGTCACTCCAGATTTTTAAGTATCAAAGTCAGTCAAGATTTAAAGTATGGGTATACTGGTATACATGGTAATATGTTGTGTCCTCGAATAAGTCCCCAAAAATACTTTCTAGTGTTCCCAAGTTTTCCTTGGATTCGAGGACAATGCTTGATTTGTACCCAGTATGCTGTTTAGAAATGTGGTCGCCTTATTTTACACAGAGTGTCTATAATGTCAAGTTAGCGAAGATCGCAAAAAGATTGTTAGTATATGTAAATTGTTGTCATCTGTTACTGGAAACAATTTTGAAGAACACAGACATTGCGTGGTATTGGATGAAAGATGCATAGACCTCCGTAGAACGTGTTAAGATATACCTGCGAGAACCGCGTTGTATAAAGGTAGGTTTCAGTTAACCCTCTGAGGCGCAATCCTATCCCAATGCTGAAAAAAGGACAGCCGTTGCCATCGCTGGACTTAACTACCAGTAAGATGGCTGACGATCGGAACGTTCATCGCGTGACGCCGATCTAGAGACCCTTTTTTTACGACAACTGTCAGTGACTCTTGAACTGTGGCATGCGATGAGCGTTTCGATCATCCGCCATCTTACTGGTAGTTAATTCGAGCGATGGCAACGGCTGACCCTTTTTTTCAGCATTGGGCAATCTATCCAGCTGTTCTGGCCTTCTTCCATTTTTCAGCCGATGTCAGTGCTGTTATAAAAAAATCATGACCCTTTTTTGACGGGAAATTATGTGCTAAAAAGTAAAGCATTCTCGTGGAGGTTTGTCACCCGCAACTATTTTTATAGAAATCAAATCTATTCTTCGTGACTGGCGTTCGTGACTAGAGTGGTCTTTCCACTGTCCAGAGAGACCCGTGGAAAAGTGGTTTGAGTCAGCGTTATATCTATCTTCATATCTCTGACACCTTTTAAGGTATAATTCTCAAACTTTGTATGTCATCTCATGAGTGTATAGGGGCACATTTTATTCGCTGGGAACTGTTTTGAACGGGGATCGTATACAAATTTAAAATGTGTCACTTTTTGAAAATTAACGGGGGGATGTTTTTTTTTTTTCTTGACGGAGTCTCATTTCCGAAATTATTTTGAGCATTTGGTGAAAATGTGCTTTAGCCCACCGCTTGGCGATCGTCAACAAACTGGCGAGTTGGCGTTTTTCTGTAGAACGTCTCGGGGATTGCAACCTCTTCTGCTCTGTTCAGTTCATAATCTATGGGTTCCGCTATTTTGGTTTTTCTCCTTCGGCAACGCGCGTGTGACGCAAAAGGCTGCGAGATACAACCATTGAGGAAGTCCGCTTTATTTTTACGATTATTTCACACATTTTTACGATTATTTTATTATCGATATATTGACCGCATATGCATCTTGGGAACAAAATGGCGATTTAGGAAAACCAAATATTTTTAAAAATGGAACTATTTAAAGTAAAAATAACAAACTGTTAAGAACAAAAGAAGAAGGGCCCCTCGAAAATATGCGAACGCTGCCCCCTTTGCGAGACACAAAAAAAAACATCAGTGGGTCCGGCTATCACTTTAACCCTCCAAGCGGCTGAGACTTAAAATCCCGTTCACATCATTCCAGTTTTCACTGCAATGCATCTATAATTTAAATTATATATAACACGAAGGCATCATAAAATATATTTCGATATTAAAGCTTATGGGTATTTTAGGATTAACTTTTTAATAATTACAAATCTTCCTATCAAAATTATATTTTTTATATACTTTTAGAGCTGCATGAAAATTTTGCAGTGAAAACAACTTTACATTATTTGCCCATTTCCAAGATGATCAGAGGGATAAGGGGCCTCCTCGAAAATATGCCAAACCTGGCCCTTTGCAAGACCCAAAAATACATCAGTGAGTCTGGCCATCGCTTTAGGGGACCCATCGAAGGTATGTTAACGATCGCCCTTTGCGTGATCCGAAAAAACATCAGTGGGTCCGGCCATCGCTTTAGGGGGCCCCCTGGAACATATGCTAACGCTGGCCCTTTGCGAGACCCAAAGAAATATTAATGGATCCGGCTATCGCTGGCCATCGATCTGGCCCCACGAAAACATGCATCCGTTGGCCCTTTGCTAAACTAAAAACATCAGACTATCATGTACACCCTCAAAAAAATGTATTCGAGAACGCAACCCTTAACAGAAACATGAAAATTTATAATTATATGTAACATGTAACCTAATTCATATTTTATAATAAATAATTTTTAATGCATGAAACAAACTTTTTAAGGTATAGTTCTCAAACTTTGTATGTCATCTCAGAGTGTATAGGGGCACCTTTTATTCGGGCCCTAATTCATATTTTATAATAAATAATTTTTAATGCATGAAAGATACTTTTTAAGGTATAGTTCTCAAACTTTGTATGTCATCTCAGAGTGTATAGGGGCACATTTTATTCGCTGGGAATTGTTTTGAACGGGGATCGTATACAAATTTAAAATGTGTCACTTTTTGTCACCGGATTAAGAAGTTTCACCTCTAGTTAAATACTTTTATGACAGGGTGTAGTAATTGTTAACTGTACAAGTTGAAGCAAATTAGAATAGCTAGATTACGAAATAAAGAAAGGCAGCCATAACGCATGCGCACGAAATCAAATTAACACCTTAATGACGTCAAATTGAGCAAATGAATTCGTTACATTCATCTGTGTACGTCACACAGTAGCTGGAATAAAAAATAACGGTAAAATCATACAAGCCGGTGCGCACCCCATGTAAACACGGCGACAGTCGCTGGAGCTTGGCGGTTGCCAAGCCCCACCGATTATCGCCAACCCTTTTGCACGATCAGCAAAGTATTTTAACACATTAAAATTGCACATATATTCCACTAACAAAAACATTAAAACAAAATACACCGTCCATATTTAACCTTAAAAACGTCTGAAAATTCAGTAACAGGTAATTTAAAATGAGCAAACAGTGGATCGTTTTTAACAAAAATGACTACAGTGGATTAAGCAACCTAGTTGTACACCTCATATAAACTCAGTATGATTAGAATAGCACATAAATAAGTAGCACTTACGAAAACATAAAAACATCCAACATCAATTTAAAATTCACATTAAAAACCTTAAACATTGCAAGACTTGTTGAAAAACAGCATTTACCTTTATTTTTTTTAATTAACCGTTCAGAAATATCCTTAACACCCACCGGCTTAAAACGTAAAACCAGCATGCTTTCTTTTATTTAGTTTTATATTGACATCATGGACTTAGATTGGAAAGGACTTATAATGGCAATGGGATTCCTTCCCTGAAAACGGACCTAGAGGATGGGCATGGGATGGATTGATTAGGAGATTATCTGTTGCTGCCATCTATCGGCAATATTTGTCAAAAAAACTTTTTTCATAAATTAGGAGGCGATATATCAATTTTATTAATTATTTATTTGTATTTCTAAATTGATAAAATATAATAACGCTTTTAAAAATAAATAATCAAAGTTATGTATGCACACTTAAATAGTTTTTTGGTAATTTCTCTTGACTATTGTTTGCAACTATTTCCGCTAGATGGCAGCACTATATAATCTCCTCATTAATCCATTCCCAACCTTAACTGAAGCTGGGCTATTTTGATAGCATGGCGTTTGTCCTCCTTATCTGTAACTCCGTGATTGACATTGCATTTATAACAAACACACACACACACACACACACACCGGCCGATAACGTAAAACCTGCATGCTTTCTTTTATTTAGCTTTATATTCAGACCCTATTTCTAACAAACACACACACACTTTCTTTTCATACAATAACATACACATTTCATTCCTCTCCATCCGTAACATGAAACAATTTCAAATTCCCTAACTGGCGATGCACGTTTTTTTTTTTTATTTTTATGGTTGCCAGTCGAAAATACCAGCGGCAGGTTACTTGACTCCCGCTGTGCATCTCCCACCCTGGCGCTAGAATGATCACCAAACGAAACGTAAACACAAACATGTAAACAAGCACCAGATACGGAATATAGTCCAATATTTTGTAGTAATTGGATACTTTACACATACAAAATTTATTTTTTATTTATTTACTTAGTTTTTATTGGTATTTAAATTAATTTAAAATTAGACCTAAATCTAGATGAATAAATGTTTTTAGAAAATATTCAAACTTTTGCAACATGAAAGATTTATGAAAAATTTGGGGCCCTAATGCCCGAATTACCCATATTGCAGTAAAGCCCTGCTCACACCAACTACATATTCCCCATTCTTTGGCTCATATTTAACCTAAACAAACTTGCACAATTTCCGAAATTCGATTTATAGTAAACGTTCAAACATCAAGAGTGCAAACATCATCATCAAAAACGTTCAAACATCATTTACTCAAAATACATTACACAAAGTATTACCAGAAAAAGAAGACAAAATAAAAGCACATACCTCAATTACACTGTTAATTTCCAATTGTCCAGCACAATACGTTCAGGCCGCAGTTCACAAAAACTAACACATGATTTTGGTCAGTTCAACAGCTAAAATCTCAAAGTCTATTCGACAGTGATCTTTATCAAAACGATGCATTTTGTCACCACTGTAACACAGTTCACTTCAAAACCACCAACAATAAATTTAGTCTCATCCGTCATAAATAAACCATCAACACAAACAGTTATGTAATCGCACCAATACCATGCGTTTTATTTCTATTATTTTAAATATCATTTTCTGACCGAATTTAGCATTTTCATATCCACAATTAAAAGAAATACAATAATCTCAATACAGTATCTTCCAAAGTATTTCATGCCGAGATAGCTGTTGGGTCAACAAATCTAAACAATCATCAGTGAGAATCAGACGTTGCTTCATATTCAGGAATTCAAAGTCAATCTCAAGTACTTGAATTCGGCAGCAAACATGCAATCGTAAAGTCATCAACTTGAGCCACTAAATTTAGTGTAAAAACTGGGAAAAAGTGAGATGAGTGGTCTTCAGTTTCCTTCGAGTTTCAGAACGACTTTACTTTATTCCGTTTTGGTACCTAACTGATGCCTATGCCCGCATTCGTAAACGCCAAACGAGTTACACTCGGGCAACGAGTTTCCATCTAAGGTGTTCGTAAAGGAAACTGGGTGCATTCAGTTTATAAACTAGAGCGTTCGTATACAAATCTGAGTGCGATTAGTTTCAAACGAAGTAAACTGAGCACGGATCAGGGTTATTGAGTTTGTTGAGAAGATTACTTGCTGCACTCTGTTTTTGTTTAGAAATGGCGTCCGTTGTTATGGAAAAGTATGTTGTCATTAACCCATTTATGCCTAGCGTCCCTTTTTTAGGACGGCATTTTCGCTATCAGTCGAAAACGTTATTTATTTTTCCTAGCCTTTATTCGCGAGTATTGAACCTCAATTCCACAAAAGATTTTAATATGGCCAAGTAGGATGTTGACATTTCAATTTTTATACATATGGTTTTAAATGAAATCATCCTTGTTCAAAAAGTATGACATCAGAAATGTATCAATGACTGCTGGTGTTGCAAAAATCGAAGAAGTCGCAAAATATCCAGGCACGAATGGGTTAAAAGTATTTTACGTTTGCTGAAGCGGCAAATATTATTTTTTCGAGGAGGAAATTCATGCATGCGTTAGAAACTGCAACGAAGGTAACATCATTTTTCAAAGGTGATCATTTTCTTGTATTTTTCATTTTAGTCCATTCAAAAATGCATGTTTTAGTGTTGAAATTGAAGTTGATATAAACCATAATTAGCAAAATTTGAACTACTCTTGCTAAATACTTTTGAAAAAAATGAAGTTGAAATTTCTAAATTTTGATCTGTGCACTTCTATGATGGCCACTCTTTCTTTTAAAAATCCTGTTGATTTTATATTGAGTATGCACTAAAAACTGTCCTCAGACAAAATGAACGCATTCGCGAATTGTAAACAAACACGTATCCTAGGCGACGAAACTCAATAAACTGAAGTTGTTCGTTATGCCAAAAGAAACTAATAACCACTGACAGCACTCAACACACGCATTCCAGTTTTCTTACGAAAACTCGTGCAACGAGTTTGTCGTTTACTAATGTACCCAGTGGCAGACAGAAATTGCTTGACATTCAAGAATTCAAAGACAATCTCAAGTGCTCGTATTCTGCAGCAA
This sequence comes from Cheiracanthium punctorium, assembly GCA_038373885.1. Classification (NCBI taxonomy): domain Eukaryota; kingdom Metazoa; phylum Arthropoda; class Arachnida; order Araneae; family Cheiracanthiidae; genus Cheiracanthium; species Cheiracanthium punctorium. The sequence goes on from JAWZYV010007229.1 coordinate 395,789, forward strand.
ACTTGCGATCGTAAAGTCATCAACTTGTGCCACTAAATTTAGTGAAAAAAATGAAAAAAGTGAGATGAGTGGCCTTAGTTTCCTTCGAGTTTAAGAACGACTTCACAATATTCCGTTTCGGTACCTAACTGATGCCTATGTTTATCAGAATGTCCTCGAAGAAACTGCAAGCAAACTATCGAAAACTCAGTCAACTGGCTCTTATCTGAGTTGGTGATAGAGGTATTAAAACAAGGAGACCGCATTAGCTATGTGATAATGAAGTCAAAACTGTAACTGAGCCGCCATATTCCCTAGACCACATTACAATATGACCAGGTTATTTTATGGGGACAGTTCCAATTTCAAAGAACTAAAATTGCCAATAATGTCAAGTTGGCACCAAGAATAATGACGTATTTAGCATAACTGTAAAACTTTTAACTTTAGAATGCTGAGATTTTGTATTTAGAACTATTGTAACATTTAACTGAGCATCATTACTTTTTAATTCCTAAAATCGTGCTTCTTTCACTGTTATTTTAAAAGGAACCAACAGAATGTCCCGACACACTTTGACCAAAACATGGGTGCGTTCGTAAACCACAAGCTCGTTGCACAAGTTTTCGTAAGAAAACTGGAATGCGTGTGTTTAGTGCTATCAGTGATTATCAGTTTCTTTTGACTTTATGAACAACTTCAGTTTATTTAGTTTCGTCGCTTAGGAAACGTGTTTGTTTACAATTCGCGAATGCGTCAATTTTGCTGAGCGGCTTTTGACCGTCATAATAACCAATTTTATTGACGATTCCAGTTTTTAAACCAATAATAAAGCTGGAATTGGTCAACAAACTGGTTTATAATGACGGTCAATAGAGTCTGCATCCCAGCCCCAAGTTACACGAGTGGCACTGGTTGAGTGTTTACGAATGCGATCAGTTATTCAAGACAATAAAGGCCGCATTCGTAAACGTCAAACGAGTTGCACTCGTGCAACTGGTTTCTATCTAAAGTGTTCGTAAAGGAAATGGAGTGCATTCAGTTTAAAAACTAGAGCGTTCGTATACAAAACTGAGTGCGATTAGTTTCAAACAAAGTAAACTGGTTTAGAAGATACATTTGCTGCACCTTGTTGCTGTTTTCAAATGGCATCCGTTGTTATGGAAAAGTATGTTGTTGTGAAAAGCATTTTACGTTTTCTAAAGCAGCCAATATTTTTTTCGAGGAGGAAATTCATCTGTACGTTAGAAAATGCCACGAAGGTACATAATTTTTCAAAGTTATCATTTTCTTCTATTTTTCACTTTAGTAAATTCCAAAATGCATGTTTTAGTGTTGAGATTGAAGTTGATTTAAACCGTTATGGGCGAAATTTGAACTTCTCTTGCTCGATACTTTTGTAAAAATGGAAATTCCTAAATTTTGATCTGTGCACTTCAATGACGGCCACTCTTTCTTTTAAAAATCCTGTTGATTTTATGTTGAGTATGTACTAAAAACTGTGCCCGGCAAAATGAACGCATTCGGGAATTGTAAACAATCACATCTCCTAGGCGACGAAACTGAATAAACTGAAATTGTTCGTAAAGTCAAAAGAAACTGATAACCACTGACAGAACTAAACACACACACTCCGGTTTTCTTACGAAAACTCGTGCAACGAGTTTGTCGTTTACGAATGCAGCCATTATGACTGGGTTATTCTATGGGGACAGTACCAATTTCAAAGAAAAAAATATTGCCAATAATGTCACAAAAGTTGGCATTAAGAATAAGGACGTATTTAGCATAACTGTAAAACTTTTAACTTTAGAATGCTGAGATTTTGTATTTAGAACTATTGTGACATTTAACTGTGCATCATTACTTTTTAATTCGAAAAATCGTGCTTCTTTCACTGTTATTTTAAAAGCAACCAACAAAATGTCATTCTACACTTTGATCAAAACAGTGGGTGCATTCGTAAACGACAAACTCGTTGCACGAGTTATTGTAAGAAAACTGGAATGGGTGTGTTTGGAGCTGTCGGTGGTTATCACTTTCTTTTGATTTTACCAACAACTTCAGTTTATTAAGTTTCGTCGCTTAGGAAACGTGTTTTTTTACAATTCACGAAAGCGTCAATTTTGCTGAGGAGAGTTTTTGACCGTCATAATAAAGAGTTTTATTGACGATTCCAGTCTTTAAAAGCTGGAATCGGTCAATAAACTAGTTTATAATGACGGTCAACAGAGTCTGCATCCCAGCCTCAGTTACACGAGCGGTACTGGTTGAGTGTTTACGAATGCAGTTATTCAAGATAAGCCAGTACGAGCCAGTTATTCAAGAGAATAAAGTTTTTGTTGTTGTATTGGGAACACTTATTTTCGGATTTATGCACTTGGTTTTAAGAAGCCGCTTATAAATCCTTGCAGAATAAAGCAGACAACGCAGAGAAGGGAATTAACCCTCAAGTGCATGAATTTTAAACACCTTAGTTTCCGATCACACAATAGCCATGAGTGTAAACTAAATTTCCTATATCAGTTTTGTATAAACTAATGCGTTTTTCGAAAATTACGCAGCTGGAAGGAAATATGTGACCTGTTTATTATTCAGGACTTGATTCACTAATTATAAAAAAATCTGTACTTTATAGATGAAATTGACATAAGAAATTTGTCTACTACACGAATCCGGCATTAAACGTGTTTTAAACATTTATAAGACGAGTTTGTTTATGTGCAGAGAGTCGAAATTACTTGGGATGTTTCTGGCCCCTTTTTCAGGATTAATTAATATATTTTCCCTCTACTGTAACATCCAGTGTGAAAATTGGAGAGAAACAAGTACTAAGCAAACGAAGAAATTTCGCTGGAGAATACATTCGTTATTCACAAAATCGAAGTCGGTAATCTACCTGCTGCTCGTACACAGAATTAAATGCAAAAATATTTAGTTAAAAGCGATGATTCTTATGCTTCATTTTCGAGTGATGATTCGAGCTTTCTTTAACCCATTTGTGCCTGGATATTTTTGCGACTTTCTTCGATTTTTACTGATAACAGAAATAATAGATAAATTTCTGATGTCCACTTCTTGAATAAGGAATGATTTATTTTAAAATCATTATGCATAAAATCGAAATATCAGCATCCTACTGGGTCATGTTAAAATATTTTGTAGAGTTGAGGCTCAATACTCATGAATAAAGGCTAGGAAAAATAAATAACGTTTTCGACTAATAGCGAAAATGCCGTCCCAAAAAAGGGACGCTAGGCATGAATGGGTTAAAATGATGAATGAAAGAAAAGTTCATAAGCCCAATATAATTTTGAATCTAGATGTATGGAAAAAATAGACATCCAATATAGCTGAACAAAAATCAGAAAATTCACACATGATGATTTATTTCTGTATTTAATAGACAGTAGGTGGTCAGTATTCTTACCACGGCCTTATAAAGGGTTAAGTTAAAAAAACCTCTGATTAATATTAAACAAGATAAAATCAAGTCAACGCATCGATTATATGATACTTCCCATTGCAATGTTTTTTCGCCAAATTTGGCGATGCATCGTATTACTTACATTTGGCGATATTTCGGATTTGGACAGGTGTGTACTGGGCTCGAATCCCGCTTATAAATCCTCGTCAGAAGGACAACACAAGGGGATGCCCTCCGTGGGGTGGTCTTTCTAAGGGGTCCTAAACCGTATTTAAGCTAGTTTAGGAGAAAAACCACGGAAAACTCCGAACGAATAGGTTTACAGCCGCGCAATGGGATCCGAACCCGGGACCTTCACACTTCGGCCGTCTACCATTTTCAGTGACATAACCACTGTAGACGAAAGGTGCCTGGTACATAACTAGTTCGCGTCCTCTGACCTAACCGTTCGGAGTTTTCGGCGGTTTTCTCCGAGACTTAGAATACCCCTTAGAAAGACCCCCACGGAGGGCAACCCTCTTGTGTTGTCTATCTGTCGTGGATTTATAAGCGGATTACAGGTCAAGCACACAAATCCGAAATGCATGTTACAGAAACAAACAAACAACAAGTTTGGTCTTAGGTTTTTGACTTCCGTAAAAGATAACCCAGTTAGTTTTCAAGAGGCCTGTATTTCCAGTAGTAGAAATGTATGAATTTTGTGTTTTAGAGATATATGAACACAAGGAGACGGCATTAGCTATCTGATGAAGCCAAATCTGTAACCGGTTAGCCCTATTGCTTAGACCCCATTGCAGTAGAACTGTTTTATTCTAGGCTGACAGTTCCAATTTTGAATAAAGTCATGCCGCCAAAGTGAGCAACAAGAATAAACGCGTATTTTACATAACCTGTAAAACTTTAAACTGCAGAATGCTGAGATTTTGTATTTAGAACTATTGTAAGATATAATGTTAAATCTTTACTTTGAATCCGTAAAATAATGCATCTTTCAACTGTTATTTAACCCGTAAGCAGGCGCAGTGGGGTAAATTTCACCCTAGCGACTTTTTTTCTTCGTAAAATGGGAGAAATTTTTTGAGAACAAGTTTGCTCCGTCTTCTGCCTTTCAAAGTCAAGGTCTAGTTGGGGTGGGTGAAGGAATTTCGTTTCTTTGTTATCCGGAAGGGAAGAAAATTCCACTTTGGGATTCAATACTCCCGCGCGACTAACAACGTTTCATTACGTTGTTAACGTAAACTAAGTATAAACTAAATGTAAATGAACTATAAATGGACGTTACACTACTGGTATGTATTGACAAAAGGCTATTAAATGAAATGAATATCCTATTAATAAAGTATTGAGTGTTTTTAGGTATAAAGCCTATCCTATGCGATTTTCTTCTCAGAAAGCATGGTATTGAAAGAAACTGCCGGATAATCTCTCAATAAATATAAAAAGCACGATTTCTTCCCATGAAACGTAACAGAACGGATGTATTTTATGTTATAAGTCCACAAATTTGTATTTAAAACGTTTTTAGTCAAAAATATGAAGAAGACAAAATGGGGTAAGATTTACATCATGCGACTGCGTAAGCAACCCGTACGACTTTACCCTCCGATTACCCTTTACGACTTTACGCCCATGCGACTGCGTATTTCATTTCGTAGAAATGCCGAAGATAGCTCATGCCATCTCCTTGTATTCATATCGCTATGCTCAGGCCTAATTATGGGTGTATTCGTTAAGGCTAACGAGTTTCCATCTAAGAGCGTTCGTCTACAAAACTGAGTGCGTCTAGTTTTATGATCTTATCTGATAGTGCAGCCGGAACTGTAACCGAGCAGCCATATTGCCTTGACCAAAACATTGATATTCTATGGTGATAGTTCCAATTTCTCCCTTCAGTTGTACCAACAATTTTAATACTTCTTGAAATTGTGCTAATTTTAACAACTTTTACTAGCTCGTACCAAGCAAATGGTAAAGTCGGTCTTTTGAGGATCCGGTCCTTACGAATCCGGCCCTCTGAAGGACCGATTCCTTCGGACCCGTCCCTTTTGGATCCGTTCGAATCAAAACTAAATATTCCGCCATACTCAGACCAACACACTGACTTCATTACGTCCAGTGCTGAAGATAGCTAATGACACCTCCTGGTATTCATATCTCTATGGCATAAATGAATGGCTCTATTCGAATTCATTCTATTCCCAAATGCAGTTACAATAATCGATTTTTTAGAATGCATTCTGACGCTCGGCACATAGCACGAATAGCACATGACATTCGAAATCTTGAACAGAGATCGCCAATACTATTCGAATAGTGAAATTCGCGAATGCTACTCGAATAGTAAAATCATAAATCGTCGTTGTCAAACCAATATCTGCTATGTGCAAAAAGTTTATTTATTATGACCCGTTTTTATTAGCAGAGTTATTATTTGACAATATCTGGCTGATGCATATGGCATATTATATTCTTAACGATTTCAGTTCACCGCAGGGACTGATTTATGGCAGGGCATTCGGGGCCCCCGATTTTTAGGGGCCCCCGAAACTTCCTTTTATGTCATCATAATAGCTACTAAAATCAAATCTCTCGAGAGAAAAATTTCTGATTACTTCATTTCATCACAAATATTCAAAATGTTTTATTTAATGTAACTTCTAACGCTAAAAATTATGCATTCGATAAATTCGATCTTCTCAAATTCGTTCGGGCACCTCAGCATGCTCCTCCTTTTATCTTTTCAAAGGTGTGTGATGGCTGTCAATACCCATAAAAGCATTTCAAAATCGAAAAATTCATGTAAGTGGTATCTGTCGTGACATTTTACTGATTTGTAAATGTTTACGTATGGTTAACTTAGGAATGATAATTGGTTTTAACTTAATTTAATTAAGAAATATTCTGCCAGAAACGGCCCGAGGGGCGTGCGGGGCCCCAGGCGAAGCGCAAGAGCGGGGCCTCTTCTCCATCATGTCTTATGAGATAGCAATAAAATGGCCCAGGAGCGGGGCCTCTATAAGCGCGGGGCCTTAGGCGATCGCCTACATTCGCACCCCCCCTTGGGCCGGCCCTGATTCTGCGGAAAATTTTTGTACAGGGGCCCCATAAAGTATTTTTGCCCTGGGCCCCCAAGTGTGTGTAGATCCGTCCCTGGTTCACCGTACAGTTCTTAGTCACACAGCAGGCTTTTGATACGAAAGTTTGCTTACACCCGTATTCACGAAACTTTCTACCAGCTGGTAACAGCCGGATTACCATAGAATCGGATGGTGAAAAAAAATGGTATAGACTTGTTCCATGTTTACTAACAAATACCTCAGTGACGTCACGTAGAGTAACTCTATTGGTTACTTATGCCAACCACTCGTCCCGTAGAATAAGTCCATTGGTCAGTTTTGCCAACCAAGAGGAAGTGTGACGTCACGTGGAACAAGTCTATTCACAAGGCCAAATCTGTTGCTAACATCTGTATTTTAACAGACAAATGTAATCAGCCGATTTTGGGTGATTACCGGCCTGTTACATTCAACGCATGCGCTGTAAGATTCTAATCTGTGTGTGTATTTGTATACAAACATGGCGGATTGCGCAGTTGTGCTAAGCATAGAAAATATTGAAATTTTAGAATCTGTTGTGAGGCGCCCTATACTTGTATATGAAAATAGAAATAATGATTTAGATAATTTGTACGACATAGATTTTCGGAGTAGATACCGTTTAAACAAAGAGACAGTGGAAATGTTGATTAGTCTACTGGATGACAAGATATCGTCACGAACAAAATGCAGTACTACCCACAGAAAAATCCTAACGACGTTGAGATTTTATGCGACCGGAGCATTCCAGAACATAATTGGCGACACTGTATGGATATTATTGTATTATTATTATATAAAAAAATATGAAAACCACGTTTCGCGCTCGTAAATAGTCTAAAATAGTAAATCAAGGACAAGTGTTGCCAATTTAGACTTTTATTTTTGGGAGCTTTGTAATTGTTGCCAAATTGGAACTTACTATTATTCTGACCGATCACAGACGACCTTACAAAGCAGGATGCACAACTACAAGTTAATGGGTGGTTAAATGCTGGTCAGGAAACCAATGGTTTTAAATAGTTGGTGAATACCGTTCTGTGGTTACAGGTGAGTTATCAGCATGTAATGGTCAAACGTTAGTTTCATGATCAGGCTGTTACTAGCGGTTTCGTGAATACGACTGTTAGTAAGCTAGTCATAATCTTAGAGATATGAATACAAGGAGGTGGCATTCCCTATCTGATGGTGAAGCCGATACTGTAACTTAGCCGCCCTATTGCCTTGACCAAAACATTGTTATTCTATGGTGATAGTTCCAATGTCTCCATTCAATTGCACCAACAATTATAATATTTCTTGAAATGGTGCTAATTTTAACAAGGTTTTACCACTTTGTATCAAGTAAATAGACGTATAGTCTTAAATAGCACAAGTAAATGAGCGTATAGTCTTAAATAGCACAAGTAAATGAGCGTATAGTCTTAAATAGCATAAGTGTAGGCTAATATAAATATAGTCTAGCATTAACTTTTCCGTCATCGACCTTGCCGAGGTTTGTTTTTGAAATATCGCCGAAGTGTTCGCAAAAAATATCGAATTTGGCATAACACTACAACTTTTAGCCGTAGACTATTGAGATTTTGTATTTAGAACTACTGTTACATATAATTGTACATCTTGTCTTCTTAATGCAATCGACTGAGCAAGTTATTTACAGGTTTAAGCAAAAAACTTTCAATTCATTAAGGACACAATCAATTCATGAAAAGTCTGGTCAATCACCCTTTTGCCTGTGTCCAAAATCTTGCGAACTAGCCTCAGTTTGGCGGCTTTTGGCGAAATATCGCTAAATTAAGTAAGTTTTTAAAACTGAAACTGACCCGAACTTATGACCCGCTGATATCTTAAATCAGGGATGGGCAAACTACGGCTCACGGGCCAAATCCGGCCCACCGGAAGGTTTCATCCGGCCCGCAGATAGAATTTTAATTTGCTGGTCTGACGGAAAATAAAACAAAATACGTATATATTTGTATATTATATTTCCATATTAAGAATTATGAAGATGGCTTGAAAAAATCTGTATTCTTAGTTCGAACGTAGATTTCAAGATTTGAGTGCCAATCAAACAGAATTGGATATTTTTACCATGCCTTTCAACGTAAATTGTGAAGCAGTGAGGTCCGATTTGCAGCTTGAATGAATTGAGTTGCAATCTAACAATCATCTCAAGCAGTTGTTTCTAAATATGCCAAAGTTAGTTTTACAAATCATTATCGAAAGTAAGTTTCCCAAATTTAATATCTCACGCCCAGAAAATCAGTGCTATGTTTGCTTCATCTTATATATGTGAACAAGTGTTTTCAACTATGAACCTTAGAAAGAATTCTTTCAGAAGTAGACTGACAGATGAGCATTGAGCCTCGTTCCTTAGAATCAGTACATCTCACTTCGAACATCAATATAAGAAACTTTTAAAAATGAAATCGCAATTTCATTCATCTCATTAACATATTTAAATTGTAATACTTGTATATTGATTTTAAAATTTTAGAAAATATTACTTTGGCCTGCCAATATTTAACAAGGGATGATTTCATTTAAAATCATTATGTATAAAAATTGAAATGTCAACATCCTACTTTGCCATATTAAAATATTTTGTGGAATTGAGGTTCAATACTCGCGAATAAAGGCTAGGAAAAATAAATAACGTTTTCGACTGATAGCGAAAATGCCGTCCCAAAAAAGGGACGCTAGGCATAAATGGGTTAAATGTTTTTCTAGAAATAGCTGAACCTCAATTTTAATCCAGTATTGTATCTCTTTCAAGTGAAATAAGTTTATATAAAGTGTACTAAAAATACTTAAAGTGTACCACAATCTATCGCAAGCTTGGCGAAATATCGTGAAATTAAGTGCCAAAAGGAAGTTTTTAAAACTTAATCGCTGAACCTTATTGCAGCATTAGATTTCTTTGAAATGATCTTTTCTTATAAAAAGTTTTAATACAGTCAGCATCATGAAATTATATAAATATCGTGAAATGTGTAAAAATACTATTTCGCTTCTAACAGCGAAATAAAAAGTATAGTTATTCCGTTAAATAGTGCTGAAGATAGATAAAGGCCATCTCCTCGTATTCATATTTCTATGCTTGAAATACACGTCACTAACCTGTACCCAAAAATGGAGGGCTGTGAATGGGCCCGCCTTTCTAGAAACTTCCACTGTTTACAGGAACACATATTGACACAGGAGATTACACAAAATTTCCAAAGCCTCCTCCGAATACAAAGTAAGCAGCATGCGAACTCCAAAAATGCATTAAAATATGCGTGAAACATTTTTAGGCAGTTTGCACAAAATAACAGCGACAAGAAATTTCTCAAGCGAAAGACAAAAATTTCTTCAGTGTGTTTTTATCTCTTTACATGGTAATATGAAAGCAGACAATTTGCTACACAAAATGTTGATGTTCTGTAAAGAGAAGTTTTTACAAAGAAGTTTGTATTTTTTTCTTCTGTTTTCTTTGTTTACACGAGGAATATATAAGCGTAGTGTGAATTTAAAAGTAAAATTACGGTGCAAGTGTATTAGAATAAATGTTTTGTTGTTCGTTGTGATGGAGGAAAGATATTTTATGCATAACAAGAATTTATAAAGAATTGTAGTAAAATATTAGGTGTACTGATATGTGATGTCCTTTTTACTACTTTGTACGGAGTATAAGGAAGTAATGTGATCGCGAAAATTTTCGGGAGCGAGATTTCGAAAAAAAAAACCGATGTTGACTACCTCTCAATTTACTTTTAACAATTCTTTCGATGCATCTCATCGTAAGTTAGCATGTACGATGCTATAAACGCGTCTGCAACTCATTTCGACCAGCGGGGAGTCTATTGAGACCAGTTTTTCCATGTCCTCTGTACGTACGTATGTAACTGGCATATCTCAAAAACTATGGGTCGTAGAATGTTGAAACTTGATATTAAGTATTGTTGTAACATCTAGTTGTGCACCTCTCCATTTGCTCCCAATCAACTGGATAGTTTATCTAGAGGGTAGCCCAAAACATTTTAAATGCATTACGCTCTATGGGCAGAAATTCATTAAACTCGCATATCTCAAAAACTGTTGGTCGTAGAATGTTAAAACTTGATATTAAGGATTGTTGTAACATCTAGTTGTGCAAATCCCTTTTCGTTCCCAATCGACAGGATAATTTATATAAAGGGCCACCCTAAATATTTTAATTACATTACGCTCTATGGGCAGAAATTCATTAAACTCGCATATCTCAAAAACTATTATTCCTAGAATGCTGAAACTTGATATTAAGTATTGTTGTAACATCTAGTTGTGCACCTCCTCTTTTTCTCAAAATCGACGGGATAGTTTATCTACAGGGCTGCACAAAACATTTTAAATACATTACGCTCTATGGGTAGAAATTCATTAAAACTCGCATATCTCAAAAACTATTTGTCGTAGAATCTTGAAATTTGATATTAGGGATTTTTGTAACATCTAGTTGTGCACCTCTCCATTTGCTCCCAATCAACTGGATAGTTTATCTACAGGGTATCCCAAAACATTTTAAATGCATTACGCTCTATGGGCAGACTCGCATATCTCAAAAACTGTTGGTCGTAGAATGTTAAAACTTGATATTAAGGATTGTTGTAACATCTAGTTGTGCAAATCCCTTTTTGTTCCCAATCGACAGGATAATTTATATAAAGGGTCACCCTAAGTATTTTAATTACATTACGCTCTATGGACAGAAATTCATTAAACTCGCATATCTCAAAAACTCTCGGTCGTATAATGCTGAAACTTTACATTTAGGAGTGACGTAACATCTAGTTTTGCACCTTTCTTCTTGGTCAAAATCGACTGGATAGTTTATCTACAGGGCAGCCCAAAACATTATAAATACATTACGGTCTATCGGCAGAAATTCATTAAAACTCACATATCTCAAAAACTATTGGTCGTAGAATGTTGAAACTTTATATTTAGGATATATGTAACATCTAGTTGTGCACCTCTCCTTTTACTCCCAATCAACTGGATAGTTTATCTACAAGGCAGCCCAAAATATTTTAAATACATTACGCTCTATGGGCAGAAATTCATTAAACTCGCATATCTCAAAAACTATTGGTCGCAGAACGAACATCGTTAATAACACCGCTGTCTATCTGATTCTGGATTTTGGGGTTGGTACAAAATGCAGTAGATGCAGATGTGCCTAATCACACATTATCCACGAATAGACAAGGCCTAGCAACACTACTAAAGCTCTTTCACACTTAAGTCTATTATATATTCAGTGTAGAAAACGAAGGTTTAGTTATTTAAAAATTAGCATTGTGTTATGCACCAGTGGTCAGTATTTTATCCCCTCAGTCGTTGGTCAAATGGGTAGGGAGGAGGCATGCCCCCCCCTTCCTAGGTCCCATAGTACCGTTATGGTTTACGTACTGGCATAACACGGAAGTAATTCAACATTAAGATATTGTTTTGGAAAACTCTGGTAGTTTCCTGGCTTCGTCGTTCTAAAGTCCAGTTGGTGTAGAAAGTTCTAGTAAAGAGTACACTCGTCAGGATGGAACAGAAACTTTATTGCTCCTAGAACTTATTCGAACCATCAGCTGAACAAAATTCACAAGCACAATCAGTCAGTAATCTACTTTTAACAGTTCGCTTCGTATAGTAGCTTTCACAGATGCTGCATTTCTCCACAAATTAAAAAACTTCCATAGTCAAACATTCAGTAGGAACTTACTGGGGAAATCGTATACAGTCCCTCAAGACTCAGCAATAAAGAATTGACACACAGTACTTTAAAACAAAGCTTCAAAAGCAAGCTAACTATAGCACAATTCACAGAGCAAAGCAGCGTACTCATCGGAAGCGCCATAACACACTGAACCGGGAGTTTGTCATGCCTGTATTTATAGGTGACGCAGAAGCTACAAGGAGCTACTAGAAGAATGTATCTCCAGAACATTCCACATAAAACGGGACTTCTGATTACGTCATAGGAATGTAGCTGAATCATTAGGCTATTATGTGATTTTAATGCAGAAAAATCCAACTTCACAGGTGCCATTGGGAAAATCGCGCCAAATGTCCGAAATGCCGCCAGGGTTGGCGACTTTTTGGCGAAATATCGCCATATTTGGCTCCAAGCGAAGGCCTAGGTCCCATATTTCTCGATAATTCTAGAAAACGCTATAGAAACCGATGGGGAAATCCAAACCTCCGTATTTCCGGTTTAGTGGACCGATTTTGATGAAAAAAAATGCAAAGTTTAACTATTTGAAGCGTAGAACAGGTATTTTAAACTATTTTAAACCCATAACAGTGGGTTGCTCCAGAAATTCGCAACAATACGATATCTTTCTGGACCAGGATCTTGGACTTGTCCCTTCCCAAACAATCATATGGACTTCCATGATTGGTCTCCTAAAATTTATGAGAGAGAAAAAGAAATTTTTGACCACAATCTATATTAATAAAATTAGACTTTTGTCTGTACATGTCTTGGAATTCAAAAATTTTGCGATTTCTATCCGTTTCAAGCACCTGGAAGACCGGTGCGACCCTCAAAAAAAAGTTTGTCTGTCTGTCGTTCTGTCATTCTGTCATTCTGTCCGTGACGCTTTTTTTGTTCAAGCATCACGTAAATACGACTAAAGCGAGTGATATGAAATTGGTTGTCATGATAGGTGGCCACTCAACTTAAAACATAGGTGCCGAATTTTAAAAAAATCTTGATTGGATTTTGAGATTTTGCGAAAATCGTTTCAAACTGCGTAAATGTGTGTTCGCGCATCACGTAATAACTGCCAAGGTGAAAAAATGATATTGGGTGAAATGATAGGTGGTCCCTCATATTAAACTATAAGCATCTAATTACAAAAAATGGATCCGATTTCGAGATTTTGCGAAAATCGTTTAAAACTGAGTGAATCTTTGCTCACGCATTACGTAATACCGATTAAAGCGTATGATATGAAATGGGGTCACATGATAGATGGTTGCTCATCATAAACTATAGGTGTCCAATTTTTTACACATTTTTATTAGATTTTGAAATTTTGTGAAAATTCTCTCAAAATACGTTTATATTTCTTCAAGCATCCCGTAATAAGGACTCATACGAATGATACGAAATTGGGTCATAGGATAGTCAGTTTCTAATCTTAATTTATAGGCGTTGAATTTTAAAAATATTTTGATTCCATTTTGAGATTTTGTGAAAATCGTTTTAAAATGCCGAAATTGTTGTTCCAGCATCACGAAATAAAGACTGCAGGGAATGAAACGAAATTGGGTGACAGGATAGTATGTCACTCCACTTAAATTCTAGGCTTCCAATTTTTCAAAAATATGAATTAGATTTTGCGAAAATTATTTCAATATGTGTCCATATTCGTTCGCGCATCCCATAATGACGACTCAAGCGAATGAAATGAAATTACTTAGTGACTCTCTAACCTGTAATATTTTAACAATACATAAATATTATAACTTCGCTTTCTTTTCTTTGGCAACATACTCCATCCATTCTGTGTACTCCTACAATGCTGACGAAAGTTCTTGCTTTTTGGAAATTGGCATTCCGTACTAACCCGTCAACGACGGGTACTTCAGCTAGTAATAACATAAAAATACATACATTACCAGTTTTTTTAACCGATTACCGTAATTTTTCGTTACCCTTGTTCTTGCTCAGAGAAAGTAATTAACAAACATATTACTCATGGAACGTTTCCAAGATGCCTGACGTAAACAAACTTTCTCCCGAGATAAATGAATATGGGAAACTCGCGCTTTTTCGTTCCTGTTTGTGGCAACAGTAACTAATGGTGGGAACAGACCCACGTGTGGGGAAGACAAGGGGGGGGGGTCAGTAAGACTTATTCATTTATGGTAAAAGGAAAGAAAAGAACATTGCAAAAAACATCATTTCTGGCAAGGGAAAAACTTCGCTTTAAATTTTTAATTAAGAAAAGTTGTTTTACAAGATTCAAAAGTTAACGAATACTTGAGAACGAGAAAGATTGATCATGTCAAACATATCGATTCTAAAGCACTCTCCAACAAGGTCGAAAAGTCGGAAAAAACACTCAAAGTACTGGTGTTAAACAATAAAGTAAATAAAAAAACTTTGTAAAAAACACACATAAGATGTTATACGTAAGAGGATACGTACGTTTCAGCAGGGCTTGGACTGAAGAAGGCCAAAAATATTTTTGGCTGAAACGTACGTATCCTCTTACCTATAACATCTTATGTGTGTTTTTTACAAAGTTTTTTATTTACTTTAAGGTCGAAAAGTAATTATGATTTCGGTTTGTTCATCCGTGATATAACTACCGTAAATATGCACCGATTACAGCGAAGTTTATTTACTTCACCATATTCTCTGTTAAATAGGTTAAATGTAGCATTTAGATTTCTTTTACAGGTATACACAAAAGAATTCGAATACATTAAGCTCCATAGGCAGCCATTTTTTAAGGAGTATTTTAGAGATATTCGTTTGCTCGAAAGAAAACAAAATAAAGCCGGAAGAAAAGCCGTCCATAGAAAATATCGTCGGTATCATTTATAGTTCTTCTACAGGAGGAGTCAAAAGAATTCTAATACATTAAACTCTATAGCCAGCCATTCTTTAAGGCGCATTTCAGAGATTTCCATCTGTTTCTAAATTAATCTAACTAATGTCTAGAAATGGATATAAATTATAAAGCATCACAAAATAAAGCCGTCCATCGAAAATAGTGTCGGTATCATAGTTCTTCTACAGAAGCAGTCAAAAGAATTCTAATACATTAAAGCCTACAGTTAGTCATTGCTTAAGGCGTTATTTAGAGATGTTCGTTTGTTCCAAAGAAAAAATAGATATCAGTTATAAAGTGTCACAAAATAAAGCCGCCCATAGAAAATAGTGTCGGTATCATTTATAGTTCTTCTACAGGAGCAGTCAAAAGAATTCCAATACATTAAGCTCTATAGGCTGCCATCCTTTAACCCTTTGAGTCGCAACCCTTTCCCACTGCTGAAAAAGGGCAGCCGTTGCCATCGCTCGACTTAACTACCAGCAAGATGGCGGACGATCGAAACGTTTATCGCGTGCCACAGATCTAGAGACCCTTTTTTGACGACAGCTGGCTCTGCCGGGCACAGCCAGCTGTCGTCATAAAAGGGGTCTCTAGATCTGTGGCACGCGATGAACGTTTCGATCATCCGCCATCTTGCTGGTAGTTAAGTCGAGCGATGGCAACGGCTGCCCTTTTTTCAGCATTGGGCAATCTATCCAGCTGTTCTCGCGTTCTTCCATTTTTCAGCAGATGTCAGTGCTGTTAAAAATGATCGTGACCATTTTTATACGAGAAAGGACGCGCTGAAAAGTAAAGGATTCTCGTGGAGCTAGGTCACCCGCAACAGTTTTTATAGAAATCCAATCTATTCTTTGTGACTGGCAGCAGTCAAAACGTCAGAGTTGGGTGTTCCCAGAGCGGGATCACTACGCCTTAAAGGGTTAAGGCGTATTTTAGAAATATTCGTCTGTTTCAAACAGAACAAAATGGATATATGTTATTCAGGATTACAATATAAAGCCGTCCAT
Source organism: Cheiracanthium punctorium (assembly GCA_038373885.1). NCBI lineage: Eukaryota > Metazoa > Arthropoda > Arachnida > Araneae > Cheiracanthiidae > Cheiracanthium > Cheiracanthium punctorium. The sequence goes on from JAWZYV010007229.1 coordinate 411,882, forward strand.
CTAAAATAGCGTCGGTATCATTTATAGTTTTTCTACAGGAGCTGTCAAAAGAATTCCAATACATTAAGTCCTATAGGAATCTTTATTTAAAGCGTATTTTAGAGATGTTCGTTTGTTTAAAAGAAAATAAAATGGATATAAGTTATTAACTATCACAAAATAAAGCCGTCCATCGAAAATAGTGTCGGTGTCAATTATAGTTCTTCTACAGGAGCAGTCAAAAGAATTCTAATACATCAAGCTCTATAGGAAGCTTTCTTTAAAGCGTAATTTAGAAATATTCGTCTGTTTCAAACAAAATAAAAATAACTTTCTGTATCTACTGGACTTTAGAACGACGAATAGAGTACTCAAGCCAGAGACGGCCCAAGGGGGGTGCGAATGTAGGCGGTCGCCTAAGGCCCCGCGCTTATAGAGGCCCCGCTCCTGGGATATTTTATTGCTATCTCAGACACAGAGAAGAGGCCCCGCTCTTTCGCTTCGCCTGGGGCCCCGCACGCCCCTCGGGCCGTCTCTGATCAAGCAGAATTTTCAGCAACAATACATTAATTAAGTCGTGGACAAAAATTTCAGCCTTCATTGACGGATGGTTTTACGGAAAACTCATAAAAATTGGAAAACATAAATTGGATGTTCGCGTGCACGTAAAAAAATCGAATATATCGCAATTACGAAAACGGTTCGCTTTAAAATTCCAAACAGAATTTTTCATGATTTGTTAAAACAGTTTTTAAACTTTTAAAAGTAAAGAACAAAATACACTAAACGTGTTGCTTTGTAATTTGCAAAGCTCTCAGCATAAACGCAAATTTCAAAAACCTTTTTGGATTTTAATTTTAGACAGATTTTGCACGCAAAGTAAGTAGCTTTCACTCACGTCTCAGGTTGTTTTTGAATAGGACTGATATTTACCATTTTTTAAAAATTAGTTTTCGACGAAATTTAGAAGTGTTTTGGATTGGTCTACTTGTTTGTCCTTGCTATGACTGCCGTAGATATCGTGGCGGGAAACTGCTTGTTTCCTGCACGCTTAAATCTGTTGATTAAAACTAACACTCCTTTATTGATTCAATTTCATATCGGCTGATTTGAATCCTTTTACGCTAAAAAATACTCATTAAAGACAATAATTTGTTATCTCCTCAATTCCCTTCAATGCTCCCGATTCGCTAGATCCTACTTAGCTCAATTTTTCACACTATTTTTGTCTATTTGAGTATTCTCTCTCTTCTCCCCCACAACCCATATCCTATAACTATCCACGTGACCAACGCTTCAACGGATAACGGTTCATAGTCAAACGTGGCTCACGGCTTAGTTGTGTGTGTATTCTCTTGCGATAATTTTATGTTATATCCGAATACCAAATGCATCTTTTTCATATTCAGAGTTGTGAAATAAATTCAGCCTAGATAGGGAGGAGATGCTTTAGGTAAAGATTTCGCTTTAATGACATAGTTTCTTACGATTGGATTATAAAAAGCTGTTGTAAAACAAATCAAGTTAGGATATCTCCACCCAAAGTGAGTCAGTAGTATTTTACCTTTTTCATGTCAATAAATTGGATCGCTGCTTTCATTCAATCTCACAGTTGGTTTAACCATGATTGCATTTCTGTATTCTGACTGTGCTGTGAATCCGTTTTATAACGAGAGACAATATTGAAATTATATTCTATTTATTAAAAAAATACTTTTTTATAGTGTATTAAGATATATGTAATGTATTTGCCTCGATTTAAAATTTATTTTCTCGGGCTTATAATCCTAGATGACAGCTCTGATAATAAAAAATAAAGAAAACGAACCATTCAATATATTAATCAAAAACAGCCAATTTTAATAGAACACCCTTTTTATAGCTTAAAATAATAATCTTAATTTAGTACAGATATATTAATTAAAAAAGAGCTGATTTTGTAAAAACGCTCATTCTATAGCTTCAATAATAATCATAATTGAGTACAGTTATATGAATCAAAAACCGACAGACACTCCTCATTTTTGATTATAATAATAATCAAAGTTGATCTATTGAGTAAAATAATAATCAAACGGAGTCTATTTTTACTCAATTTTCGACTTCAAACAGCCATTCTCCCGATTGAGTCAAATTGGCTCCATTCATCGACAAAAATCAATCGAGCGAAAAATTCTCAATTTTTGAGCATTCTACAACAGCTCCATTTAGGCTAATGAGCCTAAATGGAGCTGTTGTAGAATGCTCAAAAATTGAGAATTTTTCGCTCGATTGATTTTTGTCGATGAATGGAGCCAATTTTACTCAATCGGGAGAATGGCTGTTGGAAGTGAAAAATTGAGTAAAAATAGACTCCGTTTGATTATTATTTTACTCAATAGATTTAAGCGTGTGGGTTCGTCGCTCTAAAGTCCAGTAGGTGTAGAAAGTTCTTGTAAAGAGTCCATTTGTCAGGATGGAAAACGAACTTTATGGCTTGTAGAACTTCGTCGAACCGTCCGCTGTACAAAATTCGCAAGCACAATCACACAGTAGCGTGATCTTAACAGTCCGCTTAGTACCGAAGATTTCACAAATGCTGTATTTCTCACGCAAAATAAGACACTTCCACAGGTAAAACTTCAGTGGAAATAGACGAGGGATAACACTGACAGTCCCTCAATACTCAACAATGAAGAGTTCACCCACAGCACTTAAAAATCAGCTTCGAAAAGCAAGCGAAAATACCGCTTCTATAGCGTCCATACAAAGTGCAACGCAGCAAATTCACTCGACGAGAGCTCGATGACTCAAACTGGGGGAGTCAGCTGCTTTTATAGGTGTCGCAGAAGCTACAAGGAGCTTCTAGAAGAATGCATCTCTGGAAGATACCACATAAAGCGGGAATTTGGATTACGTCATGGAGAATTATTAGGCTATTATGCATGTTAATGCAGAAAAACCAACTTTACAAGCCCCGTTGGGAAAATCTCGCCCAATGACCCAGATGTCGCCGAGCTTGGCGACTTTTGCCGAAATATCGCCCAGTAGGGCACCAAAAATAGGTACCCAAAAGGGAAGTGACCGAAGGCCTAGGACCCCTATTTCTCGAGATTTCTAGAACATGCTATACAAGAGAATACGGAAACAGAAACGTCCGTATCTCCGGTTCTAGTGGACATATTTGAATGCAACAAAAAGCAAAATTTAACTATTGGATGCGTAGAATACGAATTTTGTAGTATTCTAAACCCCAGATCAGCGGGTTGCCCCGAAAATTCGTAATAATAGGTTAAATGAGCCTGTGAATAGGTTAAATGTTTCTCAACCTGTGGGGCACGACTCCCAAGGGGGGCACAGAGCGTTTGCAGGGGGGGGGGCGAGAAAAACCAAAGAGCAAGTAGTGATGTATGTTTAAAAAAAAAATAATAATCTTATTTATTCTCGTTTTCACTCAAAAATATCTCATTTCGCTTAAAATGTTCATTGGAACTGACTGATAACATTATTGTGGAGAAAATTCGATTCAATGTTCACTGTTAACCCATTTATGCCTAATGTCCTTTTTTGGGACGGCATTTTCGCTATTAGTCGAAAACGTTATTTATTTTTCCTAACCTTTATTCATGAGTATTGAGCCTCAATTCTACAAAATATTTTAACATGACCCAGTAGGATGCTGATATTTCGATTTTTATGCATAATGATTTTAAAAGAAATCATCCCTTGTTCAAGAAGTTGACATCAGAAATATATCTATTATTTCTGTTATCAGTAAAAATCGAAAAAAGTTGCAAAAATATCCAGGCACAAATGGGTTAAAGATTAAAAAAACTGAATGTATGCTGAAAAATTTAACGAGGGCGCCACCATGAGTTACCCTTTGTCGAGGGTGGGTTGAGACTTTAATAAGGTTGAGAACCGCTGGGTTAAATACAGTATCTTATAAGGCTCCTGTTATCAGCTGACTGTTAGGAATCAAGTAACTGCCGGTCGAATTTCTAGAATCAATACAATTTATGTTACGACCTGAGAACAGATGTGTTTACTAGAAATTTCCTTATAGAGTGAGCTAAGCTAAGAACGCGTAAACTAAGCAGAGTTCTCTGTAACACTATCCCACTATCTAGTTAACCCTTTGAGGCGCAACCCTTTCCCAATGCTGAAAAAAAGGGCATCCGTTGCCATCCGTCGACTTCACTACCAGCAAGATGGCGGACGATCGAAACGTTCATTGCGTGCCACAGGACTAGAGACCCTTTTTGGACGACAGCTGGCTGTGCGGCACAGCCAGATGTCGTCACGAAAGGGTCTCTAGACCTGTGGCACGCGATGAACGTTCCGATCGTCCGCCCTCTTACTGGTCGTGAAGTCGAACGATGGCAACGACTGCCCTTTTTTCAGCATTGGGCAATCGATCCAGCTGTTCTCGCATTCTTCCCTTTTTTCAGCAGATGTCGGTGCTGTTAAAAATAATCGAGACCATTTTTTTAAGGGAAATGACGTGCTAAGGATTCTCGTGGAGCTTTGTCACACGTAACTATTTTTATAGAAATCCAATCTATTCCTCGTGACTGGCACTAGTCAACACGTCAGAGTTGGGTGTTCCCAGAGTGGGAACACTGCGCGTTAAAGGGTTAAGCTGATCCCTGATTCATTGGTTCTCTAACAATTACGGGTATCGACTCCAAGATAAAACGTTTACCACCATGACTCAAAAAAAAAAAAAAAATAGATGATAAAGTTAAGCACGAAAATCGTATTAACATCTACACAATTTGTAAGATCCGATTGAAATATTTCGTAATTGTGCATAATAATAGACAAAGCAATCGGCGCTACTTTAAAAAATCTAAAAATCCACCCGTTCCCTCATTTTTAAGCGATTTTTTGCTAGTTTCAGCTCCATTTATAACAGATTATAAAGTTACTGTCTAAAAGAATTATAAAATCTACACCGCTTGTACGATTGGCTTGAAATCTTTCATGATTATGCAGCTAAAATATAGAAATCGTTCCTTTAAAATTCTGGAAATCCATCCGTTCCCTCTTTTTGGAGCGATTTTTTCGCTGTTTTCAGCTGCTATTTCCGAGAGTCAAAAATGTGAATCATTTGGGTCACAAAATGATCTGTCGCAATTGATAATGACGTCGTATTGAGGTCACGGTTATGAGGCTTTGAACTGAAAATTGCGATTCCAATTCGTTTAAAATATTTTTCTAGATTATCCACATTAAATCTTTTATTACAAATAAAATGATTTCATCTGCATGAAGCATCGATGTAAGAGGGGCTGTTACAGGCGAAACGAAGTCATTCGAATGCGGAAAGTTTCCGCACGTTTCCAGAAGAGCATGAAATTCGATTTCGGTTTATAATAAAAATTGAATGTGAAGTTATTTATTTTAAGTGGACGAACAGGCTTAAACCCAAAGAGCGAAAAAAACGATACATTGGGGAGCGATCCGTTTGCATCGAAATCTACCGGTATTTCCGCAAAAGTGCTCTATAAGTAGTCTTTTTTCTGAGAATTCCCCTCCTCGCTTTTCGTTCTCCAAAATACTGATAACGTTCGATTCACGTATATTTCGCTCCGCTCTTGTGATCGAAAAACGCTATTAAATAGGATAAGCGCACTTTTGAGTACGCCAAAAATCGCTTCGATGGATCGAATTTCGCTCGTTTGGTTTAAGCGTGAAGATTCAATATAATGAGTGTAGACATAGATCTTAGCGTATAGGGCATGTCTACATCAAGTTTTTTCAAAACAATGATCCAGACAAACAAAACAAGTATTGAAAACAACAGCACAACAGTGGTAATAATACATATCGTAGAACCTTCATTTTAAAATTCTTTCAATAGTCGTTAATAACGCTTTAAAAGAAAAACACATCGGTTCCATTCGACTCAGGTCTTTGCGTGCATGTCAGCAGGCAATCGAACAATGCACGTAATTACGGACTTTATAAAGCAAATCGTTTTACGGATCATTTTACTTAAACTGTACAAAAAAAGAGCACATCTCCGCAATTTGTAAAAAGGATTCATGTTTTATGCAACAGTGTTGAAACGTTCTAAGTAATATTGGCTTTATTAAGAGCAAGTTTTAAAAAGAGTTATGTTAGAATTAAAAAAATAAACAACGTCTGTTACTTAGTCAATGTAAATGCAATCCCGTATGTACTTTTTGATGAAAATGTCCGATGCTTCCTTTTGATTCTATGGTTCCTAAAATGACGGGTTTAAATGTGGTGAGGCGCTTTTCGAATGATTTCTATAATCGATTATTACTGTTCGAATAGAAACAATAATCAGCTGATCGATTAGCATTCTCAATTTATTTGAATAGAATTCGCAGTTCGACTATCCGAATAGTATTCAAATTTCCACCATTCGATTACTATTTGCGATTTTACTTTTCGAATAATAATATCGAATTTAGCATTCGAATTGTAATTGAGGTTTTACTACTCCAATTGTGTTCACAATTTCACTACTCGAATAGTATTAACGAATTCAATACTCGAACAGTATTCACGATTTCCGAATTCAAATAGTCTTAGCGATTTCTCTATCGATCAATAATCGATTAATTGAATAGTGAATGTCGCGATTTTTTACTATTCGATTAGTATTCGCTGTAACCGGGTATGCTACTTAGCCATTGTAACGTATATCACGTATGTGCTTTTGAGGAAAATGGCTGATGCTTCCCTAAAATAACGAGTTTAAATGTAGTAATGCGCTATTCGAATGATTTCTATAATCGATTATTACTGCTCGAATTGAATCGATAATCGATTAATTGAATAGTGTATATTTGCGATTTTTTACTATTCGACTGGAATAAGCTTTTTGACAATTCGAATAGCGATTATTCGCAATTTCTAATCGAATATTATTCGTAATTTCATATACCAATAGTATTCAGAAAATCTATTCGAATACTGTTCGAATAGAATGCGTGATGCCACCATTCGAATAGCATTTACGGTTTCAATTCTCGACTAGTACTCATGGTTTCACTGTTCGAATAGTAATCGCGAAAGCACTATTCGATATTAAAATAAAAATAGCGATTTCGCTATTCGGTTATTTGAGTAGAAGTCACAATTTCAAAGTTCGATTAAAAATCCCGATTTCACTATTCCGAAATTCGAATAGAAATGTCTATTTCACTTTTTGAATAGTATTCGTGATTTCCTGCGAATATCTGAGCAGAAAATGTCATATCACCGTTTGAATAGTCGAATAGAAAGAGCGACTTTACTATTCGATTAACCCTTTAACGCGCAGTGTTCCCGCTCTAGGAACACCTAACTCGGACGTTTTGACTGTTGCCAGTCACGAAGAATAGATTGGATTTCTATAAAAATAGTTGCGGGTGACCTAGCTCCACGAGAATCCTTTACCTTTTAGCACGTCCTTTCCCGTCAAAAAATGGTCACGATTCTTTTTAACAGCACTGACATCTGCTGAAAAATGGAAGAATGCGAGAACAGCCGTATAGATTGCCCAATCCTGAAAAAAGGGCAGCCGTTGCCATCGCTAGACTGAACGACCAGCAAGAGGGTGGACGATCGAAACGTTCCTCGCGTGCCACAGATCTAGAGACCCTTTTTGGACGACAGCTGGCTGTGGGGCACAGCCAGCTGCGTCAAAAAAGGGTCTCTAGATGTGTGCCACGCGATGAACGTTTCGATCGTCCGCCCTCTTGCTGGTCGTTCAGTCGAGCGATGGCAACGGCTGCCCTTTTTTCAGCATTGGGAAAGGGTTGCGTCTAAAAGGCTTAATATTCAAGATTTCGAATAACGCTTCAAACTAAAAATCGGTTCCATTCGACTCTTATCCTTGCGTGCATGTCAGCAGGCAATCGAACAATGCACGTAATTACGGAACTTTATAAAGCAAATCGTTTTACTAAACTATACTAAAAAATAACACGACCCCGCCATTTGTAAAAAGGATTCATGTTTTATGCAAGAGTGTTTAAACTTTCTAGAAATACAAAAAGGAACATTAAACGTTTGTTACTGGGGACGTTGGCTTTATTAAGAGCAAGTTTTCAAAAAGAGGTCTTTCAACATTAAAATAAGCCACGTCTGTTACTTAATCAATGCAACGTGTATCACGTGTGTGCTTTTTGATGAAAATGGCTGATTCATCCTACGGTCCCTAAAATGATGTGTTTAAATGTAGTGATACGCTATTCGAATGATTTCTATAATCGATTACTACCATTCGAATAGAATCAATGATCAGTTAAACGATTAGCCTTCGGAATTTATTTGAATAGTATTCACAGTTCCACTATTGGAATAGTATTCACGATTTCCCTATTCAATTACTATTCACGATTTTACTTTTCGAATGGTAATATCGATTTTAGCATTCGAATAGTAATTGCGTGTTTGCTACCCCAATTATTCACGGTTTCACCACTCGAATAGTATTAACGGTTTGATACTAAAACAGTATTACCTGCTTTAGTATTCAAACTGTATTCGCTATTTCTCAATGGATCAATAATCGATTATTTAAATACTGAAGGATCGCGATTTTTACTATTGGATTAGTATTCGCGATTTCACTATTCGAATAGTATTCGCGATTTCACTATTCGAATAGTGATTATTCGTGATTTCATATTCGAAGAGTATTTAAAAAAAATCTATTCGAATACACATCGGGATTTCTGTTCGAATAGCATTAGAGATTTCAATGTTCGAATAGTACTTCCGGTTTCAAATTCTCGGCTAGTACTCTTGGTTCCACTATTCGAATAGTAACCGCATATTAGAATTCCTATGAGAATACGATCCTCTAAGAGAATAATTCGAATATTAGAATAAAAATAGAGATTTCACAATTCGATTATTTGAGTAGAGATCACGATTTCACAATTCGAAAGTTCGAATACAAATCGCCATTTCACTACTCCAAAATTCGAATAGAAATCTCTATTTCACTATTCGAATATTCGAATAGCAATCGTGAGTTCCCTCTACGAACATTTGAGTAGAAAATGTGATATCACCGTTTAAATATTCGAATAGAAATTGCAATTTTATTACTCGAATAGTATTCGAGACGAATAATACAAATCTCATTATTCGAAAACTATTCAAATCGGAATAGAAATTCAAATAGTAAAGTCGAAATTTCTATTCGAATATGTAAAAGGTGATATAACATTTTCTACTCAAATATTCGAATTTAAAAATCGTGATTTCCCTCCTCGAATATTTGAGTAGAAAATCTAATATCAAAATTTGAACATTCGAATAGGAACTGCGACCTCACTATTCGAATAATATTCGAGATTTTGAATAAGTTTTCAAAGGAAAATACGTCTGTTCCATACGTTCCCATACGTCCACTCTTACACTTGCGTGCACGTCAGCAATCAATCGAAAAATGCACGTAATTACGGAATTTTATAAAGCAAATCGTTTTACTAAACTATACTAAAAAAGAACACGATCCTGCCATTTGTAAAGGGATTTATGTTTTATGCAAGAGTGCTTAAACTTTCTAGAAATACAAAAAGGAACATTAAACGTTTGTTATTGGTGACGTTGGCTTTATTGAGAACAAGTTTTAAAATTAAAATAAACCGGGTATGTTACTTAGCCAACGAAAATCCAATCTGTATGTGATTTTTGATGAAAATGGCGGTTGCATTCGCTTCGTTTTATGGTTCCTAAAAGTAGTTCGCGAATGATTTCTATAATCGATAACTGCTGTTCAAATAGAATCAATAATCAATTAATTGAATAGTGGAAAATCGCGATTTTTACCATTCGATTAATATTCCCGGTTTAACTATTAGTGCTTATTCGTGATTTCTAATTGAATATTATTCGCGATTTCCTAATTGAATAGTATTCAAAAAATCTATTCGAATAGCATTCACGATTTCACCATTCGAGTATTATTTGCGGTTTCAATTCTCGACTAGTACTCATGGTTTCACTAGTCGAATAGTAATCGCAAAAAGCACTATTCAAATATTCGAATAAAAATAGCGATTTCACTATTAGCGTATTTGAGTAGATATCACGATTTCAGAATTTGAAAGTTCGATTACAGATCGAGATATCACCATTTCAAATTTCGAATACTATTTGAATACTAATACAAATCCGAATAGTAAAGTCGCAATTTCTATTCGAATATGTAACTGGTAATACCCCATTTTCTACACAAATATTCGAATTTAAAAATCGTTATTTCCCTCTTCGAATATTTGAGCAGAAAATGTGATGTCACCATTTGAATATTCGAATAGAAATTGCGAGTTTACTATTCGAATAGTATTCGAGATTTTGAATAAGTTTTCAAAGGAAAATACGTCTGTTCCACCCGACTCTTACACTTGCGTGCACGTCAGCAATCAATCGTAAAATGCACGTAATTACGGAATTTTATAAAGCAAATCGTTTTACTAAACTCTACTAAAAAGAACACGACCCCGTCATTTGTAAAAACGATTCATGTTTTATGCAAGAGTTTTTAAACTTTCTAGAAATACAAAAAGGAACATTAAACGTTTGTTATTGGTGACGTTGGCTTTATTGAGAATAAGTTTTAAAATTAAAATAAACCGGGTATAAAGTAAATAAAAAACTTTGTCAAAAACACACATAAGATGTTATAGGTAAGAGGATACGCACGTTTCAACCAAAAATTGTTTTGGCCTTCTTCAGTCCAAGCCCTTCCTTGCAAGCAACACAGGGAACTGGTTGCTTGCAACGAAGGGAACACAGGGAACTGTGTGGAAAGGGAACACAGGGAACACAGGGAACTGTGAGGAAAAGGGAAAAGGGAAAGTGTGGAAAAGGGAACACAGGGAACTGTGTGGAAAGGAACACAGTGACAAGCAACACAGTTCCCTGTGTTGCTTGCAACGAAGGGCTTGGACTGAAGAAGGCCAAAACAATTTTTGGTTGAAACGTGCGTATCCTCTTACCTATAACATCTTATGTGTGTTTTTTACAAAGTTTTTTATTTACTTTATTGTTTAACACCAGTTTTTTGAGTGTTTTTTCCGTTAAACCGGGTATGTTAATTAGTCAACGAAAATCCAATCTGTATGTGCTTTTTGATGAAAATGGCGGTTGCATTCGCTTCGTTTTATGGTTCCTAAAAGTAGTTTGCGAATGATTTCTATAATCGATAACTGCTGTTCAAATAGAATCAATAATCAATTAATTGAAGAGTGGATAATCGCGATTTTTACCATTCGATTAATATTCCCGGTTTAACTATTAGTGATTATTAGTGATTCCTAATCGAATATTATTCGCGATTTCCTAATTGAATAGTATTCAAAAAATCTATTCGAATAGCATTCACGATTTCACCATTCGAGTAGTATTTGCGGTTTCAATTCTCGACTAGTACTCATGGTTTCACTAGTCGAATAGTAATCGCAAAAAGCACTATTCAAATATTCGAATAAAAATAGCGATTTCACTATTAGCTTATTTGTGCAGGTATCACGATTTCAGAATTTGAAAGTTCGATTACAGATCGAGATATCACCATTCCAAAATTCGAATACTATTTGAATACGAATGCGAATAGTAAAGTCACAATTTCTATTCGAATATGTAAGTGGTAATATTACATTTTCTACTCAAATATTCGAATTTAAAAATCGTGATTTCCCTCTTCGAATATTTGAGCAGAAAATGTGATATCACCATTTGAATATTCGAATAGAAATTGCGAGTTTACTATTCGAATAGTATTCGAGATTTTGAATAAGTTTTCAAAGGAAAATACGTCTGTTTCATCCGACTCTTACACTTGCGTGCACGTCAGCAATCAATCGAAAAATGCACGGAATTACGGAACTTTATAAAGCAAATCGTTTTACTAAACTGTGCTAAAAGAGAACACGACCCCGCCATTTGTAAAAACGATTCATGTTTTATGCAACGGCGTTTAAACTTTCTCGAAATACGAAAAGGAATATTAGACATTTGTTATTGGTGACGTTAGCTTTATGGAGAACAAGTTTTAAAAAATCTGGAGTGACTCCACTCGACTTTCCGAACACTTACGATTAAGAACATTACCAAGCACTTAAATAAATTTTAATCGATGAATCATTCAAACATATATACCAAATGGAAACTCCATCGAATGCACCGTTTAAACGCTTGCGCACTTTCAAGAATTTCTCCCCATGTGCCATTATGCCATAACATTAAAGAAAGATTTGTCTTAGCCCTTTAGGAGAACTATAAGTCCTATACACACCCAAATCAATACCGGTCTTAGGATGGGGGTTTATAACATGTATACCGAATTTGAGCTCAATCGAATATATCGTTTAAATGCTAGCGCACTTTCAAGAAATTCCCCCCATAGGCCATAATGTAAAAGAAATCTTGGTCGTAGCCCTGTAGAAAAACTATAAGTCCTATACACACCCAAATCAATACCGGTCTTGCAACGGTGGTTTATAACATATATACCCAATTTGAGCTCAATCGAATCTACCGTTTAAACGCTAGCGCACTTTCAAGAAATTCCCCCCATAGGCCATCCTGTAAAAGAAATCTTCGTCGTAGCCCTGTAGAAAAACTATAAGTCCTATACACACCAAAATCAATACCGGTGTTGCGACGGTGGTTTATGACATATATATCCAATTTGAGCATAATCGAATGCTCCGTTCAGGAGCTATCGCGTTCACTCACATACACACAAACACACATACACATACACACACACACACACACATACACACATACATACCTACATCTCGTAAAAATAGCATAAATGGATTCAGAAGCCCTCAAAACGTGTAAAAACACCAAAATCTCGAAGTCGATTTTTTTCATGATTACAATACTTTCCTTACATGGTACATGTTCGGAAAGTAAAAAGCGTTCTTTCATCATTAAAATAAACCGGGTTCGTCACTTGGTCAACGAAAATCCAATCATGTGCGTTTTGCTGAAAATGGCGGTTGCGCTATTCGAATGGCGCTATTCGAATGATTTCTATAATCGATTACTACTGTTCGAGTAGAATCAATAATCGATTCATTGAATAGGGAATGTTTGCGATTTTTACCATTCGAATAACATTCCCGGTTTCACTATTCAAATAGTGATTAATCGCGATTTCTAATCGAATATTATTAGCCATTGGAGTTTCAATACTGGATTTCAGGATGACACCCAAAATGTGTAGCGACCCTAACCTAAATAAATTGAATGACAAATACTGTTTAATCAAAGAAATAGGATTTTCATTGAACAGAGTAATTGGGTGAACACAGCATTCAATATAAAGAACAGTAAGGTATAGGGCGGCGAAGCTGGCCGCCTAGTGGGCTGGTATGCTAATAATAGGAATTATTATACAATGATTATTATTAACTGTTATATTATTATACAATGTTTATTAACATATTATATTATTAATAATATTATTAATAATTCTGCCCCCACATTACAGCATGATTCAGATACCGTATTATGTGCCGTATATCTACTTAAAATCTCTCCCAATCATTATGGGACAACCTGTATATTTATTGAATTGTGCTTCCAATGGATGAATATAGCTAAACTGCTATAAACCGTTATGTATTGGAATTCTTTTGACTTCTCCTGTAGAACTTATAAGTGATACAGAGACTATTTCTGATGGACGGCTTTATAGTGTAATCCTTAATAACGTAAAACCATTTTATTTTGTTTGAAACAGACGAACATCTCTAAAATATGTTTTGAAGAAGGGCTGCCTACAGAGCCTAATGTATTGGAATTCTTTTGACTGCTCCTGTAGAAGAACTACCTGTATATCTATTGAATTGTGCTTCCAATGGATGAATATAGCTAAACTGTTATATACCGACGCTATTTTCGATGAACGGCTTTATATTATAATCCTAAATAATATAAAACCATTCCCCGGCAAAAATAGGCCAAGATTTTTTTATTTAACATAAAAAAAACGTAGCATAAATATTTTAGAATGCATTTTTACTCTAAGTTTCTCAGAAAAACATACATTATTTTTGCATTTAATTGTCAGGTTTTTGTTTTGTTTTGTTTGTTTGTTTAAATAAATACTTAAATTCTGCAATATGTCTACAACATCGTCAATGATTGAAAACAACTGCATGGCCGCCTTAGCGGTTAGTACATAAATATTTCCCCAAGTATTTGTAACAGAAATCATGAAACGTATCAAAAATCTTCAGACCTAAAGGTTTATTCAACTGATTAAATTTTTAAAAAATCTGGAGTGACTCCACTCCACTTTCCGAACACTTACGATTGAGATCCTTACCAAACATTTAAAGTAAATTTGAATCGATGAATCATTCACACATATATATCAAACTGAAGCTCAATCGAATGCGCCGTTTAAACGCTAGCGCACTTTCAAGAATTCCCCCCATATAGGCCATCCTGTAAAAGAAATCTTTGTCGTAGCCCTGTAGAAAAACTAGAAGTCCTATACACATGAAAATCAATACCGGTCTTACGATGGTGGTTTATAACATGTATACCGAATTTCAGCTCAATCCAATGCACCGTTTAAACGCTAGCGCACTTTCAAGAATTTCCCCCCATAGGCCATCATGTAAAAGAAAATTTTGTCGTAGCCCTGTAGAAAACTATAAGTCATATACAAAACCAAATCAATACCGGTCTCACGATGCTGGTTTATAATCTATATACCCAATTGGAGCTCCATCGAATGCCCCGTTTAGGAGCTATCGTGTTCACTCACACACACACAAACACACATACACACCCATACACACATACATGCACACACACATACACACATAACGCACACACACATACACACATAACGCACACACACATACACATACACACACACATGCACACGCACACACACACACACACATACACATACATACATATATCTCGTAAAAATAGCATAAATGAATTCAGAAGACCTCAAAACGTGTCCATACACCCGAATCTCGAGGTCGAATTTTTTCATGATGACAATACTTTCCTTACATGTTACATGTTCGGAAAGTAATAAGTTAAATTAAACAATAACAACTATTATAATAAGTGGTTTGGTGATCTTCATCACAAACAAAACACCCCCCTCCTCTCAGTTACAAAGTGTCAGTAGCTGCCTGTCAAAAGCAAAAGAGAGCAAAGTACGAAATTAGAGAACATTTCGATTTGTATGCAACGCCCTAATGAACTTTGCTTCACGTCTGACAGCGCCTTTTCACATCTTTTGACATCATTAATAGGCATTCCTAACAGGGCTGGACTGCGCGAATGTTATTCTCCCCTTACTCCCCCCCCCCCTTTTTTTTTTCCCTGGGAGAAAAAAAAAAGAACGATTATTCCCTTCCAAGTTCGTGACTCGAATACTTTAGCGCTTCTCCTGTACTTTAAACGGGATATCGACCAACAACATGACGTCATGGGAAAGTGGGCGGGGTTTCGGACGAACAGAACCATGTATTAAAGCTGCTCTTTTCTAAAAAGCGTTACAGTATTTTTGAACGGCTTTTAAAAATAAATCAGTGATGTTAAACACTCAACTGTATAATATAAAAAATCTGGAGTGACTCCACTCGACTTTCCGGACACTTACGATTAAGATCATTACCAAGCATTTAAATAAATTTTAATCTATGAATAATTCAAATATATATACCAAATTTAAGCTCAATGGAATGTACCGTTTAAACGCTAGCGCACTTTCAAGAATGTCTCCCCATAGGCCATAATGTAAAAGAAATCTTTGTCGTAGCCCTGTAGAAAAACTATAAGTCCTATACACACCCAAATCAATACCGGTCTTGCGATGGTGGTTTATAACATGTATACCGAATTTGAGCTCAATCGAATGTACCGTTTAAACGCTAGCGCACTTTCTAGAATTTCCCCCCATTGGCCATAATGTAAAAGAAATCTTTGTCATAGCCCTGTAGAAAAACTATAAGACCTATACACACCAAAATCAATACAGGTCTTGTGACGGTGATTTATAACATATATACACTTTTTGAGCTCAATCGGAAGTACCGTTTAAACGCTAGCGCATTTTCAGGAATTTCTCCCTATAGGCCATAATGTAAAAGGCATCTTTGTCGTAGCCCTGTAGAAAAACTATAAGTCTTATACACACCAAAATCAATACCGGTCTTGCGACGGTGGTTTATAACCTATATACCCAATTTGAGCTCAATCGCATGCCCCGTTCAGGAGCTATCGTGTTCACTCACATACACACAAACACACATACACACACACACACACACACATACATACATACATCTCGTAAAAATAGCATAAATGAATTCAGAAGACCTCAAAACGTGTCAATACACCCAAATCTCGAATTCGAATTTTTTCATGATGACAATACTTTCCTTACATGGTACATGTTCGGAAAGTAAAAGTAAGAAAATCTGATACACTTTCAGATTTTAAATACGCACTAAAGTACCCTATATATATTAAAAGCGTATCATAACAAAACCTCCTATAAATAGACAGCCGAACAACACAAGTTTTTCCGTCATCACTGGGCCTACGAAAATGACGTCATCATAGTTTTATTTTCACAAAGTAAAACTATTTAAAATTTCTGGTCGATGATACAAATGATTGAAAATATCTTAAATTAAACATTGAAATTAAAATACCTTTTTCATATAAAATTATATTCATTACGATCTATTTCCTTATCATATTATTTAATTAGTCATGGTTAAAAACTGCGATATGTCGTAAAATTATGTTTTTTATCTCAAATTATTAAAATATTGTTACACATGAGGGAATTCACCAGAAATTTTTTATATTTTTATTTTGGGAAAATAGAACTTTTGAATGTAGATGACTACTGATGACGTTAAAGCTTGATGACGTAGGAATTGTTAGGCTTTCTTTAACTAGAAGGTTTTGAGCATAATGAGTGCGTCTTTCCTATTTTCTTCCCCTATTCCATTAAGTTGGAAAGTGTATCTCATGAGTGTGCCGTATTTTTTTGTATTTATGTGGCAGCCTTAATTAAGAATTAAAATGACGATTTTTAACAATATGTAAGTACAGTTCCGTTATTTATTTCTTTATTTTGGGTTGTCAATTAATGCATGTTTATTAAGTGTCTTCAAATTCCTTAACTGGTGCGCTTATTGCTAATTTGTTCACTTTCGTTTTCATCTACTCCTTTTGGGAGCGTCGAAACTTTCGCATAACTCCTAGAGACCCATGACTGCAAAGCTCGCTAATGTGCGGCGATTTTTTGGGTTGTCGAGATTGGGGGCGTTAAAATAGGAATAACCTCTTTGTTGTTCCATAAAACGCATCTTTGGAATCGAAATCTATCTTAAAATCGTCTACTGAAATTGTTTTGCAGTATTTGCTAGACATTTTCTAACTGTATACTCGTAATATATTTATAATAAATAGTCGCATTATGACGCCAAACTCAGTGATCCATTATCAAAAATTGCAAACCCTATGCGACTTACGGTATTTTATTAACGCCCCCCCCCCTACATTATCTGGCAAACACATCTGAAAAGATTTTAGCCGTGACAGTTCACATCTACAAAACCTGCTTACAAGATGACGTAGACATAAAATTCGTAGACCAAATTCTTGGCTTGAGCAAAATAGCACCCTAGTGCCAAGCTAAATAATAAAAGCCGTTGTCTGTAACGATTCCGGGATCGACACATCGCTCACGGTGCATCTGGCGGCTATGTTGAAAAAATTTGATAAACATAACATTTTTATCACTAACTAAAAGCAAAATCTTTTTGTACAGTTCGAAAGATCGCTAAGATATTAACCTTTTTAAAACTTGCAGCTACATTCAACTCTAAATATCTAGCGAGATATCACGCCTTGAAACAGTAAACACAGAAGCGAAGCTAATGATTTATTCCTTGATTCTTTGAAAAAAATCAAGGAACATAATCTCTCGCGAGATCGACGAAAGGAAAAGCGCAAGAGGCCAGCGAAGCTCTAACGTCAATATTTCTTGAGATTTCTAGAAAACCCTATATAAATCAATGGAATTAAGAAAGGCAATACATTAGCCTTTCTTATATAGAGTAATGAATAAAGCCAGATTTGCAGTGGGACAGCTTGGAATGCTTTCGGCTTCAGTGAAGCTACGATGAATGAAAACATTTTCGCTGATCGATTCTCTTCTTTAGTAGCCGATTACGAAGACGATGCATACCCCTCACAGCTCGCACATATGTTTACGCTTCTGAAGGAGTTATCACACTAACGTAAAATCCGAGCAACTTTTAGCTGGTCCAACTTTTTCGCCAGACTTTAAAGGCGGAATCATCGTTAAGGGTTGTATAAATAAACAAACTTTCTCCGACACCAAATGATATGTTAAGTTAAAGTTGATTTGACGTATAGGTTGTTATTTTACTTATCGTGAATCAGCACCTAGCGTAACCCTTCCGTTGGTATATTTACATCGAATTAACGGCGATTTGTTATTGGCTGTGATTTTTAAAATGATTGCATTTATCAAAATTATGTTCAATTCATCGATTCCACTTCTAATTCCCCACTCCACTTGCACGCCGCCATACTTTCATCACATCGAGCCAAGCTTCAAACAGCAGTCGATGACGTAGCATAAAGAAACACTCTGATTGGCCGGAATTTTGACCAATTCAGATTTTTTTCGTTCGTAAAGCATAAATTTGGATATCGCCGTCGTCAAGGTAACGACAAAAAAAAAACAGTATTATATTGCTCGGCATGAAGGTTGCTGGGATTTCTAGCTAGTGTGATAATCCTATAAGTGTAGCTCTGAGATATGCTACTCTTGAAAGCTCGCGTAATACATAATAAATTTTGCGTAGATGGAATGAATGGAGGCTTCACGAAAACAACGTATAAAAGTAAATTCGTATAAATGAGGAACGTATAAACGGTGATTTACGGTATTATTATTTCTGTTAGCCAGTGGCGGATTATTGCAAGTTTGTCGGTGGGGGCGGTTAGTTAGAAGATTGATATATACATCCATTTTATTAATAATAAGTAAAATAGGATCTTTTACATTAATTTCTTTCTTCTCTGAAGGGGCTGCAGCCCCCCCCAAAATGGGACCCTTTACTTAGCTCACAATTTGATATTTAACTTACAATCGAACTTTAGCTTACAACTTGATACTCAACTCCCCCGAAATAAAATCCCGGCTACGCTACTGCTAACAGCAATAATAATACAGTAAATTACCGTTTATACGTTCTTCATTTATGTGACTTTTTACGCTTATACGTTGTTTTCGTGAAGTCCCCCCCCCCCGAAATGCGACCCTTTACTTAGCTTGCAATTTGATATTTAACTTGCAATCGAACTTCAGCTTACAATTTGATACCCACCTCCTCCGAAATAAAATACTGGCTACGCTACTGCTAACAGCAAGGGCGGATTAAAGGAGGGGGCAACCGCCCCCCCGAGAAGAAAGAAATTAATGTAAAAGATCCTATTTTACTTCAATAAAATGGATGTATATATCAATCTTCTAACTAACCGTCCCCACCGACAAACTTGCAATAATCCACCACTGGCTAACAGGAATAATAATACCGTAAATCACCGTTTATACGTTCCTCATTTATACGAATTTACATTTATACGTTGTTTTCGTGAAGTCTCCATTCATTCCAATTCATTTAATGCACTGTTAAAAATTTGAAAATCCATCCGTACCACCCATAAAAATTGCATTTGAATGTAATCTAAAAATCTTCACTTAACGTATTTTTAATTAAATACCCTTCCATACCATTTCGATGAATTAAACAGTATTAGAGGCCTCAAAATCGTATTATAACATACTTTTTTTTCTCGTTTGTTAAACCTTTCATATTTCCATTTCCTTAAAGATGAGCTTTATAATTAAAAATTTGAAAAACGAATTTCCATTTCCAGGAAAAGATCCCTCCTTCCCATACATAAACGGGGAAAATATCCACCCCTCCCCTTTACACCACCACACAACACACACGTGGTTGCGTTCCCACGATTTGTTACATTACTGATGCCACGCGGAGCTAGAGAAATGTTCATTATTATCTTTCGAAAAGCGTTTTCCCTTCCTCCCCCCCTTCATATTTTCTTTCTTTCTTTCATTCGTCGGCCATTTTGGATTCGTTCCAGATAGGTATAATTTCTTTTTTTGTGCGAGGGTAGAATGGTAAAACCGTAAAACTGCAATAAAAAATGTAACTGATCATTAGATTGGGTTTTAGATGTGTTGAGTCTATTCAAGCATTCCGGAATCCGGAGATTATGTCGTATTTTTTATGATCACGCCATGCATTAAAATAACAGGCAACTGGAAACAGCAAAAGGACGAATTTGATTGGCTGCGCAGCGGTATAGCTTTAAATACATCAGTTTTATATTAATTGTGCCGTTAATGAGTGATATTACAACACCGGATTCTAGTAGTATTGTGTATTTGTTAATTACAGCCGAATATTGCACATTATACAAGTAAGCAGAAGACAAAATAGGCGATATTTCGCCAAAAAATCGCCAAGCTTGGCGACATTTTGGACATTTGGCGCGATTTACCCAATGGGGCTTGTAAAGATACTTTTTTCTGCATTACCATGCACAAAAGCTCAATATTACGCTTACACGACGTAATCGAAATTCCAGCCTTATATGGCATCTTCGAGAAATTGACCCTTCTGGAAGCTTCTTGTAACTTCTGCGTTGCCTATAAATATAAGCATTCAGAGGCCCCAGTTCAGTGTGGATCAAGCTGCTGCTGTTTACGGTGCTTTGCTTTGTCAATACAAAGCCGTAGAAGCATTATTTTCGCTTGCTTTTCGAAGCTGATTTTAAAGTGCTGTGTGTAAATTCTTTATAACTGAGTCTTGAGGGACTGCTTGCGATATCCCTCGTATATTTCCACGGAATCTCTTTTTGCCTGTGGAAGTCTTTTATTTCTTGTGAGAAATACGGCATTTGTGAGAGCTTCAGATCTAAGCGGACAGTTAAAAGCACAATACTGGTTGACTGTGCTTGTGAATTTTGTACAGCCGATGGTTCGACGAAGTTCTAGAAGCCATAAAGTTCGTGTTCCATACTGACTAGTGGACTCTTTTCTAGAACTTTCTACACCAACTGGACTTTGGAGCAATGAACCCAGGAAACTAGCTGAGTTTTCTGCTACAATATTGAGTTTTGATGCAGAGGAAACCGTTTTATTTGTGGAAAAAAAATTAAACTGTGTAATCTAGAAAAACTATTTTAAGTGAATTGAATCGCAATTTTCCTTTCAATGACTGATAACCGTAACTTCAGTATGACGTCATTATCACTTGCATAACCTCAATTAATCCACCTAAAATAAACAACTTCACATTCTATTTTTATTATAGCCGCAAATCGAATTTCATGCTCTTCTGGAAACGCGCGAGAGCTTTTGTCATTCGAACGATTTCGTTTTTGTACACCGCCATCCTTATATCCATGCAGACGATTTATTTGTGAAAAATAAACCATGTAATCCGAAAAAACTATTTTAAAGGAATTGGAATCACACTTTCCTTTCAAAGCCACATTCGAACGATTTCGTTTTGCGGGAACAGCCACGTTTATATCAATGCCTCATGCAGAGGAAATCATTTTATTTGTGAAAAAAAAATTAAACAGTGTAATCTAGAAAAACTATTTCAAATGAATTGCAATCGCAATTTCCCTTGCAAAGACTGATAATCGTGACTTCAGTATGACGTCGATATCACTTGCAGCACCTAATTCTGTCACGCAAATGATTTACTTTTTTGACTCTCGCAAATAAAATGGAGCTGAAACTAACAAAAAAGTGCTTATAAATCGGTGAACGGGTGAATTTTTAAATTTTTAAAGCATTGCAGATTGTTTTCTATATATTTTTATGCTTAATTATGAAAATTTTCAAACGGATGCTACAAACGCCCTAATAGCACGTAAAGTCACAAGTCACAATGAGGTCACCGTGAGTGACATTGGACGCAGCCACATTGATGACCATAAGTGACGTCAACTGGAAGTCACAGTGTGACTTGCCAGTGAAAATAGTTTGTGACGTCTTGCCAGATCTTGCGACTTTCCGCAATTTTTGATACTTTTGAAAGAACCATGCCACTCAATTTTATGACTTTGCGATAATGTTACTTTCTTGCACCCTTTATTCTATTTTGGGAATTTGAAGTAATTTTGCGAATTTCTCAAAAAAAAAGTAATTATTTTTATTTTAAACCAGTGGAACATTTAAGTCACAGGGCTGTGAATGTTATGGCGCTGTAACGTCGCATTGAAGTCGCAATGTCGTGCACAAGTCACAGTGTGACGTCACCGTGAAGTCACACTGTGACTTGTGTACGATATTGTGACTTCAATGCGACGTTACAGCGCCGTCGCATTCACAGCAGTGTGACTTAAATGTTCCACTGATTTAAAACTGAAAAAAAAAAAACGTTTTTGGGGGAAATTCGTAAAATTACTTAAAATTCACAAAATCATAAAAAATAGCAAGAAAGTAGCATTATCGCAAAGTCATAAAATTGAGTCGCATGGTGCTTTCAAAAGTAGCAAAAATTGCGAAAAGTCGCAAGATCTGGCGAGACGTCACAAACGATCCGTCATGTTGACGTCACAAGCTATTTCACCACTGGCAAGTCACACTGTGACTTCAAGTTGACGACACTTATGGTCACCAGTGTGACTGCGACCTATGTGACTCACAGGAACGTCACGGTGACCTCATTGTGACGATTCGTGCTATTAGGGTTACTAATCTTATTGCGCTTAATTTTTTAATCTTTTTGGTTATCGTTGTAAAAGCTTTATCGTCGAGTGGTTAGCCCGGTATTGTTACAGGACCAGAGAGTCAGGGATCAGCGTAACTATATAGTAGGATTATTATCGTTAAAACCATACTGGGTTCCTGTGACGTTTTGTTACGTCACGTCTTCTTAGCCAATTGGAAACCCGTTGCTTTTTCTAGTCGCTTTAGGTGCGTTCGCACGATTTGCTACATTACGGATGCCACGCGGAGCTAGAGAAATGTTCATTATTATCTTTAAAAAGCGTTTTTCCCCTGCCCCATATTTTTTTTTTCCTTTACTCGTTGGCCATGTTGGATTCGTTCCAGATACGTGCATTAAGTAACGGTTTTTTTGTGCGTGAGCGTAGAATGATAAAAGAAGGTGGAAATGCAATAAAAATGTAACTGATCATTAGATTGGGTTTTAGATGAGTTGAGTGTATTCAAGCATTCCGGAATCCAGAGATTATGTCGTATTTTTATACTCTTGTATTTTTCTAGTTATGTTATGTTCAAGTATTTTGGGGATTGAGATCCATTTATAAAAAGAAATTCATTTAGCTTATTACAAGCCCCCCCCTCCCACACGGTAAGGAAGATAAGCATCGTATTGGGGTGTCAATTCAAA
The DNA here is from genome assembly GCA_038373885.1 of Cheiracanthium punctorium. Lineage (NCBI taxonomy): Eukaryota > Metazoa > Arthropoda > Arachnida > Araneae > Cheiracanthiidae > Cheiracanthium > Cheiracanthium punctorium. The sequence continues at coordinate 435,320 of JAWZYV010007229.1, forward strand.
CTCAAAAACTGATAAAAACTTGAAAGATTACATTAAAGAGGGCCTTTTTACTTTCCGAACATGTACCATGTAAGGAAAGTATTGTAATCATGAAAAAATTCGAATTCGAGATTTTGGTGTATTGACACGTTTTGAGGTCTTCTGAATTCATTTATGCTATTTTTACGAGATGTATGTGTGTATGTGTGAGTGTGTGTGTGTTTGTGTGTATGTGAGTGAACAGGATAGCTCCTGAACAGGGCATGCGATTGAGCTCAAATTCGGTATATATGTTACCACCGTCGCAAGACCGGTATTGATTTTGGTGTGTATAGGACTTACAGTTTTTCTACAGGGCTACGACAAAGATTTCTTTTACATTATGGCCTATGGAGGAAAATTCTGGAAAGTGCGCTCGCGTTTAAACGGTACATTCGATTGAGCTCAAATTGGGTACACATGTTATAAACCACCGTCGCAAGACCTGTATTGATTTTGATGTGTATAGGACTTACAGTTTTTCTACAGGGATAAAATAAAGATTTCTTTTACATTATGGCCTATGGGGAAAAATTCTTGAAAGTGCGCTAGCGTTTAAACGGTACATTCGATTGAGCTCAAATTGGGTATAGATGTTATAAACCACCTTCGCAACAGCGGTATTGATTTTGATGTGTATAGGACTTACAGTTTTTCTACAGGGCTACAAAGATTTCTTTTACACTATGGCCTATGGAGGAAAATTTTGGAAAGTGCGCTAGCGTTTAAACGGTCCATTCGATTGAGCTCAAATTGGGTATAAATGTTATAAACCACCATTGTAAGACCGGTATTGATTTTGATGTTTATAGGACTTATAGTTTTTCTACAGGGCTGCGACAAAGATTTCTCTTACATTATGGCCTATAGGGAGAAATTCTTGAAAGTGCGCTAGCGTTTAAACGGTACATTCGATCGAGCTTCAATTGGGTATATATGAATGGGTATGTTTGAAGTATTCATCGATTAAAATTTATTTAAATGCTTGGTCATGATCTTAATCGTAAGTGTTCGGAAAGTCGAGTGGAGTCACTCCAGATTTTTTTAGGCTAACAGGGGGGCGCAAAATACCTTAAGGCCGCTCCTGCTTATTACCAATTTGGAATTGCAGAATCCGTATACAACATCCTTACAAGTGACAAAACTTGGATATATTCGTACGCGCTGGAAACTGAACAAATTCTACGAAAGGTGTTTGTTCATCAAGCACTTCCAAGAAAATGCTTGCTTGTTTCTTCGGCTTTACAGGACATATCGCAACCATTCCTTTATAGGATCGAAAAACTGCTAACACTAAATGGTAAACAAGAAATTTCTTTTGCAAAAGTCATCAATGATTTCAGGAAAAACAACAAACGTGACACAAACGTGAAACACAGAACGTGAAACAAATGATTATCTGTAGGATAAAAATATCGAATTAATGTCTCATTGCCTGTGTTCTCCTAATTTGTCGCCTAACGACTTTTTCTTGTTCCCTTGTATCGAACAAAAAAATGCGTGGGCAGCGATTTTCATCACCTCGAGAAGTGTCGATACCTTCCAAAACCATGTTTCGAGATATCAACTTCAGTGTGGAAAAACTGTTTCAAGAATAGGTTTGAACGGGTGGAAAAGTGTATAAATCTTAACCCATTTATGCCTAGCGTCCCTTTTTTGGGACGGCATTTTCGCTATCAGTCGAAAACGTTATTTAATTTTCCTAGCCTTTATTCATGAGTATTGAGCCTCAACTCTACAAAATATTTTAACATGACCCAGTAGTATGTTGATATTTCAATTTTTATGCATAATGATTTTAAAAGAAATCATCCCTTGTTCAAGAAGTGGACATCAGAAATTTATCTATTATTTCTGTTATCAGTAAAAATCGAAGAAAGTCGCAAAAATATCCAGGCACAAATGGGTTAAAAGCGAATATTTTGAAAAGCAATAAAACAGTTTGTTCCCCAAAAATTATTTTTCTTCCTACTTTTTATTAAAACTAAAAAGGCAACCCTCGTATTCTTTACCTTTGATTCCGAGACTGTCTAGCGACTCTAAACGTCTCCTCTGCTTTGTACCCTCATCCCCTATTTTGCCACTGAACTCTTCCAGGTAGCGCATGCGTATCTGCGTCCAACGTCTCACTTAAGATGGGGGGGGAGCAGTCATTTATAAAACCTCATTTAGACTCTCCCAAATGTATGGAGGAAAAATTATAAAAACTATATATAAAAAAGAACATTCTACAAGAATTTTAATGAACCCATCCTAATTAACTTCTTCATTTAGAAGATCTTTTATTAGAAGATAAAAAAGAAAAAAGAAAATGAATAAATTTTTGTTCTGGAAGAATAATCACGTGATCAGATGACGAGAAGAGAAGATTAAACTTTTTGTGAAGTTGGAGTTTTCGTTTAATCCCTTCTCCTTTACTTCTTTCGTGATTTTTTTTTTGTTAGTTTCAAGGGTTTGTTTTAATTTTTTTTTTCTTTTTAGATTACAATGTTTCTGTTATCTTGAAGTTGAAAGCATAAATTTTATTTTGTATCCACTGATTCTCATTCGAATGGTCTACTTTAATTCGTTCTTAAAATTCTCTCATTTCAGTTCAGAAAATGTAACTTAAAAAAATCTGGAGTGACTCCACTCGACTTTCCGAACACTTACGATTAAGATCATGACCAAGCACTTAAATAAATTTGAATCGATGAATCATTCAAACATATATACCAAGTTGAAACTCAATCGAATGCACCGTTTAAACGCTTGCGCACTTTCAAGAATTTCTCCCCATAGGCCATTATGCCATAACATAAAAGAAAGTTTTGTCGTAGCCCTTTAGGAGAACTATAAGTCCTATACACACCAAAATCAATACCGGTCTTAGGACGGTGGTTTATAACATGTATACCGAATTTGAGCTCAATCGAATCTACCGTTTAAACGCTAGCGCACTTTCAAGAAATTCCCACCATAGGTCATCCTGTAAAAGAAATCATGGTCGTAGCCCTGTAGAAAAAGTATAAGTCCTATACACACCAAAATCAATACCGGTCTTGCGACGGTGGTTTATGACATATATATATCCAATTTGAGCTCAATCGAATGCTCCGTTCAGGAGCTATCGTGTTCACTCACTCACTCACTCACTCACTCACTCACTCACTCACTCACTCACTCACTCACTCACTCACTCACTCACTCACTCACTCACACACACACACACACACACACACACACACACACACACACACACACACACACACACACACACACACACACACCACACACACACACACACACACACACACACACACACACACACACACACACACACACACACACACACACACACACACACACACACACACACACACACACACACACACACACACACACACACACACACACACACACACACACACACACACACCACACACACACACACACACACACACACACACACACACACACACACACACACACACACACACACACACACACACACACACACACACACACACACACACACACACACACACACACACACACACACACACACACACACACACACACACACACACACACACACACCACACACACACACACACACACACACACACACACACACACACACACACACACACACACACACACACACACACACACACACACACACACACACACACACACACACACACACACACACACACACACACACACACACACACACACACACACACACACACACACACACACACACACACACACACACACACACACACACACACACACACACACACACACACACACACACACACACACACACACACACACACACACACACACACACACACACACACACACACACACACACACACACACACACACACACATACATACATACATACATACATACATACATACATCTCGTAAAAATAGCATAAATGGATTCAGAAGCCCTCAAAACGTGTAAAAACACCAAAATCTCGAAGTCGAATTTTTTCATGATGACAATACTTTCCTTACATGGTACATGTTCGGAAAGTAAAAAATAAAATAATAAAATTCGGCTGTTCATGCCTCGTCGGGGGAGACCCTCCCCCCCTGAATCCACCCTCATGTTTTAGTTTCATGAGTGCCCTATTAAAACGATATTAATGGACAATGTCAGTTTATCTCTCATCTTTCGTGTATTTCGCCTAGTAACCCTATGTTGAAATTTTTAGGATTGTCACCTATTTATAGAAAAATACATAGGTTGCTTATTCTGCAGCTTACGAAATAGTGTAACAATCGATTGAAGAAGTTGTGAACGAATAGTATTTAAATAGATGTATAAAATACATGGGATGCCTATTCTACGGATTACGAAATAGTGTAACAATAGATTAAAGCTGTTGTGAACTAACAGCATTTAAATACATGTAAAAAAATACGTGGAATGCCTATTCTACAGCTTACAAAATAGTGTAACAATAGATTAAAGCTGTTGTGAACTAATAGTATTTAAATATATGTAAAATTATGTCGCATTTTTAGGTCGCTTTCTTGGGACACATTTTTCGGGCAATTTTCAATAAATCATTAATATTATTCAAGATTTTTGAGTGCATAATTTGAACAGACTGTATTATGAAATTTTCAAATTACATTCTTAAGATTTCAGAAGCATGCTAGAGATTTAAAAATAATTTTAAATCTATTTTGAATTTGAAAAAGTCTAACAAAATTGTGAAAAGTGGCAAGATTGGCATTTAAAGCATTGTAGTGCTAAAAATATATTAATTTTGCATTATATTTATTAGTTACTAGAAGATAAAGATAGCTGTGGAGGCAATTACAATGGTTGCTAGAAAAAACAATCGACAAAAATGTGTCTACATTCAATAGTTTAATATCTTTCAATTTTAAAATCAATAGGTTCAGATTCAATTTTTATTGTGCACCGAAATCCGAACTGGATACTCTACGAAGAAAATCATATACATAGGAAATCATTTTATTTGAGATAAAGTTATAACTGGGTCACCTATAAAAACTATTTTAACCCGTAAGCACGCGCGCTGGGGTAAATTTCACCCCAGCGACATTTTTTCATTGTAAAATGTGAGAAATTTTTTCAGAACAAGTTTGCCCCGTCCTGTACCTTTCAAGGTCAAGGTCTAGTTGGGGTGGGTAAAAAAATGCTGTTTTTTTGTTATCCGGAAGGGAAGAAAATCCCACTTTGGGATTCAATACTCCCGCGCGACTAACAACGTTTCAGTACGTTGTTAACGTAAACTAAATATAAACTAAATGTAAATTAACAATAAATGGATGTTACACTACTGGTATGTACTGACAAAAGGCTATTAGGTGTAATTAATATCATATTAATAAAGTAATGAGTGTTTTTATGTATAAAGCATGTCCTATGAAATTTTCTTCTCAGAAAGCATGATATTTAAAGGAACAGCTGGAAAAATTCTAAATAAATAGAAAAGCACGATTTCCTACCATGAAACGTAATGGAACTGATGTATTTTACGTTATAAGTCCACAAATTTGTTTTTCAAACGCTTTTAGTCAACAATATAAAGAAGACAAAATGGGGTAAGATTGACCCCACGCGAGTGCCTAACTTACAAAAGTAGACACGCCTGCTTACGGGTTAAGCGAATTGGAATAGTAATTTTCCCTACAAAGCCTGATAACAGTGACTTCAATACGACGTGCATGTCACTTGTGACACCTTATTTTGTCACGCAAATGGTAAGCTTTTTTGACTCTCTGAGGTAAAATGGAGCTGAAAAGAGCGAAAAATTGCTAAAAATCAGGAAGCGGGTGGACTTTTAGAATTTTAAAATGGCGCAGATTCTTTTGTATGTTTTATCTGCATAGTCATGAAACATTTCAAGTCAATCGTATTAACGATGTAGATAAATCACATTGTTTATTATATATTTTTTTACATAATTATGATAAACTTTCAAATCTCACGCAGATGGTAAGCTTTTTCGACTCTCTGAGATAAAATGGAGCTGAAAAGAGCGAAAAATCGCTAAAAATCAGGAAGCGGGTGGACTTTTAGAATTTTAAAATGGCGCAGATTCTTTTGTATGTTTCATCTGCATAGTCATGAAACATTTCAAGTCAATCGTATTAACGATGTAGATAACTCAAATTGTTTATTATATATTTTTTTACATAATTATGATAAACTTTCAAATCTATCGCAAAAACAGTGTGGATTTCATTACGCTTTTAGACAATAACTTTTTAATCTGTTTGAATGAATAACATTAACAGTTTTATTTTGGAATGGGCGAACCGGAGTTGTGACAGAGTCAGTGAGTTACGAATATACGAACTATATAGTAGGATTATGCATATTGTAGCAGAATGCTCAGCTAATTCCTGGGTTCGTCGTTGTAAAGACCAGCAGGTGTAGAAAGTTCTAGTAAAGAGTCCACTTGTCAGGATTTAACACAAACTTTATGGCTTCTAGAACATAGTGGAACCATCAGCTGTACAAAATTAACAGGCGCTACTCGGTTGTAAGCTCGTTTGTAACAGTTCATTCAGTATCGAAGCTCTCACCAATGCTGTCATTCTCATACAAAATAAAACAATTCCACAGGCAAAATTCAATGGAAATATACGAGGGATATCGTCCACAATCCCTCAAGACACAACAATGAAGAATTTACACACAGCACTTTAAAATCAGCTTCGAAAAGCAAGTGCGAAAACATCACTTCTATCACACAGTTCACAGAGCAAAACGCCGTTCTCATTGGCAGCTCGATTCACACTCGACGGGAGCTCACTCCACACTAAACTGGGGCCTCTGAATGCTTGTATTTATAGGCAACGCATAAGCTAGAAGAAGCTTCCAGAAGAGTCTATTTCTCGAAGATTCCAAATAAGGCGGGAATTTTGATTACGTCATAGAAGAGAAATATCGAGCTATTATGCTCAAAGAAAGGCAAGCACGGCACACTCAGGGATTAGGATGCCCATTCCAAACAGTATTTAAAACGGTGAAGTACAGTTGTAGTATACTTGGCGTAAATTGTAAAATAGTTTAAGTAGGCGATTTTAAGATAGATTTCGATTCCAAAGATGGGTTTAATGAAACAAGGAAGCAAAATGCGGAACATTCATGAATAATGATACACTTTCCAACCTAACGTAATAAGGACGAAAAATAGGTACGCCGCATAAATTATGATACACTTTTAACATGTAGCACTATAGTGCGTATTTAAAATCTGAAAGTGTTTCAGATTTTCTTCCTTTATTTTTACTTTCCGAACATGTACCATGTAAGGAAAGTATTGTAATCATGAAAAAATTCGACTTCGAGATTTGGGTATATTTCCACGTTTTGAGGTCTTCTGAATTCATTTATGCTATTTTTACGAGATGTATGCATGTATGTGTGTGTGTGTGTGTGTGTGTGTGTGTGTGTGTGTGTGTGTGCATGTGTGTGTGTGTGTGAGTGAACACAATAGCTCCTAAACTGTACATTCGATTGAGCTCAAATTGGGTATATATGTTATAAACCACTATCGTAAGACCGGTATTGATTTGGGTGTGTATAGGACTTATAGTTTTTCTAAAGGGCTACGACCAAGATTTCTTTTGCATTATGGGCTATGGGGAGAAATTCTTGAAAGTGCACTGGCATTTAAACGGTACATTCGATTGAACTCAAATTGGGTATACATGTTATAAACCACCATTGTAAGACCGGTATTGATTTTGATGTGTATAGAACTTATAGTTTTTCTACAGGGCTAAAACAAAGATTTCTTTTACATTATGGCCTATGGAGTGAAATTCTTGAAAGTGCGCTAGCGTTTAAACGGTGCATTCGATTGAGTTTCAATTTGGTACATATGTTTGAATTATTCATCGATTAAAAATTATTAAAATGCTTGGTACTGATCTTAATCGTAAGGTTTCGGAAAGTCGAGTGGAGTCACTCCAGATTTTTTTCATTATTTTTCCCGAACTACTAATTACTAACATCATCACATTCATTTATTACAGACACAGAAAAAAAATCGAGCCTTAAAGAATTTAATGCTGACAAAATAAATTTTATACCCACGACCAAAATAACAGAAAAGATGTCATCTCAAAAGCCAAATAGTTTTTAAAGAGTATTCAAAAGAAGGAAATATAGCAGAGAATAAAAAGGTGCAGGGATTAAAGAAAAAGACAAACGTCACACAAAAAGTTTAATCTTTTCTCCGCGTCGTCATCTGATCACGTGATTAGTCTTACAGAACAAAGAACCTGTTTTCTTTTCTGTTTTTTTTTTTTTAAGGGTACCCTGGATAAAGTTAATTTGGGTGGGATGTTTTATTAAAATTTTTGTAGAATATTCTTTTTAGTTAATATCTTTTTTCTGCATTTACCGCTTCATTCGGAAGGCTTAATGAATGTTTTGTAAATTGCATCTTATTATTTCCAATGCAATGTGGGAATAGGAAAAAATCTGGGGTGACTCCACTCGACTTTCCGAAGACTTACGATTAAGATCATGACCAAGCCTTTAAATAAATTTTAATCGATGAATCATTCAAACATATATACCAAATTGAAGCACAATCGAATGCGCCTTTCAAAAATGTCCCCCCATATAGGCCATCAAGTAAAAGAAATCTTGGTCGTAGCCCTGTAGAAAAACTAGAAGTCCTATACACACCTAAATCAATACCGGTCTTACGATGGTGATTTATAACATATATACCCAATTGGAGCTCAATCGAATGCACCATTTAAACGCTAGCGCACTTTAAAGACTTTCTCCCCATATGCTATAATGTAAAAGAAATCTTTGTCGTAGCCCTGTAGAAAAACTAGAAGTCCTATACACACCTAAATCAATACTGGTCTTAAGATCGTAGTTCATAACATATATACCCAATTGGAGCTCAATCGAATGTACCGTTTAAACGCTAACGCGCTTTCAAGAATTTCCCCCATAGGCCATCCTGTATAAGAAATCTTGGTCGTAGCCCTGTAGAAAAACTATGAGTCCTATATACACCCAAATCAATACCGGTCTTGCGACGGTGGTTTATAACATACATGTCCAATTTGAGCTCAATCGAATGATTGGTTTAGGAGCTATCGTGTTCACTCACATACACACAGAGACACATACACACACACATACATACATACATACATCTCGTAAAAACAGCATAAATGAATTCAGAAGACCTCAAAACGTGTCAATACATCAAAATCTCGAAATCGAATTTTTTTATGATGACAATACTTTCCTTACAGGGTACATGTTCCGAAAGTAAAAAAGTAAACTACACTCAAACATTTCTCTAAAAGGAGCATACTGGAATGAGACAGCGTAGAACAAAGCTTGCACAGAAAATAAAAATTGAAATGATTGCTAACAAAAATTGTTACGAATTTTCGTAGTGTAGTTCAAAATTTGTAATCTACGCTTCAAACAGTTAAATTTTGTTTTTTGTTGCATCTAAATTGATCCACTAGAACCGGAGATACGGTGGTTTCGGTTCCCTATTCTTTAGTGTGGGATTTCTGGAAATCTCGAGTAATATAGGTCGTAGGAGTTCGTTAACTTTACTTTTCGGGACTTATTTTGGCCGCCAAATTGGGTGATATTTCTTCAAAATTCGCCAAGCTTGGCGACATTTTGGTCATTGAGCACGATTTTCCCAATGAGGCTTCTAAAGATACTTTTCCTGCATTACCATGCATAATATTTCACGATTCCTACTTTAACGCCTCGACTCTCCCCAAGGTGGCGATCATTAAACATATGCAGTAACCATGACGATTTTGCGTATTTATGTGTCAATCATCATTTAGAATTAAAATAGCCATATGGAACAACCTGTAAGTAAAGCATTCCGTGACATTTTTATTTATTTTGGGTTGCCAATGAATGTAGTTTTAATAATGAAGTGTCTTCAAATTCCTTAACTGGTGCTTATATGAGAGTAGGGGGTGTTAAAATAGGAATCAACTCTTTCTTGAACCATAAAACACATCTTTGGAATCGAAATCTATCTTAAAATCGCCTACTGAAACTGTTTTAGAATCTTCGCCAGGCGTATTTGAACTGTAGGCATATTCCAACTATATAGCGTAGACATATTTTAAATACTGTTTGGAATGGGCATCATAATCCATGAGTGTACCGTGTTTTCCTTCCTCTTTCCGTAAAACACTTCTTTGGAATAGAAATGTATATTTATGATCTATAGTGCTAAAAAAATAACCAAATATTTTACTTGAAAATAACTTTTTTATTTCAGTTCTATATGTGGTACTCTGAGGCTTAACTATAATTTTTATGCATTTATTTTAGAATTAAAATTATTTCACAGTATGAGGAACTGTCAAGTACAATCATTTTTTCCGGGTCAAAACTCTTTACTAGCTATTTTTTGTTAATTTTCCAAAATAAACAAATGGAGCAAAGAAAGATTACGGCTTAAATTTCAATCCATTTTGAGAGTAATAAGAACAGCAACGACACCTACAGTCAATAGACCGAACTATATCGTTTCTATCTATGTGTAGTTACTCTTAAAACCGATAGATGTCTCAACTAGTACTTTATAGAATTAGAGGAATAATTAAAGTGGTTGTTCCGCATATAGTACCAGGTGCCTTGTAGAGTTAATATATCTATTAATTAATTTATTTTAAGAATTTATTTTAAGAATTTATTTTCTTTATATATATAAATAAAGTGCTATTCTGTATGTGTATTCATAAAAATAAATTGTTATTCGTGTTTTTATGTTATTTTTGTTTTTAGTTTTTTGTCTGTTTTCTTTTGTTTTTTACTTTGTGTGTGTTTGTGTACGTGTGTTCTTTTTTGCTTTTACTTCCTTGTACGTAGTATAAGGAAGTAATGTGATCCCGAAAAATTTTGGGGGCCAAATTTCGACAAAAAAAACGATTTTGACTACCTCTAAATTGAATTTTAAATTTTTTTTCGATGCATCCTATCGTAGGCTAGCATGCACGATCCTATTAACGCGTCTGCAACTCATTTTGACCAGCGGCGAGTCTGCTGTGGCCAGTTTTTCCATGCCGTCTGTACGTACGTACGTACGTATGTATGTAACTCGCATATCTCAAAAACTATTGGTCGTAGAATGTTGAGATTTGATATTTAGGATTGTTCTATGATCTAGTTGTGCACCTCCCCTTTTGGTGGCAATCGAATGGATAGTTTATGTACAGGACCGCACAAAAGATTCGAAATACATTACGCTCAATGGGCCGAAACTCATTAAACTCGCCTAACTCAAAAGCTATTAGGCGTAGAATGTCGAAACTTCATAATTTGGATAGTTGTAACATCTAGTTGTGCACCTCTCCTTTTGGTTCCATTCGACTGGATAGTTTATCTACAGGACTGCCCAAAACATTCGAAATACATTACGCTCAATGGGCCGAAACTCATTAAACTCGCCTAACTCAAAAGCTATTAGGCGTAGAATGTCGAAACTTCATATTTTGGATAGTTGTAACATCTAGTTGTGCACCTCCCCTTTCGATTCCATTCGACTGGATAGTTTATCTACAGAACCGCCCAAAAGATTCGAAATACATTACGCTCTATGGGCCGAAATTCATCAAAGCGTTTTTTAGAGGTATTGGGCTATTTCAAACGACTCAGAAGTGATGTATGCTGTAAAGAGTTGGAAAATGAATTTCTCCATTAAAAAAAGTGTCTTTATCATTTGTAGTTCTGCTACAGGAACACTCAAAAGATTTCGAATACATTACGGTCAATGGCAATTTTAGGGGCATTCATCCATTTCAAGCACAATATCGTCCTACCACATAAGTTAGGTAATGGTCCGACCACGGTCACGTGCCTCCCTCAAGAACTATGCCAAAAGTCGCCAAGCTTGGCGACTTTTGGTGTACGTGTGTGCATATTTAACTCTCAAATCTCAAAAACTATTATGAAATTTCATATATAAGAATGTTGTAACATCTAGTTGTGTATCTCGATTTTTGGTTCCAATCTACTGGAGAGTTTATTTACAGGACCACCGAAAAGAATTTTAGTACTTTAATGTCTATGGACATCTTCAATATAATACAACTGTAGACAGTCATTGTTTGGTACATGCCCAAAAACTCGCCGTCTGTCCTCGACCTTGGCGAGCTTTGGCGAAATATCGCCAAATTTGGCGATAGTCAGTCATTTGGTCCATGCCCAAAGTATCGCCATTTGTCATCGTTCTTGGCGAAATATCGCCAAATTTGGCGATAATCTGTCATTGTTGGTCCATGCTTAAAATCTCGCCAAATGTCGTCGACATTGACGAGTTTCGCCGAAATATCGCCAAATTTGGCGCCAAAAATTATTTCGTATTTTGTATAACTCTAAAACTTTAACCCGTACAATTTTGAACTTTTGTATTTAGAACTATATTATAATATCTAACTGTTTTCAATATCTTTTTTGACAGCAATCGACTGGGAATTTATTTACAGGGTGAGCCAAATGACTTTAAATACATTAAGGTGTATGGATGCATTCAATTCATTGAAAGTCAGTGGTCAATGACTACTTTGGCTATCCCCAAAATCTCGCAAACTATCTCAAGTTTGTCGGCTTTTGGTGAAATATCGCCAAATAAAGTGTCAGAAGGAAATCTTTCAAATTGAACTCAGCTTGGCGATATCGAAATATTTGGCTAGAAATCGCTATACCTTACTATTATTGATACTTTATCTCTTTCAAACAAATAAGTTTAGAGGAAGTGCGTAAAAAACATTTTTGAATTAATAGACGTGCAAGGAAGTCATGTGTTGGACACATCAGATTTTTTATTATTATTGGTATTATCATTTATGTATGTATTTTATTTACGTCCTTATTAGTCACTTTCAAGAATGTCCCCGCATAGGCCATAATGTAAAAGAAATCTGGGTCGTAGCCCTGTAGAAAAACTATAAGTCCTATACACACCCAAATCAATACCAGTTTTAGGATGATGGTTTATAACATATATACCGAATTTGAGCTCCATCGAATGTATCGTATCAACGCTAGCACACTTTCAAGAATTTCCTCCCATAGGCCATAATGTCAAAGAAATCTTGGTCGTAGCCCTGTAGAAAAACTATAAGTCCTATACACACCCAAATCAATACCAGTCTTGCGATGGTTGTTTATAACATGTATACCCAATTTGAGCTCAATCGAATGCCTCGTGTAGGAGCTATCGTGTTCTCTCGCACACACACAAACATACACATACATCTCGTAAAAATAGCATCAATGAATTCAGAAGACCTCAAAACCTGTCTCGAAGTCAAAAAATCACACCTCAAAATGACCTCAAAATCTTGAAGTCGAATATTTTCATGATTACAATACTTTCCTTACAGGGTGCATGTTCGGAAAGTAAAAAGGTTGGGAACCCCTCTCTAATTTGTTAAACTGTTTTCCGCTGTCTTACGGCACTACAATACAAACAAATGTTGTAAGTGTTTACTTTCATGGTATTCCCAATTTGCCCTGGAAGTAATAAGAAGTCATTTACAGAAACCTCATTAAGACTCCCGAATGAAGCGATAAAAGCAAAAAGAAATGAAAAAGAACATTACACAAGAATTTTAATGAAGCTTTTTCCCACCCTAATTAACTTCTTCATCTAGATCTTTTTATTAAAAAAAAAGAGTGGGTTTTGTTCTGGGATAATAATCACGTGATCAGATGACGACGAAGAGAGAAGATTAAACTTTTTGTGGAAATTTTTCGTTTTTGTTTAATCCTTGCGACAGTTTAGTTTTTTGTGTGAATGTTCCGATTTTCCTTTAAATGTTATTTTGAAAATATATGGCTTTCAGAATGGCAATTGTTTATGTTATCTTGTACTTGAAAGAATTTTTTTTGAAGCATAGAGGAAGGTACGTATAAATTAATATGTATATAACTAGGCTGCTCGAGCCTCGTCAGAGGGAGACCCCCTTGAAATCCCCTAATTTTTTAGTCTCATTACTGCCCTAATAAACGATAGTAATGGACTATTTCATTTTATCTCTCCTCTTTCGCGTATTTCGACTGGTAACTCTATGTTGAAATTTTTATGAGTGTAACCGATTGATAGAAAAATACATGGGTGCCTATTCTACAGCTTACGAAATAGTATAACAATAGATTAAAGCTGTTGTGAACTAATAGTATTTAAATACATGTAAAAAATACATGTGAAGCATATTCTACAGGTCACGAAATAGTGTAACAGTAGACTAAAGCTGTTGTGAACGAATAGTATTTAAATGCATGTAACATTATGTCGCATACTTTTATGTCGCATTTTTGGGACACATTTTTCAATAAAGAGTGTTGAGAGATAAAATGGCATAGTCATTAAAATACATGTGAAGCATATTCTACAGCTTACGAAATAGTGTAACAGTAGACTAAAGCTGTTGTGAACTAATAGTAACTTATTTAAATATATGTAAAAAATACATGTGAAGCATATTCTACAGCTCACGAAATAGTGTAACAGTAGACTAAAGCTCTTGTGAACGATTAGTATTTAAATATATGTAAAAAATACATGTGAAGCCTATTCTACAAGTCACGAAATAGTGTAACAGTAGACTAAAGCTGTTCTGAACTAATATATTTAAATGCATGTAACATTATGTCGCATACTTTTATGTCACTTTTTTGGGACACATTTATCAATAAAGGGTGTTGAGAGATAAAATGGCATAGTCATTAAAATACATGTGAAGCATATTCTACAGCTTACGAAATATTGTAACAATAGATTAAAGATGTTGTGAACAAATAGTATTTAAATATATGTAAAATATACATGTGAAGCCTATTCTACAAGTCACGAAATAGTGTAACAGTAGACTAAAGCTGTTCTGAACTAATATATTTAAATGCATGTAACATTATGTCGCATACTTTTATGTCACTTTTTTGGGACACATTTATCAATAAAGGGTGTTGAGAGATAAAATGGCATAGTCATTAAAATACATGTGAAGCATATTCTACAGCTCACGAAATATTCTAACAATAGATTAAAGATGTTGTGAACAAATAGTATTTAAATATATGTAAAATATACATGTGAAGCCTATTCTACAAGTCACGAAATAGTGTAACAGTAGACTAAAGCTGTTCTGAACTAATATATTTAAATGCATGTAACATTATGTCGCATACTTTTATGTCACTTTTTTGGGACACATTTATCAATAAAGGGTGTTGAGAGATAAAATGGCATAGTCATTAAAATACATGTGAAGCATATTCTACAGCTCACGAAATATTGTAACAATAGATTAAAGATGTTGTGAACGATTAGTATTTAAATATATGTAAAAAATACATGTGAAGCCTATTCTACAAGTCACGAAATAGTGTAACAGTAGACTAAAGCTGTTCTGAACTAATATATTTAAATGCATGTAACATTATGTCGCATACTTTTATGTCACTTTTTTGGGACACATTTATCAATAAAGGGTGTTGAGAGATAAAATGGCATAGTCATTAAAATACATGTAAAGCATATTCTACAGCTTACGAAATATTGTAACAATAGATTAAAGATGTTGTGAACAAATAGTATTTAAATATATGTAAAATATACATGTGAAGCCTATTCTACAAGTCACGAAATAGTGTAACAGTAGACTAAAGCTGTTCTGAACTAATATATTTAAATGCATGTAACATTATGTCGCATACTTTTATGTCACTTTTTTGGGACACATTTTTCAATAAAGGGTGTTGAGAGATAAAATGGCATAGTCATTAAAATACATGTGAAGCATATTCTACAGCTCACGAAATATTCTAACAATAGATTAAAGATGTTGTGAACAAATAGTATTTAAATGCATGTAAAATTATGTCGATGACTTTTATGTCGCATTTTTGGGACACATTTTTCAATAAAGGATGTTGAGAGATAAAATGACATAGTCATTAATATCGTTTTAATCAGGCATTCATGGAACTAAAAAATTAGGGGGTTCAAGGGAGTTCTCCCCCTGACGAGGCTCGAACAGCCGAGTTTTTTTATACCCCATTTTTATAAAAATCATCGATTTTTCATTAAAATTTTACTTAGTTAAAAAATATTACCCTCCAGCATTTTCACACATTAAATGTTTCACCACATTAACAGTTTACTATTCTAAACAGAAATATTATTTCATTTCCATAATTAAGAGATAGATTAACAATAAAAATGCCAAATAATATTTATGATCCTTTCACTGTCATCGCTTCTAAAACATTTCGCATACACACTTTCAATTATGTAAAGCCTCTACAATAGAAGAAATATAATAACTAAGATTACAAATTAAACCTGGATTATATCCAACTTTCTTCTATTAAAAACCATCACATCTCTCATCTATTCACAAAAGGGATTAACTGCAACTAACGAATCGTAAAAATTTGCCAAACAATTCAAGTTATTTTAATAGTATAACTAATTTAAATAAATAGCTCGTCTGAATAATAATTACCTAAACGCTCCTTTGAAAATTTATTTACAATGAATTATGTATATGCGCGATTTTAAAATGCAAATCCGATTTTCAATTCGGCTTTTCATAATCGGGCCAAGCTTATTATATTAAAGCACAATTGAACATAGTCATTTTTTTTGGCCCAGTCAGAACAGGAATTAAGTACCCAGTGTTGCTTGTGATTAATTTGCATAATTAGTAGCTTGAATTGAGTTAAGTTTCGCTATTGTGCAAATTTAAGTACCTTAATGTAGAATTTTAAGGCAGGCGAAAATCCTGCGAGGTAATTTTACCAGTATAAAGCACTAAAGGGATGGTAAATATTTGTGAATTGATTTTTACTTTTTCTTAAAATTTAATAAATTATGCGACGCTAAAGGATTAGCTATTCATTATTCAAGGTATTTCCCAAAATTGATCTTATTCAGACTTTGCCTTGCGAATATGTTAACGTTATCAGCTGAATAGTAAAATGTACTGTGCTGCCATCTACCGAGGATAAATTAAAGCAAAACCTGAAATCATAGTGCATTAAAAAATACAAGAAACTGTACTGGACCACAATTGAACATCGCTTTTCTTTTTTCTCAACTCAGTACAGGGGATTAAGAGCACAGTGTTGTCACGCTGCTTGTGATTAATTTGCATAACTAGTAGCGTGAATTAAGTTAAGTTTCGGTATTGTGCAAATTTAAGTACCTTAACGTAGAATTTTAAGGTAGGAGAAAATCCAGCGAGATAATTTTATCAGTGCAAAGAACTATGTGATGGTAAATATTTTTTAATTGATTTTTACTTTGTCATAAAATCTAATAACTTATGCGACGCTAAAGGATTACCTATTCGTTATTCAAGGCATTTCCCAGAATTGATCTTTCTTTTCTTTTACAGAGACTTTCCCTTGCGCATATTTTAGCGTTATCAGCTGAATAGTAAAAATACTGTGCTGCCATCTATCGAGGTTATATTAAAGCAAAACCTAAATTGTTAGTATATTAAAAAATACAGGAAACGGTACAGCACCACAATTAAACATGGCTTTTCTTTTTTTTGTGAAGTCAGTACAAGGGATTAGGTACGAAGTGTTTCCACGCTGCCTTGTAATTAATTTGCCTAATTAATAACATAATGAGTAAGTGGAATAAGTAACCTTCACTATTCTGTAAATTTAAGTAGCTTAAGGTAAGATGATCACGTAAGAGAAAATCCAGTGAAGTAACTTTACCAGCATAAAGAACAGCATGGTTAAATATATTGTGAGGCTGGGTAAATATATAACGAACTGCATGGGTAAATATATAAAGAACTGCATGATTAAATATTATTGTAAGCATTTTTAAATATATGTGTGAGAATTGTGAATTTCCTTGTACACAGAGTAAATGAAATGAAATTCTGAAAGGAGGGGGGAAGGGGTATTTAGATATCGACGAAAAATCGATTTTGGACATAAGTAAAATTACAGTCGAACCCATGGTAAGCGGAATATTCGATTATCGGGGATCACATTGACTAACTATTACTGTTTTGAACATTCAAACTGTATTACAATAAGCGAAATATTCCTTTAACCAATATTCCATTAAGAGGGTTTGACTGTACTTAGACCAGTCTCTGCGCGATGTCACAAAATACGCATGTGTGCAATACGTAAGTGTGCGTACAATCCATCTTAAGCAGCCCTGAATTAACTTTCACTAGATATGTAGCATCTGTGACGAATTTTCGGGGAGACCCGCTGTTCTGGGTTTAAAATAGTTTAAAATTCGTATTCTAAGCTTCAAATAGTTAAATTTTGCTTTTTGTTGCATCAAAAATCGGACAACTAGAACAGTAGATACGGAGGTTTGGGTTTTCCCATTGATTTCTGTAGCAATTTCTAGCAATTTCGAGAAATATGGGTCGTAGGCGTTCGCTAACCTCAATTTTGGCCAATTTTCGCCAAAAATTTGCCAAGCTTGGCGACATTTCATCACAATCATTGCGTGCGATTATCGCAATGGGCTTGTAAAATTAGTTTTCTTGCATTAACCTGCATAATAGCCTAATATTACTCTATTTCACTTCTATGAGGCAATCAAAAGTCCCGCTTTACGAGGAATCTTCAGGAAGTAGATTCTTCTGGAAGCTTCTTGTAGCTTCTGCGTCACCTATAAATACAGGCATGACAGACCCTCAGTTCAGTGTGGATAGAGCATCCGATGAGTACGCTGCTTTGCTCTATGAATAGTGCGATGGAAGCGGTATTTTTGATGCTTTGCCTTTTGTGCCTTTTTGATGCCTTGTTTTCAAGTACCGCTGTGTTTTGAGGGACTGTATACGATATCCCTTGTATATTTCCACTGAATTTTTGCCGGTGGAAGTGTTTTATTTTGTGAGAGAAATGCTGTATTTGTGAAAGCTTCTGAACTAAGTGCATTATTTAAGCACGTTGTGTTTGTGAATTTTGTACAGCTCATGGTTCGACGAAGTTCTAGAAGCCATAAGGTTCGTGTTCCATCCAGATGAGTGAACTCTTTACTAGAACCTTCTAGACCAACTGGACTTTAAAACAACGAACCCAGGAATTAGCAGAGTAGTCTGCAAAACATTTGTACTTATCTATGTAGCTATGTATGTACTATTCGTTATGCAATTCTACAAGAATAAAAGGCGCATCTCTACAAACCGATGCGTTCGCAGAGACTTTCTTTCGTAAATATGTTTACGTTATCAATTGAATAGTAAAGAATATTATGCTGCCATCTATCGAGGTTACTTTAAAACAAAAGCTATGTTCCTACTGCATTAAAAAAACCGAAGACACTTAGGTCTTAAAATTTAATAAATTACGGGATGTTATAGAGTGTAGCTATTCGTTATTCAGGGTACTTCTCCAAACCTGAAAATTACATGTTTATCGCCGAACTTGCAAATCAGCAAGTTAAACAAAGATTCAACCAAATAAGCTCACTAGATGGCAGCACAGTATTTCCTTCCACTTCACTGATAACATTAACGTGTTAACTGATAATGTCTTAATATACGTTGTATGTATTTAAAAATACTCAACTGTAAATTGGAAAATGTCTGATTTCGAATCCACTTTGGCTAAATTTTCGTAACATCTGTACTTATGTATGCAGGTACCTATGTACTATTCGTTATGCAATTGCATGAGGATAAAAGACGCAACTCTACTAACCGTAGGGTTCGAAGACATTTTCCTGTCTTTTCTTTTACAGAGACTTTCTCTCGTAAATATGTTAACGTTATCAACTGAATAGTACAGAATATTGTGCTGCCATCTATTGAGGTTATTTTAAAACAAAGGGTAAGTTCCTATTGCATTAAAAAAAACAGAAGAAGTTATAGAGTGTAGCTCTTCTTTATTCAAGGTATTTCTCCAAAACTGAAAATTTGAATGTTTATCGCTAAACCGTCAAATCGATGATTTAAACCAGGATTCAATCAAATAAGCTCACAAGATGGCAGCACAATATTTTCTTCACTGATAACATTAACATGTTCACTGGTAATGTTTGATGTACCTAATTTATATTACAAAAACACAACTGTAAATTGGAAAATGTTTCAAATATCTTTTCTCGTGTCCTCTTTTGCAGAGACCATCACCAGCGTCCTCGGCATCACGGGCAGCAAGGTGGCGCTGCCGTGCAACATCACACCCCCCGTCAGCGACGACGCCGTGGCGCTGATACTCTGGTACAAGGACGACATCACGAAGCCCATCTACAGCGTGGACGCCCGAAAGACGAGCGTGGAGCTGGCCAAGCACGTGACCGGCGAGGCCGTGTCCACGAGGGTCAGCCTCGGACTGGACGAGAGCCCCTCCATGCTCTACCTGGAGAGCCTGACGGAGGAGGACGAAGGGGAGTACAGGTGCAGGGTGGATTTTCGGAGGGCCAGGAGCAGAAACGGCATCGTTTTCCTTCAACTCGTTGGTGAGTACTTTTACCTTGAGTTTTGGTGAGCAAATCGTTCCTTTTTTTAAGGATTCGGTCCATTTAGTGAGAAAATCTGTCGAATTCGGTCCTTTTAGAGCGAATCCGAAATATAATTGAAATGACTCATTTCGATCTGAATTCGGACTCGGTACAAAAAGACTCATTTTCAAAGCGAATCCGGACTTGAGCTTATATAGTTGCAGTTATGTTACGGCAGAGTTACGGGAGGTATGTCTGCGTACGGCGGGAGCGCAGATAACTTGGTGAACTAGGGCGTAGCATTACTGAAAATGTTGGGGGATTCGGCACATAGGATTTGGGTGCACATACTGAATTGAAAAACGGAAAAGGGAATTTTCTTTTGAATTTTTATACAAATGTTGAGAATCACAAGTTTTTGTGACAAAGTTGGGGCACGTCCCACCCCCTCCCCGCCGATACTACATGTTGGAGGACTTTCTGAGACAGTTCTAACGCACAGTCATGTCGCATCTGTAAAAAAACGCCCAAAATTCGGATAGTTTGATCAACACCCGCGCGGTAGACCCCAGCATCGAATATTCACACTTCAGCCATCTACGTCTAATCTTTTCGATTATGGTTTGCCCGATTGGGGACTCTGTACGAATTCGGACTTGGAACGAATCTTTTTGTGTCAGACAGTTTTGCTCTGGACATATTTACCCCCGGATTCGGTGCAGAAGAGTGACACATCACTACTTCGGATAGTTCATGCAGCTAGTCACTTACGAGACAATTCCGGAAAGTATAGATACTTCACCGATAGCAGAAAAATTTTGGATTTAGTTTTCCTTCAACTAGTTAGTGAATGTTTGGAAATTTTCTTACCTTCAGGTTAGTTCGCGGATTTGGATTTATTGGGGCCTTATTACGAATTACTTAAAGCGGATGCTGGTATGATACCAAAGTACCTTTATTTCACTTTGTTTGTTTATTTACAGGGTGGCCATAATTAAACTGTAAGTGCTCAAGGGTTGCTGGAGAGAAAACTACCAAGAAATATTCCAGTGAAACTTGGTTACCTACACGTTTCAGAACATGCGCAAGTCAAATATGAAAAAAAAAACTCGCATTTTCACCCGATAGATGGCTCTATATCGTGTTTGAATGCTTATTGACGTCGTATATGCACATTTTAAGCCCATCGAACAGTGTAAAAACAAGACCCCATTGAGTAATGGTCAATCATGACTCTGAATAAGAAGGAACGTGCATTGTTAGTGAAGATATTCTATCAGAATGGTAGTTATTATTCAGGTACTCTGAAATATTACCGGCGTACGTAACCATTAAGAAGAGGTCCAATGAGTGTCAATGAGAATAAATAATGCTTTAATTGTTTTCCAAAGCGTCTTTATGAATTGTTTAATTTGTGATCTTGATTTACGTTCATTTTTTATTACATATTACTGTAAATATTTAATGACTGAAGCGAATTGTATGGAATTCTGATAAACTCTAAATTGTGTTTTATATATATGCCTTCTCCATGTGTCATATGCCTCTTAGAATGTCACTATGCTCTGTCTATCAGTTTGGGAAGTTGTATGTGCCACCGGTGAGTTTTGAAATACGGCACAGCGCCATCTATCGGGTGAAAATGACAAATTTTTTTTATATTTGACTTGCTTATGTTCTGAAACGTGTAGATACCAAATTTTACTAGAATTATCTCTGTAGTTTTCTCTCCAGCACCCCTTGAACCCTTGCAGTTTAATTATGGCCACCCTGTATTTATTTCCGATGAAACGATACAGCGCTGAAAATGGGAATATGTTACGCAGTACTCTCTTTCTAGTTTTGGAAACCCTATTTCTATATTTTTTGGATGCCAAACTGGCCTTACAAGTTCGATCACGTTTTTTGATAATTTTGATTTGATATCCCGTTTTCTTTCATGTAAAGATGATACGTTGTTCATTTCGTTTTCTTACTCTCCTGTAAAATTTCGAAAATATTAGAACTCCTCTTTTAAAATCAACTTATTCAGGTATAGATTGCCTTTCATCTTTATTTCATCGAAAGTGTACACTCAAGATGAAAGATCAAACAAACTGACTCCTAAACCGAATTTTGATGAAAGCGTCTTTAAACTCGAACTGATGACTCATTCTCAGTGAAGGCTAGATGAAAAATCTAAACAAACTATCCGTTCATTTCCTCCACCCCATTTACTGCGTCACTGGAAAATTCCCGGTTAAAAGGGCTTGCACACTCCCAACAATGACAATGCACGCGATGTGAAACCACCGAACTAGATCTAGATATGCAAAGAAGCACGAGCTTTGGCAGAATATTTTCCAGATGTGAGCAAAGATTAGTTCGACATATGGTTACCGTGTTTAAAAGATAAAAAAACAGGGAATTTTTTACGGCATACAAAATTCCAGGGTGGTGTGATATCCTCCTTGTCCAATGCTGCCGACACCCTCGCAAACAAGGATTATCATGCTGTATGACCTCAGTCGAAGTTATTCACTTTGAACGTAGTATATCAAAATTAATACTGTGTTTGACCAACACCTTCTAGATATTGCAGTCCTGAGCAGAAGCTTTTACGTCATCCATAGGTCTTTCAAGATGACGTCATCACAGTTTTACTTTCACAAAGTAAAACTATTTAAAATTTCTGGTGAATGATACAAATTTCAGAAAACATCTTAAGCTAAAGATTGAAAAAATTAAAATACCTATCTGATAAAAAATAATTTATTATGATCTATTTCTACATCATATTATATAATGACTTATAGTTGAAATTTATTATTTATCGTAAAATTCAATTTTCTATCTTAAATCATTAAAATGCTTTATGCGGGAGTAAACTCTACAAATTTTGAATAGTTTTACTGTGTGAAAATAAATGTGTCATGTCATTTTAGTGAACATCACACATCTATTTTCACACGGTCTGGAGATTTGGTAGGTTTTCTACATATGTAACGTGAATACGCGTTAGAAACCCTTAGAAAGTCCTCCTGCCAAGGCATCCCTCATTTCAGGAACATACGCCTCGCGCAGGTTTGCCTTAATCACACACAATCACAATTATATTCACAAACGTGTGATGACGTCATTTCAGTGGACCTAGTGATGACGTAAAAGTTTCTGTTCTCAGGCATTGCATATGTAAGAGGTGTTGGTTTAACGTGCTTTTACATTTATCCACGAGCACAGGGTGAGTATGGCCAAAATAATTGTCAAATTTGACTTTTCCTTCAACATTTGAATACCAAAACTTTTTTTTATCGATCACAAAACTTTCCTTCGTTCTCGATCAGTTTTATTTCGAACAAAGGAAGTAAAAACATAAAAAAAATGAGAGTTTCCACTTTTTAAAACTTCGTAAGATGTCACCATCTTTGAATAATAGCTTGTGATAAAAAGAACAGGTAAAATAATTTTAAAAAGATACCTGTGGAGAGAAGAATCAAAAATCCCCCCCCCTCCCAAACTAAAAGGAGAAATCGATTTTAATTTAGCTACGGTGGAGGGAGCATTGTATTATGTACCATAGGTGCGTTAAAAAATGGTTAACATGTCTAATAGTAGAGAGATCAGTTGCCGAAGACTTTAAAATATAGCTTTTGAACCAGCTTAAAGGTGACAATAAACGACATCTGGATACACTTAAGTGAGCTATACGCTTAAAGGAGACAATAAGATATTTTGTAAAATTTGTTTAACTTACCAGAAGTTTTAAATAGTTTTACTTTGCGAAAGTAAAACTGTGATGACGTTATCTTAGAAGACCTAAAGATGACGTAAACGCTTGAAAGGGCCAAAGTTTGTAAGCCAAATATAATTTATAATCTATAAGTTAGATAAAAAGTACTCTTGCATTATCCCTGAACATAAATCAGAAAAATCACTAACGATAATTGATTTCTGTAAGTCAATAGACTGTAAGTGGTAACTATTCTTACCACGGACTTAGATAGGGTTAACAAACAGAACAAAGAGACAAAATGCATAAGCTAAATGTAATTTATAATCTATATGTTTGATAAATGTACTTGTCCATTATCCCTGAACAATAATCAGAAAATTCACTAATGATAATTGATTTCTGTAAGTCCACAGATTGAAGGTGGTAAGTATTCTTACCATGGCCTTAGAAAAGGTTAACAAACAGAACAAAGAGCCAAAGTTTACAATCCAGATGTAGTTTATAATCTATATGTTTGATAAAAGTACTTGTCCATTATCCCTGAACAATAATCAGAAAATTCACTAATGATAATCGATTTCTGTAATTCAACAGACTGTAGATGGTAAGTATTCTTAGCACAATCTTAGAAAGGGTTAACAAACAGAACAAAGAACCAAACTTTATCAGCCAAATATTATTTATAATCTATAAGTTTGATAAAAAGTATTTGTGCATTATCCCTGAACATAAATCAAAAATTCACTAACGATAATTGATTTCTTTAAGTCAACAGACTGTAGGTGGTTAACTTACCACGGTCTTAGAAAGGGTTAACAAACAGAACAAAGACAAGCAAACGAAAATTAAACATTATTAATATAGAATTAAAAGCGATGATTCATGTGCTCAGTTTTCGAATAATTATGCAAGCTTTCTTTAAAAATACGTACCAAATTAAAGTTTATAAACTAAATCTAATTTATAATCTATATGTTTGATAAAAGTACTTATCCACTATCCCTGAACAAAAATCAGACAATTCACTAATGATAATTGATTTCTGTAAGTCAACAGACTGTAGGTGGTAAGTATTCTTACCACGGCATTAGAAAAGGTTAACAAACAGAACAAAGTGAAAAAAATTATAAGCCAAATGTAATTTATAATCTATATATTTGATAAATGTACTTGTCCATTATCCCTGAACAAATCAGAAAATTCACTAATGATAATTTATTTCTATAATCAACAGAGTATATGTGGTAAGCATTCTTACCACTGCTTTAGTAAGGGTTAACAAACTGAACAAAGACAAGCAAACAAAAATACACATTATTAATTTTTATTGGAAACTCCCACCCCGCCTCTCTAAATATCTTTAATCACGTTTCTAAAAAATATCTTAAAAAAGTATCCACTTTTTAAAGAAGTCATAAGATGTCACCATCTTTGAATAATAGCTTATGATAAAGAACAGCGAAAATAATTTTAAAAAGATAGCTGTTAAGAGAAGAATCAAAAATACTCCCCCCTCCCCCTCAACTGAAAGGAGAAATCGATTGCAAATCGACTTACGGCTAGTGGAATATTGTATAATCTATCATAGGTGTGCTAAAAAACGGCTGACAAGTCGAATAGCAGAGTGATCAGTTGTCGAAGCTTTCAAATTATAGGTTTTTTTTTTTTTTAACCAGCTTGAAGGAAGCTATAGAAACGATATCTGACACTTAATCTAAATATCGATATTGAGAATGGCGTGGATGCTAAAATTTATTCCAGGAAATTTCGGTCATTTTGAAAATGTTTTTTTATTCAACTGCTTTTTTGCGAAATAAATTAAGTTGTTGTTATAGCAAAACATTTCAGCATGCAGATTTCTGTGGAAGTATTTATTTTGTAAAAAAACCCTGAGTTCATTTTTACTGGTTACGGGTTGAAGCATGTATATCTTTACGAATTTTCGGGACAACTACGTTGTTCTGGGGTTTCAAATAGTTTAAAATTCGTATTGTACGCGTCCAATAGTTAAATTTTGCTTTTTGTTGCGTCCATATGGATCCACTAGAACCGGGGATACGGAGGTTCGGTTTTTCCCATTGATTTCTATAGCAATTTCTAGAAATCTGGAGAATGGTAACCTCACTTTTAAGGACTTATTTTTGGCACCCAATTGGACGATATTTCTCCAAAAGTCGCCAAACTTGGCGACATTTGATCATTGGGCACGTTTTTCCCATAGTGGACTGGTAAAATTAGCTTTCTCAGCATTAGCATACATAATAGCGTGATATTAATCCTCTGTGACGTAATCATAATGGAGTCTGTTCTAGTATATTCGACGGATGGTTCTCTCTGGAACCTTCTACGGTGTTCGTCGCAACCTATTAAAGAACAGCTGATTTCCCAGCTCTCTCTCAGTCTTGCTTCTGCTTCCGTCAATAGCAGATGTCCGTGTAAGCTTAAGGCTTTGTATGGACGCTATAGAAGCGGTGTTTTCACTCGTTTATGAAGCTTTGTTTTTAAGTGATGTGTGCCAATTCTTCATTGCTGAGTCTTGAGGGACTGTTTATTATTTCTCTCGTAAGTATTCACTGAATATTTGCCTGTGGTTTAATTTATGTCAGAAATACAGCATTTGTGAATGCTTCTGTACTGAGCAGATTGTAAGCACATTACTGGCTGATTGTGCTTGTGAATTTCGTACAGCTGATTGCTTGAATAAGTTCTAGAAGCCATGAATTTCGTGTTCGATCCTGACAATTGGACTGTTTACTAGAACTTTGTATTCCTACTGGACTTTAGAACGACGAAGCCAGGAAATTAGCAGAGTGTTCTGCAACAATATGCACGTTTCTATGGATGTTGCAGAGCACACAAAATGACTAGCCGCACAGCCTGACTAAAGTAGGGTGAGGCTGGGCAGCTGCCCCGTGATTCCCCATATATAAGAGAGATCGACATCAGGAAATGAAGTATTTTAGTCTGTTGAAGAAATGTGTAAATATTTTCTAAATTTGAAGATTAAAAAAGATTTTGTGCTCCCTTGAGTAAAATCATGGAGATGTGAATTATAAGAGACGCGAGCATCTATATAAATAAAATTACACTTTTGTCTGTACATTTCTTGGAATTCAAAAATTTTGCGATTTCTATCCGTTTCAAGCACCCGGGAATCCGATGCGACCCTCAAAAAAAAGTTTGTCTGTCTGTCATTCTGTCGTTCTGTCGTTCTGTCATTCTGTCCGTGACGCTTTTTCTGTTTAAGCATCACGTAAAAACGGCTGAAGCGAATGATATGAAATTGGGTGTCATGATAGGTGGTCACTCAACTTAAAACATAGGCGTGCAATTTTTAAAAAATCTTGATTGGATTTTGAGATTTTGCGAAAATCGTTTCAAACTGCGTAAATTTGTGTTCAAGCATCACGTAAAAACGACTGAAGCGAATGATACGAAATTGGGTGTCATGATAGGTGGTCACTCATCTTAAAACATAGGCGTGGAATTTTTAAAAAAATCTTGATTGGATTTTCAGATTTTGCGAAAATCGTTTCAAACTGCGTAAATTTGTGTTCGAGCATCACGTAAAAACGACTGAAGCGAATGATACGGAATTGGGTATCATGATAGGTGGTCACTCAACTTAAAACATAGGCGTCGAATTTTTAAAAATTTTCATTAGATTTTCAGATTTTGCGAAAATCGTTTCAAACTGCGTAAATTTGTGTTCGCACATCACGTAATAACTGCAAAGGTGAAAAAATGATATTGGATGAAATGATAGGTGGTCACTGACCTTAAACTATAAGCATCTAATTTTAAAAAATCGATCCGATTTCGAGATTTTGCGAAAATCGTTTAAAACTGAGTGTATCTTTGTTCCCGCATTACGTAATAACGACTAAAGCGAATGATATGAAATTTGGTCACAGGATAGATGGTTGCTCAAAATAAACTATAGGTATCCAATTTTTTAAACATTTTCATTAGATTTTGAGATTTTGTGAAAATTCTCTCAAAATACGTTTATATTTCTTCAAACATCGCGTAATAACGACTCATACGAATGATACGAAATTGAGTGATAGGATAGGTAGTTGTTAATCTTAATTTATAGGCGTTGAATTTTTAAAATATTTTGATTACATTTGGAGATTTTGCGAAAATCGTTTTAAAATGCTGAAATTTTGTTCCAGCATCACGAAATGAAGACTTCAGGGAATGAAACGAAATTGGGTGACAGGATAGGTTGTCACTCCACTTAAATTCTAGGCTTCCAATTTTTCAAAGATGTTGATTAGATTTTGAGATTTTGCGAAAATTATTTCTATATTCGTAAATATTCGTTCGCGCATTCCATAATTACGACTCAAGCGAACGAAATGATATTACTTAGTGACTCTCTTAACCTGTAATATTTTAACAATACATGAAAATGATAACTTCGCTTTCTTTACTTTGGCAACATACTCCATCCATTCTGTGTACTCCTACAATGCTGACGAAAGTTCTTGCTTTTTGGAAATTTGCATTCACTAACCCGTCAATGACGGGTACTTCAGCTAGTAGGCTATGTAATTGCTCGCGATTCCGTCAGTTTACTTGTATTGGATTAAGTTTTAAGGTTTTGGCGCTATTTATCTCAGCCAAGTTGTTGTTGTCGCCAATGTGTCATTCTCTGCTGGCGTCATTTTTAATTGATTCCATCTTAATTTCACGGTCCTTATAGGACGTATTTTTATTTCGCTGAGCCACCACCATCCGTTGTAATAAGTTTATGTTTCAATAGTATGTTTTAAATAAAATAGTTTTAAGCATTCTAATGTATTTATTAGCACTTCAGTAACGTTTCGAATAGAGTATCTCATTTATCTTCATAAGAAATTTGAGGACTAGCTTATGTAACTACAAATCTCACTTCATTCGGGTGCTATTTCTTTGAAGCACGGGGTTTTTGTCTACGTAGCGCGCCGTGGTCACTTTTCCGTTGGATTCATGTTTTCTGCAGAGTGATTGGATATTTCTAACGGAAACATGGATTGATTCAGGTGATTTTCAAATACCAGGTTCACTCGGGTCGAACGGACAGAAAGTGGCTTCCCAAACAGAAAGCCATCTGGAGTTATGATTTTTATAAAGGAAAACTTCATGAAACACTTTACGGGTTCACACACGAAAAAGATCAATTATATTCAAATGATCATTGCGTATATTCAAGATGAAGTGAGATTTGTAGTTACATGAGCTAGTCCTCAAATTTCTTATGAAGGAAAATGAGATACTCTATTCGAAACGTTACTGAAGGAGGATGATCGTAAGACTTTTTTAGCATAGGATATTTTAACATAGAATTAAGATGCGATGAAGGATAAAATTTCATAACTGAAATGGATACTTTAGATTTTCCAATACGCATTCATCCAAAACATTTAACTAATAGGGACTAGAAATGAATTCGGGCTCATTTTTTGAAGCCCGAGCCCGAGGACTTTTAATCCGAGCCCTCCCGAGCCCGAGCAATATTATATAAGTCGGAGCCCGAGCCCGCCCGAGCCCGAGCAATATTATATAAGTCGGAGCCCGAGCCCGAAATTTCAGCTAAAGATAAAAAAAATCCAATTACCTACTTCATTGATAGAATACAATGAATTTTGCCGTTTGTGCAAATTAAAGACAATTATAGTTGCAAACTCTCATTGCACTTTCTAATTCTTTACATGTCCATGTTTATCCAATAATGTCGGATCTCATGACTAACTAATCAATATAAGCCGCCGTTGTGAAATATCCAAAGAGCTTCACGCACCTTCTAGGCTCTAGTGCCGCTATTTATTTTAATAAGTAGTCAACTCCGGTTATAGTGAACCCGGATATAGTGAAACATCAGCTATAGTGAATGCAAACCATTAGTCCCGAATCACGCACAGTATCTTTATTTATCATGAAGACACTTGGGTTTGGTGAACTTCTGATATAGTGGACGAAATTGGATGGTCCCTAGTGGTTCACTATAACGGGAGTTGACTGTACTTTTATTTTCCTCATGAATCACTTTTTAAAATCTGTTTCAAGGAGTATGTTCAATAAAGGAGAAATTTTTCAAGAGCCCGAGCCCGGATGCAATTGTGAATTACAGAGCCCGAGCCCGGTTCGGGCCCGGGCTCGGGCTCGGGCTTTCGGGCTCGGGCTTTCGGGCTCGGGCTGAGCCCGTCTCATCTCTGATAGGGGCCAAACAACAGTGGATGCCATTTTCAGCAACAAAATGATGCGAACAGGAGTCTGTATGAGCACTTACACTTACCATTTTTCTCTATATGGCAGAATGGATTGAATAGATTTAAAAAAAAAAATGAAATTCTTCCAGCCGAGTGCTTCAATAAAATCTGGAAGAATCTCAGATTTTATTTTAATAATTTTTACTTTCCGAACATGTACCATGTAAGGAAAGTATTGTCGAAAAAATTCGAATTCGAGATTTTGGTGTATTTACACGTTTTGTGGTCTTCTGAATTCATTTATGCTATTTTTACAAGATGTATGTATGTATGTATGTGTGTATGTGTGTGTGTGTGTGTGTATGTGTGTGTGTATGTGAGTGAACACGATAGCTCCTGAACGGGGCATGCGATGGAGCTCAAATTGGGTATATATATTATAAACCACCGTCGCAAGACCGGTATTGATTTGGGTGTGTATTGGACTTATAGTTTTTCTACAGGGCTACGACAAAGATTTCTTTTACATTATGGCCTATGGGGGAAAATTCTGGAAAGTGCGCTAGCGTTTAAACGGTACATTCGATTGAGCTCAAATTGGGTATACATGTTACTAACCACCATCGTAAGAGCGGTATTGATTTTGATGTGTATAGGACTTATAGTTTTTCTACAGGGCTACGACAAAGATTTCTTTTACATTATGGGCTATGGGGAGAAATTCTTGAAGGTGCGCTAGCGTTTAAACGGTGCATTCGATTGAGCTTCAATTTGGTATATATATTGAATTATTCATCGATTCAAATTTATTTAAATGCTTGGTAATGATCTTAATCGTAAGTGTTCGGAAAGTCGAGTGGAGTCACGCCAGATTTTTTTTATATTGCAACTAAGTGTATAGAACCGGGATTTCTAATCGTAACAACGTACTTTAATAATTACACAATAGCCAAATATCTTAATTATGGCCTCCACTACCGACTTCTAGTTCTATTTATAAAAATACATCAAAGCATATACATTAGATTGAAACAACACACACCCATGTTTCCATATTACGAGTTCTTTTACAACACATATTTCGTTCCCACATCTCTTAATTGCTCTGTTCCGCCATCTCATCAAACACGTAACTTTTCTTCCAGGACTGTAGAGAATATATACGTTTGGTCTTACGCCACTGACAGCTGTATTTTACTGTCACGTGCCGGCCGGCAATAAAATAAGAGTAAGGGTTATTGCAGGCGCATAAAATAACCATGCAGTTATTTATTGTCGGCCGCATTATTTTATGTGAGCCGAAAGTAGTGTTCGAGAGGGAAATGCTGTTACTTATTTTGTTGCTTATTATTCTATCGGTTCTACTGCCATTTTTTTTTGTTTTGCTGCAGGAGATAGAATAATATAATGGTTCTCGATTTTGTCTCAGTGAATAGGAAAGCGTAACTGGATAAATTTTAAGGAGACTTGAGACTAATGTCTCTTTTACTTCCTTGTATGGTGATGGCAAAAATCTCGGTATGTGAGATTTTGTTATAACTAAAAAGTGAAAAATAGATACAGTCCAACCTCGAATTAACAAATTGATTGGGACCCACAATTCCGTTCGTTACATCGAATATCAATCTTTGTTGCTTATTATTCTATCGGTTCTACTGCCATTTTTTTCTGTTTTGCTGCAGGAGATGGAATAATATAATGGTTCTCAATTTTGTCTCAGTGAATAGGAGAGCGTAACTGGATAATTTTTAAGGAGACTTGAGACTAATGTCTCTTTTACTTCCTTGTATGGTGATGGCAAAAATCTCGGTATGTGAGATTTTGATATAACTAAAAAGTGAAAAATAGATACAGTCCAACCTCGAATTAACGAATTGATTGGGACCCACAATTCCGTTCGTTACATCGAATATCAATCTTTGTAAAGAGTATGGTATAAAAATATCAATGGAAGTTACCCTTAGATATTGATATGAAAAAAAAAATGATTATTGTTAACTGCGAGCTTAAAAATTAAAAGTTTAGGAGATCAACTTTGAAATTATCGACATTCTTTAATGTTACTTGTTGTTTAAACTTAATACATACATACTTATTGGCACTTTGGAAAGAAATCCTTGATAGTGCTTTGTTTTTGTGGCTGTGTTTTGAAGGCACATAAAATTTCCGAAACTTTGTGCCGATATTAATTTTGTGTGCGAAACGTATTAATTTTATGTACGAACTTTATTTCAGCGATTGTTGTTCGTTAAACCAAAGCTAAAAATTCGTAAATTTTAGCACCCTTTTTGTCGGTACAGAAAAAATATTTGTTAAATCGGAGAATTAGTTAATTCAAAGTACGTTAAATAGAGGTTCGGCTGTATAGTTAAAAAAAAAAAAAAAAAAAAAAAAAAAAAAAAAAAAAAAAACTAAAAACACGCTTTAGTGATCCATTGAACTCACTAAAAAGTGAAAAATAATTCTCAATATATAAAAACAAATTAATGAACGGAAAATAATATTATTCTGAAAAAAAAAGTGGGGCGCTTTGTGCTCTATTTTTTGTATCATTTTTGTACCCATCGTACCGATCGAATATACTGAAAAGCTGATATAGGGAGCACCCCACGCTTTTTTCGCAATAATACTATTTTTCGTTCATTCATTTATTTCTATACTAAGAAATATTTTTCACTTTTTAGTGAGTTCAATTTATCACTAAAGCGTGTTTTTTTTAGTTTTTTTAAGCTATATTTTTATTTTTCACTTTTTAGTTCGATTTACTATAAAAGCGTGTTTTATAGTTTTTTCTAAACTGTATGTATTTAAAATTTATTTTTAATTTTCGATATCTTCCATAAGACACTAAGGAACTTTCAGCTGGAATGTACAGACTGTGAGATAATTCATTTTCACTGTGCAGCAGTGGCGTAGCCAGGATTTCATTTTGGGGTGAGCTGGGTATCCATGAATTTTTATTTGAAAGGTCATAATACATGACAGAAACAATAATTTATTTTACAAAATTTTCATAATTTTTTCAAGAAAATTTTATCAAAATTTCATGCTTACGCCAACTGCTGTACACTTCATACCTCTCAATATTTAGTAACTCCCTTCGCACTGCATACTCCTGTAGCATTTTTCTGTCTTTACTAGCAAAAGTTTTACTGAATTTCAAAAATTCACTGAAATAGGGCCAATTATTTACAAAAACGCTGAATTTTTTTTTAGAAAGAAAAACAATTTTTTGTATAAAAGTTACTATAAATTTATTAATTTCATGCGTATAACATTTGCTACAGAACACACTTTAGTATTAATAGAACGTTTATGTAAAATTTCATTAAGATAGCTTTAAAACTTTTAGAGTAGTTACAGTTATAGGTACGCAAGGTAACAAAAATTTCAGACACATTTTTACAGACATTCAGACACAAAAATAACACGTTTTTCCAGAAAATGCATTTAAAGTTTTTATTTTAAAATCGATGTTCAAATGCAAAGAACATTCAAAACAGCGCTATCTTCATTTCTGTTTATCGTGGTAGCAAACGTAAAACAGTTTTGGAATCTTAGGAATAGGATCTTTCAAATGCAACAATAAAAAAGATAACTCGGCTGTTCGAGCCTCGTCAGGGGGAGACCCCTCCCCTGAACCCCCCTTATTTTTTAGTTTCATGATTGCCCTATTAAAACGGTATTAATGGACTATGTCATTTTATTTCTCATATTTCGTCTAACCTGAACCCTATTTTGACTGGGTACCCTATTTTGAAATTTTTATGACTGTAACCTATTGATAGAAAAATACATGGGATGCCATGCCTATTCTACAGCTTCCGAAATATTGTAACAATAGATTAAAGCTGTTGTGAACTAATAGTATTTAAATATATGTAAAATTATGTCGCATTTTTGGGACAATTTTCCATAAAGCGGGTGAGAGATAAAATGACATAGTCATTAAAAATACATGTGATGCATATTCTACAGCTTACAAAACATTGTAACAATAGATGAAAGCTGTTGTGAACTAATAGTATTTAAATATATGTAAAAAATACATGGGGTGCCTATTCTAAAGCTTACGAAATAGTGTAACAATAGATGAAAGCTGTTGTGAACTAATAGTATTTAAATATATGTAAAAAATACATGGGGTGCCTATTCTAAAGCTTACGAAATAGTGTAACAATAGATGAAAGCTGTTGTGAACTAATAGTATTTAAATATATGTAAAAAATACATGGGGTGCCTATTCTAAAGCTTACGAAATAGTGTAACAATAGATGAAAGCTGTTGTGAACTAATAGTATTTAAATATATGTAAAAAATACATGGGATGCCTATTCTACAGCTTACGAAATAGTGTAACCATAGATTAAAGCTGTTGTGAACTAATAGTATTTAAATATATGTAAAAAATACATGGGGTGCCTATTCTAAAGCTTACGAAATAGTGTAACAATAGATGAAAGCTGTTGTGAACTAATAGTATTTAAATATATGTAAAATTATGTCTCATTTTTATGTCGCTTTTGGAGGACACACTTTTCGGATAATTTTCAATAAAGGGGTTGAGAGATAAAATGACATAGTCATTAAAAAAATCCAAACGCCATTTTCCGATAGCACACAAACTAAATACGTTTTATTCAGATTTATTCAACGCAGCTACTAGCACCCCTAACGACAACTGAAACGCATGCTAACAATGAAGTATTCTAACACTCCCAGAATTCCAAATCAGAGTTAATTGTTCGCTTGCCTTATAAATCCACGTCAGTGAGTTGTTTGCTAGCATGCCCATATTGTAAATGATTTCCCAGAGAACGGGAACTGGCGGAATTTGCATATTTACAGGCGTTTAATCAAATCGTTCTGTGCTCGAATGTGAGAGAGAAACGCTGATTGAATTTAGACATGTCTTTTCATGTCTTATCGATGGTCTGTCAGACAGTCAATGTTAAGTGAAGTGTTGCGACTAGCAAAGGAAAAAAAGAGGAGAAATGCGGTTAGTTCACTTTGGTGAAATGCGATTTGTTTTTTCTGTTTCGTTTAGGGAGTTTCGTTTTCTGTGATGAATTGCTCTGTTCGAGGCGGAAAATTCCTTGATGGAATTTCACGACATGCATTTACGACAATCCATCAATATAAATAAAGAAGATTTGTTAGGTTGAGTGAACTGGAATTGTTACATCGTTCAACGCTAGCATTAGGGCGTTTTTCTTTATACATTCAGTTACTGAGAGAGATTAAAAAGAACGCTTGTCTGGAACATGAGGACTAAATTATCCCTAATGGTCCTATCTTTAAAATATACAGGTTGGTTACGATTAAGCATCCCGCCATGGCTACGCCACTGAGGTGGCGTTTTGCATGAAAAACGGCAAATTTACTGATGCAAATGGCTAATTCGAACTATACAAACACTTTTAATATTTATTCAAAAGTTTTTGGGTATTTATTTACTCATTTGGGTATTAATTGGGCTGATTTCACCATGCAAAGTGCCCTCTAGTGGGCATTTTTTTAACTAAACGTTCGAAAAAATTCAGTGGTTGCCTTAAGAATTTAAATTTGTTTTGAATTCTTAAAGTAAAAACTAAGAAATAATATATATATAACTCGGCTTTTCGAGCCTCGTCAGGGAGAGATCTCCCACCTGCACCCCCCTTCATTTTTTAGTTTCATTATTGCCATATTAAAATGATATTAACTGACTACGTCATTTTATCTCTCATCTTTCGTGTATTTCGCCTGGTAACCCTATGTTGAAAGTTTTACGATTGTACCCTATTTATAGAAAAATATATGGGATGTCTATTCTACAGCTTACGAAATATTGTAACAATACATTAAAGATGTTGTGAACCAATAGTATTTAAATATATGTAAAATTATGTCTCATTTTTATGTCGCTTTTTTGGGGACACACTTTTCGGATAATTTTCCATAAAGGGGGTGAGATAAAATGACATAGTCATTAAAAAAATCCAAACGCCATTTTCCGATAGCACACAAACTAAATATGTTTTATTCAGATTTATTCAACGCAGCTACTAGCACCCCTAACGCCAACTGAAACGCATGCTAACAATGAAGTGTTCTAACTCTCCCAGAATTCCAAATCAGAGTTAATTGTTCGCTTGCCTTATAAATCCACGTCTGTCAGTTGTTTGCTAGCATGCCCCCGCTGTAAATGATTTCCCAGAGAACGGGAACTGGCGGAATTTGCATATTTACAGGCGTTTAATCAAATAGTTCTGTGCTCGAATGTGAGAGAGAAACGCTGATTGAATTTAGACATGTCTTTTCATGTCTTATCGATGGTCTGTCAGACAGTCAATGTTAAGTGAAGTGTTGCGACTAGCAAAGGAAAAAAGGAGAAATGCGGTTAGTTCACTTTGGTGAAATGCGATTTGTTTTTTTCGTTTCGTTTAGGGAGTTTCGATTCTGTGATGAATTGCTCTGTTCGAGACGGAAAACTCCTTGATGGAATTTCACGACATGCATTTACGACAATCCATCAATATAAATAAAGAAGATTTGTTAGGTTGAGTGAACTGGAATTGTTACATCGTTCAACGCTAGCATTAGGGCGTTTTTCTTTATACATTCAGTTACTGGGAGAGATTAAAAAGAACGCTTGTCTGGAAAATAGGACTAAATTATCCTTAATGGTCCTATGTTTAAAATATACAGGTTGGTTACGATTAAGCATCTCCCCATGGCTACGCCACTGAGGTGGCGTTTTGCATGAAAAACGGCAAATTTACTGATGCAAATGGCTAATTCGAACTATACAAACAATTTTAATATTTATTCAAAAGTTTTTGGCTATTTATTTACTCATTTGGGTATTAATTGGGCTGATTTCACCATGCAAAGTGCCCTCTAGTGGGCATTTTTTTAACTAAACGTTCGAAAAAATTCAGTGGTTGCCTTAAGAATTTAAATTTGTTTTGAATTCTTAAAGTAAAAACTAAGAAATAATATATATATAACTCGGCTTTTCGAGCCTCGTCAGGGAGAGATCTCCCCCCTGCACCCCCCTTCATTTTTTAGTTTCATTATTGCCATATTAAAATGATATTAACTGACTACGTCATTTTATCTCTTATCTTTCGTGTATTTCGCCTGGTAACCCTATGTTGAAAGTTTTACGATTGTACCCTATTTATAGAAAAATATATGGGATGTCTATTCTACAGCTTACGAAATATTGTCACAATAGATTGAAGCTGTTGTGAACGAATAGTATTTAAATATATGTATGATTATACCTCATTTTTATGTGGCTTTTTGGGGACACAATTTTCGGATAATTTTCAATAAAAGGGGTGAGAGATAAAATGACATTCATTTAAAAATCGAAACGCCATTTTCCGTTAGTACACAACTATGTTTTATTCAGATTTATTCAACGCAGCTACTAGCACCCCTAACGCCAACTGAAATGCATGGTAACAATGAAGTGTTCTAACTCTCCCAGAATTCCAAATCAGAGTTAATTGTTCGCTTGCCTTATAAATCCACGTCTGTCAGTTGTTTGCTAGCATGCCCCCATTGTAAATGATTTCCCAGAGAACGGGAACTGGCGGAATTTGCATATTTACAGGCGTTTAATCAAATAGTTCTGTGCTCGAATGTGAGAGAGAAACGCTGATTGAATTTAGACATGTCTTTTCATGTCTTATCGATGGTCTGTCAGACAGTCAATGTTAAGTGAAGTGTTGCGACTAGCAAAGGAAAAAAAGGAGAAATGCGGTTAGTTCACTTTGGTGAAATGCGATCTGCTTTTTCCGTTTCGTTTAGGGAGTTTCGTTTTCTGTGATGAATTGCTCTGTTCGAGACGGAAAATTCCTTGATGGAATTTCACGACATGCATTTACGACTATCTATCAATGTAGATAAAGAAGATTTGTTAGGTTGAGTTAAGCGGATTGTTAGACCGTTCAACGCTTGCATTAGGTCGTTTCTTTATACCTTCACTTACTCAAAGCGATTAAAAAGACCGCTTGTCTGGAACATACGATTAAATTATCCTTAATGGTCCTATGTTTAAAATATACAGGTTGGTTACAATTAAACTTCCTCTATGAACAGTGCTCTATAGGTAAAACCAGCGAATGGATTGTAACCAAAATGGGTATATTGGCTATACATGATATCCGCTTGAGGAATATGTAAAAAAAAAATAATAGTTCAAAATTTGCCCACTAGGTGGCGTTTTGCATAAAAAATGGCCACTGTAATGATAGAAATGGCGAATTCAAACTATACAAACAATTTTAACATTTATTTAATAGTTTTTGGGCATTTACTTACTAATTCATGTAACTGTAACCCTTCATAAGGTTGTGGTAAATATACTTGCCACCTACGGTCTATTAATTACAGAAATCCATTATCATGAGTGAATTTTCTGATTTTTGTTCAGTTATATTGGATGTATATTATTTCCATACATCTAGATTCTAAACTATATTTGGCTAATGAACTTTTCTTTCATTCATACTTTTAACCCTTTCTAATGACGTGGTAAGAATATTTACCACCTACGGTCTATTAAATACAGAAATCTATTATCATTAGAGAATTTTCTGATTTTTGTTCAGTTATATTGGATGTACATTATTTCCATACATCTACATTCTAAACTATATTTGGCTAATGAACTTTTCTTTCATTCATACTTTTAACCCTTTCTAATGACGTGGTAAGAATACATACCACCTACGGCCTATTAAATACAGAAATCTATTATCATTAGAGAATTTTCGGATTTTTGTTCAGTTTTATTGGAAGTATATTATTTCCATACATCTAGATTCTAAACTATATTTGGCTAATGAACTTTTCTTTCATTCATACTTTTAACCCTTTCTAATGACGTGGTAAGAATACTTACCACCTACGGCCTATTAAATACAGAAATCTATTATCATTAGAAAATTTTCGGATTTTTGTTCAGTTATATTGGAAGTCTATTATTTCCATACATCTAGATTCTAAACTATATTTGGCTAATGAACTTTTCTTTCATTCATACTTTTAACCCTTTCTAATGACGTGGTAAGAATATTTACCACCTACGGTCTATTAAATACAGAAATCTATTATCATTAGAGAATTTTCTGATTTTTGTTCAGTTATATTGGATGTACATTATTTCCATACATCTACATTCTAAACTATATTTGGCTAATGAACTTTTCTTTCATTCATACTTTTAACCCTTTCTAATGACGTGGTAAGAATACTTACCACCTACGGCCTATTCAATACAGAAATCTATTATCATTAGAGAATTTTAGGATTTTTGTTCAGTTATATTGGATGTCTATTTTTTCAACACATCTAGATGCTAAAGTATATTTGGCTTATGAACATTTCTTTCATTCCTCATTTTAAAGACTCGAATAATGCCTGGAAAATGGAGCATAAGAATCATCGTTTTTAATTGTATATTTTGCGTTTAATTTAATGTGACCATACGTCCTCGAAATTCGAGGACAGTCCCCAAACATAGATCTGTTTTTCATTTTGTGCCCAAAAATACTTTGATTTCTTGGGGACGCGAAAAGTCCCCAAATTTATAGATTCATTAACAAAATAATTAACAATAATCTAATTAAAAACAATGTAATAATTAAAAATTGTCCTCAATTGCTTCTTTACATCTTGAGGACAAATCGCAAAAAAAACACAGATATTGGGTACTGTCCTCGAAAATTGAGGACGTATGGTTCACCTAGTATAAACTCACCACTAAATAGGCTTTAATTATGGGGTCTTATGAGGATTAAGAATTCAAAAAATCGAATTTTCAATTTTAATTTCATTAGAAACCTCAGTTACTTCTGAGCATTTTGACCCCAATTTCATGTAAACAGTCCAACTAGGACCGGAGATACACTTAGAAATGTTTTGTCAAAGCTTCATATTTGAACACAATAAGGTCAACTCAAACTGCGTTTTTTCAAAACGCATTTTTATGAACTATCCGTAAGATAACACAATTTCTATGATTCGTATCTTCACGATATTTTGTATAGTTATAACTGGCAGCAGTATATATAGAATGAATTAATATTAAAAGTATGAGAGAAAAACTTTTGAAATTTTTAACAAAAATATAAGGGTACGATTTTTTTTGGAAATTTCAATTTCAACTACATTTTTAAAATTCTTAGTTTAATTTTTTTTCTTAAATATTAATTAGTTCTATAGATACTGATACCAGTTATAATCGTACTAAATTTCGTGAGGATATGAATTCTAGAAATTTTGTTATCTTGCGGATAATTCATAAAAATGCGTTTTGAGAAAATGCAGTTTAAAGTAACCTTATTGCGGTAAAACATGAAACTTTGACAAAACGATCTAGGTGTATCTTCTGTCCTAGTTGGATTGATTGCACGAAATTGGGGTCCAAATTCTCAGAAGTAACTAACGTTTCAAAGGAAAATAAAATTAAAAAATCTGGAGTGACTCCACTCGACTTTCCGAACACTTACGATTCAGATCATTACCAAGCATTTAAATAAATTTTAATCGATGAATCATTCAAACATATATACCAAAATGAAGCTCGATCGAATGTACCGTTTAGACGCTAGCGCACTTTCAAGAATTTCTCCCCATAGGCCATACTGTAAAAGAAATCTTTGTCGTAGCCCTGTAGAAAAACTGTAAGTTCTATACACATCAAAATCAATACAGATCTTGCGAAGGTGATTTATAACATGTATACCCAATTTGAGCTCAATCGAATGGACCGTTTAAACGCTAGCGCGCTTTCCAGAATTTTCCTCCATAGGCCATAATGTAAAAGAAATCTTCGTCGTAGCCCTGTAGAAAAACTGTAAGTCCTATACACCCAAATCAATACCGGTCTTGCGACGGTGGTTTATAACATATATACCCAATTTGAGCTCAATCGCATGCCCCGTTCAGGAGCTATCGTGTTCACTCACATACACACAAACACACATACACACACACACACATACATACATACATCTCGTAAAAATAGCATGAATGAATTCAGAAGACCTCAAAACGTGTAAATACACCCAAATCTCGAATTCGAATTTTTTCATGATTACAATACTTTCCTTACATGGTACATGTTCGGAAAGTAAAAATCGATTGTTTGGATTCTTAATCCTCCTAAGACCCCTTAACGCAACCATCCTCAGCCATAACTATAACTGAAACATATCGTAACAATGAAGCCTTCAAACTCCCCTAGAATTCCAAATCAGAGTTAATTGTTCGCTTACCTATAAATCTACATCAGTCATAGTTTGGTATTTTCCCCCATTGTAAATGAATTTCTCAGAGAATGGGAACTGGCTGAATTTGCATATTTGCAGGCGTTTGATCAAACAGCTCTGTTCGAATGAGAAGGGGAAACGCTGATTGAATTCAGACACGTCTTTTCAAGTCTTATCGATGATCCGTCAATCTGTCAATGCAGAGTGAAACGTTGCAACTGCCAGGGGAAATGCGGTTGTTTCACTTGGTGAAATGTGATTTGGATATTCTTAGATAAGCGGTTTCATTTCATGATGAATAGCTCTATTTAAGGCAGGCAATTAGGTGATAGAATTTTACAACAATACAGAAGGTAATACTTTCCATTATGTGGTTTACAGTATCTTGGGGAAAACTCTGGAGTGACTCCACTCGACTTTCCGAACACTTACGATTAAGATCATTACCAAGCACTTAAATAAATTTGAATCGATGAATCATTCAAACATATCTACCAAATTGAAACTCAATCGAATGCACCGTTTAAACGCTTGCGCACTTTCAAGAATTTCTCCCCATATGCCATAACATAAAACAAAGTTTTGTCGTAGCCCTTTAGGAGAACTATAAGTCCTATACACATCAAAATCAATACCGGTCTTAGGATGGTGGTTTATAACATGTATACCGAATTTGAGCTCAATCGAATGTATCGTTTAAACGCTAGCGCACTTTCAAGAAATTCCCCCCATAGGCCATAATGTAAAAGAAATCTTTGTCGTAGCCCTGTAGAAAAACTATAAGTCCTATACACACCCAAATCAATACCGGTCTTGCAACGGTGGTTTATAACATGTATACCCAATTTGAGCTCAATCGAATCTACCGTTTAAACGCTAGCGCACTTTCAAGAAATTCCCCCCATAGGCCATCATGTAAAAGAAATCTTTGTCGTAGCCCTGTAGAAAAACTATAAGTCCTATGCACACCAAAATCAATACCGGTCTTGCAACGGTGGTTTATAACATATATACCCAGTTTGAGCTCAATCGAATATACCGTTTAAACGCTAGCGCACTTTCAAGAAATCCCCCCCATAGGCCATAGTGTAAAAGAAATCTTTGTCGTAGCCCTGTAGAAAAACTATAAGTCCTCTACACACCCAAATCAATTCCGGTCTTGCGACGGTGGTTTATGACATAT
Organism: Cheiracanthium punctorium; assembly: GCA_038373885.1. Classification (NCBI taxonomy): domain Eukaryota; kingdom Metazoa; phylum Arthropoda; class Arachnida; order Araneae; family Cheiracanthiidae; genus Cheiracanthium; species Cheiracanthium punctorium. The sequence continues at coordinate 478,150 of JAWZYV010007229.1, forward strand.
ATATCCAATTTGAGCTCCATCGAATGCTCCGTTCAGGAGCTAACGTGTTCACTCACATACACACACACACACATACACGCATACATACATACATCTCGTAAAAATAGCATAAATGGATTCAGAAGCCCTCAAAACGTGTCAAAACACCAAAATCTCGAAGTCGAATTTTTTCATGATTACAATACTTTCCTTACATGGTACATGTTCGGAAAGTAAAAAAAGTGTTGGAACTTTAATTGAACAATGTTGATAGTAGTTAATTTGTGTGCGAAAATATTTATAGCAATGACCATGCGATTAGGTTTATATATATATATATATATATATATATATATATATATATATATATATATATAAACCTAATCGCATATATATATATATATATATATAGATAGATAGATATAGATATAAAACTCGGCTGTTCGAGCCTCGTCAGGGGGAAAAACCCCTGACCCCCTCATTTTTCAGTTTCATGATTGCCGATTAAAACGATATTCATGGACTATGTAATTTTATCTCTCATCTTTCGGGTATTTCGCCTGGTAACCCTATCTTAAAATTTTCAGGATTGTCACCTATTTATAGAAAAATGCATGGAATGCGTATTCTACAGCTTACGAAATAGTGTAACACTAGATTAAAGTGGTTGTGAACGAATAGCATTTAAATATACGTAAAAAATACATGGGATGCCTATTCTACAGCTTACGAAAGAGTGTAACAATAGATGAAAGCTGTTGTGAACTAATTGTATTTAAATACATGTAAAATTATGTCGCATACTTTATGTCGCTTTTTTGGGACACGTTTTTCGGACAATTTTCAATAAAGTGGGCGAGAGATAAAATGACATAGTCATTAATAAAATGACATAGCCATTAATATATATATATTGGGAAGTTTTTAGCACTAGGGTGCTATTTCTGTCAATCAAAGATTTTTGTCTACGCATTTTTGTCTACCCATTTTTGTCTACACGATCGTCTCGACAGGTCTTGTAGATATGAACTTTTCAAATTTGTTTACCAGATAACGTAGAGGGGAGGGTGGCATTAATAAAATATTAAAGGTTTGCCATTTTTGATAATGGATCCTTCAATTGGGTGCAAAAATGCGACAATTTATTATAAATATATTACGAGTATAGTTAGAAAATGCCTGGCTCATATTACAAAGTAGCTTTAGTCGGCAAATTTAATATAGATTTCAATTCCAAAGAAGTGTTTTATGGAACAGAGGAGACAAATATTGTACTCTCATAGATTAAGATACACTTTCCAAATGGTATTTATAAAGGTGAAGTATAGTTTGATTATGCCTGGCGAAAATGGTTTGGTTATATGACCAATAATAGTTTCAATTCAATGATGAATAGCTCTATTTAAGGCAGACAATTAGGTGATAGAATTTTACGGCACACATTTACGACAATACATGTACAGGAGAAAATACTTTCCGTTGTATGGTTCACAGTGTCGTGGGGAAAAAAAAAGGTGTTGGAACTTTAATTGAACAATGTTGATAGCTAATTTGTGTGCCAAAATATTTATTGCATGTTTCCGTAGTAATGCAGGTGCGAATAATAATCATACGATTTGGTTTTTTATGTCGGGAGGTTTTTTTTTTTTTTTGTGTCATACATGTGGTTGTTACCGGTCAAGGAAAACTCAAACCCCTTAAATGTTTTATTACAGTGAAGCACGTTTATACGTTTTCAAAGGACTAGAAAAACGTATAAATGGGTTTTATAAAGAAAAAATAATAAATAAGAAAAGGGTTAGGGGGAAAAAAACGTATAAATGAGAAAAACGTATGAACGAAATTCTCAAAAGTATGTGCATTTCCGTAATAGCCAACAATAAAAAGCGAGGTTTAAATTAAAATACTGCGCCTTATATGACTGCATGAAAATAAAATACACAATAGGTATGTAATTCAATGTTTTTTTCTGAATTCAATGTGCAGCTAGTACTTCAATTCATATTCATTCAGTGTGTACATAATGTTTTGTAATTTTCGGCTGTGTGGGAATACACAGACAAAGTTCACTGTACATAGATAAAAGGGCTTGTTTAACCTTTTCGCTCCGGCTCACACATGAGGATTTTTGTACCAGAAAGCGGCGGAATCTATAAGATTTCATTCCCCTATTTCCCAGCTGAAGAGCACGCCTTGCTTTTGTTTGGCAGGTGGGGGCAACTATCACTGACCACAAAGGTCCGCAAACAAAATACAAATCTGTATGCTCTCTCAATGCCGGTCAATTGACTACCACTTTCTCCCCAGTCAATTATCTACTAATCCGCCTGACTCTCGTCACAGCATAAGAAAAGGAATTTCTAGAGGCGGGAATCTCTTATCCATCTTCCATGAAGGGTGAATGGATTTCCTGTCAAAAGAGGGGAAAGAAGTCCTTGGTAAGGCATTTGTACCAGCGCCGTTCTTCAGTCAGATTTATTTTTTGGTACAACTGTTGTACCGCCGGAGTGAGAAGGTTAAGATTATCATTTAAATTGCCGGGTATTAGATGTTTTTGCATAAAACTAAAACCTGTCAAATCTTGTTGGAAATTTGCGTCACACAGTTTCTTTCCTCTTTATTTCTAATTCGGAAAAATTTCCATTTCGGAAAAACGTATAAATAAAGTTATTTAACATTGAAATTTAATGGATTTCTCCGGAACCATTCAGGAAAAACGTATAAATCATAAAAACGTATAACTTCACTCTATTCATAAAACTTCATACGTACTTCACTCTATTCATAAAAGTGCCTATTTTTACTTTCCGAACATGTACCATGTAAGGAAAGTATTGTCATCATGAAAAAATTCGAGATTTTGGTGTTTTTACACGTTTTGAGGGCTTCTGAATCCATTTATGCCATTTTTACGAGATGTATGTATGTATGTGTGTGTGTGTGTAGTGTGTGTGTTTGTGTGTATGTGAGTGAACACGATAGCTCCTGAACGGAGCATTCGATTGAGCTCAAATTGGGTATATAGGTTATAAACCACCGTCGCAAGACCGGTATTGATTTGGGTGTGTATAGGACTTATAGTTTTTCTACAGGGCTACGACAAAGATTTCTTTTACATTATGGCCTATGGGGGAATTTCTTGAAAGTGCGCTAGCGGTTAAACGGTAGATTCGATTGAACTCAAATTGGGTATATAGGTTATAAACCACCGTCGCAAGACCGGTATTGAGTTTGGTGTGTATCGGACTTATAGTTTTTCTACAGAGCTACGACAAAGATTTCTCTTACATTAGGGCCTATGGGGGGAAATTCTTGAACGTGCGCTAGCGTTTAAACGGTATATTCGTTTGAGCTCAAATTGGGTATATATGTTATAAACCACCATCCTAAGACCGATATTAATTTGGATGTGTATAGGACTTATAGTTTTTCTACAGGGCTAGGACAAAGATTTCTCTTACATTATGGCCTATGGGGGGACATTCTTGAAAGTGCGCTAGCGTTTAAACAGTACCTTCGATTGAACTCAAATTGGGTATATAGGTTATAAACCACCGTCGCAAGACCGGTATTGAGTTTGGTGTGTATCGGACTTATAGTTTTTCTACAGAGCTACGACAAAGATTTCTCTTACATTAGGGCCTATGGGGGAAATTCCTTGAAAGTGCGCTAGCGTTTAAACGGTATATTCGATTGAGCTCAAATTGGATATATATGTCATAAACCACTGTCGCAAGACCGGTATTGATTTAGGTATGTATAGGACTTTTCCTACAGGGCTACGACAAAGATTTCTTATACATTATGGCCAATGGGGGGAATTTCTTGAAAGTGCGCTAGCGTTTAAACGGTAGATTCGATTGAACTCAAATTCGGTATATATATTATAAACCACCGTCGCAAGACCTGTATTGATTTTGGTGTGTATCGGACTTATAGTTTTTCTACAGGGCTACGACAAAGATTTCTTTTACATTATGGCCTATGGGGGGAATTTCTTGAAAGTGCGCTAGCGTTTAAACGGTAGATTCGATTGAGCTCAAATTGGGTATATATGTTATAAACCACCATCCTAAGACCGGTATTGATTTTGGTGTGTATAGGACTTATAGTTCTCCTACAGGGCTACGACAAAGATTTCTTTTACATTCTGGCCTATGGGGGGAAATTCTTGAAAGTGCGCTAGCGTTTAAACGGTACCTTCGATTGAGCTGAAATTGGGTATATATGTTATAAATAACCATCTTAAGACCGGTATTGATTTTGGTGTGTATAAGATTCGTAGTTTTTCTACAGGGCTACGACAAAAATTTCTTTTATATTATGGCATAATGGCATATGGGGAGAAATTCTTGAAAGTGCGCAAGCGTTTAAACGGTGCATTCGATTGAGTTTCAATTTGGTATATATGTTTGAATTATTCATCGATTAAAATTTATTTAAATGCTTGGTAATGATCTTAATCGTAAGTGTTCTGAAAGTCGAATGGAGTCACTCCCGATTTTTTTATTCAGGAAAATTGCTTAAAAATAAGTGCGTGTACAACATATGTATTCCTTTTAAGGTTTTGGACACTATTTTTTTTTTGTTCCAAAAGAAGTTAATTGGATAGGAAAAGCCAACATTTAAGGTTATTGTGACAGAATGTGTATCTCTTCTGACGGAATGGAATATTTGAAAAAACATATTTGAAACACTAAAGGAGAATTTTATTAAACTTAATTCATGCAGTAAACAGATATTTGTAAAATTTTCTTTGAATTAAGTAAAAAAAACGCGCTAACATTGCATGCATATTACAAGTACATATTACAAATACACGTACTGCTACCGTTAATTAAAAATAAACTATCTCCAAAATAACCCTACAAGACACCTTGCACCCTATGTGGAACAAGCACTTTAATTTTCCCTCTACGTCTTTAAAATACTAGTAGCGACATCTGTCGGTTTTTATGAGTATTTATACATAGACAGCAAACGATTTAATCGAGACTGCTGTGTGTAGATGTGTACAGGGTTGTCCAAATTAAACTTCCCCAACTCAGAGGCCTGTGCAGGATGTTGTATGGGTCATAATGTGATGAAATTTTTAAAACAGACACTTCAGATCATGCGCTCGAGATTTATTTAAAAAAAAATATTAGTACAAGAAGTTGCCGATAGGTGGCGCTGTAACACTAGTAATTTGCATATTTCAACAACGTGATTTGCAGACATAAAGCTTCTGCGAAACGTATCCAACAGACGAGCCCTACAAAAGTGGAAGATAGGCGCTGCACAGGCAGTTGTTTCCCGCTCGCTGATGAATGGTGCTGGAGTGCTGTTGAATGGCGACTCTGAAAGACAAAGCTCTGTTAGCGAAACTTTTCTACCAGAATGACGAGAACGCCTGTGCTGCGAGAAGAGCATTCCGTCGGCTAAAGAACTTACGCCGAGGACCAATGACATCACGTGCTTTACGAGACATGATGAAGTTCGAAAGAACCGGGCAGCTGAGAATTTTACCAGGTAGAGGACGGCATGTTGTGGATTCTGCACGCGTACAAGACGTTGCTTTGGCGGTCGTTAGGATGCCACTAGCCAATCGCCACATGGTGTTGTCAGTGTGCCAACTGTTTCTCGTGCTGTTGATATGCCCTATTCGACCGTCTGGCGTGTAATGCGTCGAATCCTGGGTTATTTTCCTTACAAAATCCATAGTCTTCATCAGCTGTCCGACAGGGATCCTGCAATTCGGGAAACATTTACGCTGCAGTTCCTTGCCAGAATGGAAGTTGATGCTGCTTGGCCGTGGGACATCCTTTGGACAGATGAGGCCCATTTTCACCTGAATGGTCAAGTGAATTGCTCGTGGCGTTCAACAGGTGTTACGGGCAACTTTCACCGATGCACGTGTGATCAGCCTCTGTTTCCCTACAGCTTGTCCTCCTCGCTCGCCTGATCTCCCACCGTGCGACTTTTGGTTATGGGGATTCTTAAAGGATCAAGTGTACCGAGAACACCCAGCAACCTTAGCACATCTGAAAGACGCAATTATTCGGAATGCTCGTGGAATTAATGTGGACTTACTGCGTTCCGCTGTGGAACGCACTGCTTTACGAATGGAAGGAGTTATGGAGAACCACAGCACACATATAGAACATCTTGTTTCATCTGCAGCGCCACCTATCGGCAACTTCTTTTACTAATATTTTTTTTAATAAATCTCGAGCGCATGATCTGAAGTGTCTGTTTTCCAAATTTCATCACATTATGACCCATACAGCATCCTGCACAGGCCTCTGAGTTGGGGAAGTTTAATTTGGACAACCCTGTATTTAGTGTTCATATTATTGACAAAACTGATCGAAATTGAAACAGCCATCTTTCGAGTAAGGGTTTTGTTCATTTTAGAAAATGAACAAAAGATAGTTAGCAAAGAGTTTGGACCCGGAAGCCAATGACTGTGTGTTGGAGTTTGTCCTATCGAGAAATGATCTCATGACTAAAATTTCAAAATAAATACTAACAAAGTATAGCTAAAATTCAGTGTACCGCATTCAAAACGGGAATGAAAAAGTGAATTTCTTGTAAAATATTAGGTTATTATCTTTTAAACTATTTTTGCCCAAATAATAATCTCTAACTTTATCACATATATTTATTTCAGGCGCAGAAAAGAAATTGAGCCTTGTAGGGTTAAGTTAAACATAGTCTGGTTCTGCCATCTGGTGTGTAAAATGAGATACAAAAAAAAAGGGGGAGGGAGAGTAAGGGGTTAAAAAACCCAAATAGTCGAAAAATTTTACTTCAACAGGAAAAGTCAGAGAAAATTGCAAACTTTGTCTAAGAACCAGGCAATTCTTGAAACGTAGCATAGAAAATTAACTGAAAACTGTATTATATTATTGTTACAGCTTCAGGCTAAACGTGTTTTATTGCAAAAACTATCAGTAGTAAGTCAGAAAAATGCCTTAACGGTATATCCGGAAAAAAAGAATAATGTAAAACTGGGACTTTAGTAAAGAAAAAAAAAATAGTAAAATCAGCAAAATAATTTCGTTAAATGAGCTATGAACACACCAGTTATAAAAGAATTTTCATTAACTTGAACAACAATTTGTTTGATTTTAACCAAATAAACCATTTAAACAAATAGGTTTGTTAAATTAATAAAATAAATATTTATTTTAACCAAATTGTTTGGTTAAATCGACATATTTCAACAGTATTTTCTTGAAATAACAAAATAGTTTTCATTGAAGTTATTTGGTTAACTTGACAAAAGATTCGTTGGCTCTGTTTCAACGGAATATTTTTGTTGATTTAACAAAATCTTTAATGATTCAACCAATAATTTTTTTCAGTGTTGGAACAAAAGCTTAATTTGTGTACCAAGAACCTGAGGCAGAATTACCGAATACCGTGCTATTACTTTATCGTAATCGCACTTTTCAACTGCAAAATATTACTTCATTTCTTTTAGTGCACGTGTTATACACCGAATATAAAATGCATAACGTAAAATATAAAACAAATTTTCTGACATATCCTGAATTTACTGATGCATCTTATACGTCAGTGCATGTTAAACGCCGGGATATGCGGTGATTTAACAATGAAAGCATTGCAATGCAACAAACAACCACAGAATCCCAAATCGCAGCCGTTAATTATCATCTACACTCCCCGTAAATCTACGTCACTCACAGTGGGTTAGCACCCACATTGCAAATGATTCTCACCAGTTGGAATTCGACGTGATTTGCATATTGACAGAGCGTCTTAATCAAACAGTTCCCATTTTGGGAGAACGCCGCTGATTGAATTTAGACGCATGTCTTTCGCTGCGTCTTATATATGCTGTCTCGGCTAGCGGAATTATACAGAGTGATATAGGGTTTTCTGGGAAACAGCCAAAAGAAGTTTAACTTGAAATAAGATGTGATCAGTGGGTGCATTCGTAAACGACTAAATCGTTGCGCGAGTTTTCGTAAGAAAACTGGAATGCGTGTGTTCTGTGCTGTTAGTTCCTTTTGCTTAACGAACAACTGCAGTTTATTTAGTTTCGTCGCCTAGGAGATATGCTTGTTTAGAATTCGCTCATGTTGTTATTTTTGTCAAGGAGAGTTTTTAGTACATTCTCAATAGATTAGGATCCCTTAGAAAGACCCCCACAGAGGGCACCCCCCCTTGTTTTGTCCATCTGACGAGGATTTATAAGTGGGTATCGAGCCAAGCACACAAATCCGATATACATGTCCACAATAAAAACATGCTCAAAGCAAAATCAACAGGGTTTTAAAGGAAAGAATGGTCAAGATTGAAGGGCACGGATCAAAATTTAGAGATTTCAGCTTAAACTGACATTTCTTTCAAAAGTATTTAGCTAGAGAAATTAAAATTTCGCTCATAACGGTTTATATCAACTTCGATCTCAACACCAAAATAAGCATTTTTGAATGGACAAAAATGAAAAATACAAGAAAATGATTACCTTTGGAAAATTATGTACCTTCGTTGCAGTTTTATTCAGTTTCGTCGCCTAGGAGACATGTTCGTTTACAATTCGCATCTGATGTTATTTTTGTTCAAGGAGCGTTTTTAGTACATACACAATATAAATTCAACAGGATTTTAAAAAGAGAGAATGGCCATCATTGAATTGCACAGATCAAAATTTAGAAATTTCATTTTAAACTTAACTTAATCAGAAATTTCAACTTAAACCGCTATTGCTTAGCACACGGTAATCTTGTGGACTTATTTTGTACCAAATTTGTACAAACTATCTAAATATCGCTACCTAAAAGTAGCTTGACTAAATATTGGTACGTCCCTCCCCCCCTCCGCAACAACTCATTCTCTCCGTCTACCATTGACGGAGGCATAACAGAATGCCAGTGAAATTATACACAATACCCTAAGCCGAGGTTACCTGAAGGTTAAGTCCATTCCTTTGTAGCTGCTTCAGTTATTTGTGAACTACAAGCTTTATGCTTTAAGCTTCATTTGTAACGAGCTTTAACATTTACCTGCAGCTTTCGTGTCCAATATTTGAACGCGCTATTTTACTGAATGCCTCTGAAAAGACACAATTGGATAGTGACAGAATATAAGGGCCCATTAATAACTAGCAAGAATGATGAAAGATTCGAACGCATGATTATAAAGCACTTTCCAACGTAAAATACTTTTTTAATTTACGAAGGGAAAGTATTGTGGTCATGAAAAAGTTAGACTTTTCGAGATTTTGATGTATTGACACGTTTTGAAGTCTTCTGAATTCATTTATAATATTTTTTACGGTGATGTACGTATGTATATGAGTGTTTGTGCGTATGTGTGTATGTATGTGAATATGTTAGCTCCTAAATGGTGCATTAAATGGAGCTCAAATTTGGTATATACATTACAGACCACCCTCGTAGGGTGGTATTGATATTGGTGTGTGCAGGATTAAGAAATTTTTTACTGGGCTACAATTTTTTTTTTACAATATGGTTTGTGTACGGAAGTTCTTAAAAGTCCGCCAGCGTCTAAAGGGTTTCCTACACAGTGCTTTCGACTGTCCTCAAATTTTGTGCACATATTAAAGACCACCCTCGTACGATGGTATTGATATTGGTGTGTACAGAAGTAACAGATTTTTTACTGGGCTACAAAGAATTTTTTTTTTACAATATGACTTGTGTACGGAAATTCTTAAAAATGTGCTAGCGTCTAAACCACATATGGCAACCGCCGGCCTTCAGGCCGGATCTGGACTGCCACGGCTTTTTATGCGGCCTGCGGAATATATTAAAACCCCGTATAAAGCCCATATAAATCACTCAAAATCCCATATAAATCCCAACTATACGGCCCGCGACTTGTCAAAGGTAGCCCAAACCTAAGGTAAGTCTAAACGGTTTGTAGACGATAGCCCCTATACAGTGCTTCGACTGACCTCAAATTTGGTATACATATTATAGACCACCCTCGTACAATGATATTAATATTGATGTGTACAGGATTAAGTTTTTTTTACTGAATTACAGAGGAAGAATTTTTTTACAATAGGGCCTCTGTACGGAAATTCTTAAAAGTGCGCAATCGATTTCTATCTAAACAATTCAATCTAAACGATTTGAACACGATAGATACTATACAGTGAATTCGATTTATCTCAGATTCGATACGTATATTATACATTCTCCATATACGACCGGTATTGGTTTTGGTGTGTATAAAGTGTTTGATTGATATAGTTTGATATAGCTGTGATATAGTTTTTTCTTTTAATGAAATTACATCAGATCCAAATCTTACGAATAAAGTTTAACAATTTTTGCACAGATTAAGGCGAATTGCTTATTATTATTATTATTATTATTTTTATTTATGTATTTTTATTTGTCTTTATTTTCTTTTCTTTTCATCCCATCTCCTTTCTCCGTGGTTTTGTTCGCCTTTTCTTTTTTCCATGTGGCAACATACTTGTTTGTTTATCTTTTTTAGTTCCCCTTATCTAGTTAGAAGAAGGGCTTTGTCTGATGAAGACCAAAGTTATAGCAAGTTATATAATAAAAATCTGGAGTGACTCCACTCGACTTTCCGAACACTTACGATTAAAATCATTACCAAGCGTTTAAATAAATTTTAATCGATGAATCATTCAAACATATATACCAAATTTGAACTCAATCGAATGCACAGTTTAAACGCTTGCGCACTTTCAAGAATTTCTCCCCATATGCCATTATGCCATAATAAAAAAGAAATTTTTGTCATAGCCCTGTAGAAAAACTATAAGTCTTATACACACCAAAATCAATACCGGTGTTAGGATGGTGGTTTATAACATATATACCCAATTTGAGCTCAATCGAATATACCGTTTAAACGCTAGCGCACTTTCAAGAATTTCCCCCCATAGGCCATAATGTAAGAGAAATCTTTGTCGTAGTCCTGTAGAAAAACTATAAGTCCTATACACACCAAAATCAATACCGGTCTTAGGATGGTGGTTTATAGCATATATACCCAATTTGAGCTCAATCGAATGTACCGTTTAAACGCTAGCGCACTTTCAAGAAATTCATCCCATAGGCCATAATGTAAAAGAAATCTTGGTCGTAGCCCTGTAGAAAAACTATAAGTCCTATACACACCCAAATCAATACCGGTCTTGCGACGGTGGTTTATGACATATATATCCAATTTGAGCTCAATCGAATGTTCCGTTCAGAAGCTATCGTGTTCACTCACATACACACAAACACACACACATACACACATACATACATACATCTCGTAAAAATAGCATAAATGGATTCAGAAGCCCGCAAAACGTGTAAAAACACCAAAATCTCGAAGTCGAATTTTTTCATGATTACAATACTTTCCTTACAGGGTACATGTTAGGAAAGTAAAAATAAAAATGAGCTTCGAAAAGCAAGCCAAAACGCTGCTTCAAAGCACTATCAATGCACAGAGCAAAGTGAGCGTAGATACTCAGAGAGCTCTATTCAGACTGCGAGAGCTGGGGCCTCTGACCGCTTGTATTTATAGGAGACGCAGAAGCTACAAGAAGCTTTCAGAAGAGCCTATTTCTCGAATATTTCACATAAAGCGGGAATTTAGATTACGTCATAGAAGAGAAAGTTAGGTTATTATGTGATTTTAATGCCGAAAAAAACAACTTTACAAGCCCCATTGGGAAAATCACGCCCAATGACCAAATTGTCGCCACGTTTGGCGCCCTTAGGTGAAATATCGCCCCATTGGGCGCCAAAAATAAGTCCCCAAAAGTGAAGTGACCGCGAAGGCCTAGGACCCCTATTTTTAGAGATTTCTAGAATCTGCTATAGAAATCAATGGGGGGAAACCCAAACCTCCTTAACTACCGTTCTAGTGGACCAATTTGGATGCAACAAAAATCAAAATTCAACTATTTGAAGCGTAGAAAACGAATTTTGTAATATTTTACATCCCAGAGCAGCGGGTTGCCCCGAAAATTCGTAACAATATCTCTATGTAGAATAGTTGTCACATTCCCAGAATTAACCCTTTAACGTGGAGTGTTCCCACTCTGGGAACACCCAACACTGACGTTTTGACTGTTGCCAGTCACGAAGAATAGATTGGATTTCTATAAAAATAGTTGCGGGTGACCTAGCTCCACGAGAATCCTTCTCTTTTTAGCACGGCCTTTCCAGTCAAAAAATTGTGACGATTATTTTTAACAGCACTGACATCTGCTGAAAAATGGAAGAATGCGAGAACGGCTGGACAGATTGCCGAATGCTGAAAAAAGGGCAGCCGTTTCCATCGCTCGACATAACGACCAGCAAGAGGGCGGACGATCGAAACGTTCATCGCGTGCCACAGATCCAGAGACCCTTTTTTGACGCAGCTGGCTGTGTATGCTGGTAGTTAAGTCGAGCGATGGCAACGGCTGCCCTTTTTTTCAGCATTGGGAAAGGGTTGCGCCTCAAAGGGTTAAGGGTAATAATTCAAACTAAGGGGTACTCTTCTAAATGAATCACCCACTACATAAAGAATGAAAGCGTGTTATACTTTTTTATGCCCCCCCAGTAGAATAGAAATACGCGCACTAACAATGAACAGCATTTTAAAGCAACCCATTCCCACTGAATTCCAAATCCCAGCTGATTGTTCGTTATCCGCGTAAATCTTCGCCCAATCAAATTGCAGCACATTGTAAATGATTGGAACCGACTCGGATTGGGCGTTGATTTGCATATTGACAGAACGTCTTAATCAAATAGTTCCCGTTTAGGGGAGAGAATCCGCTGATTGAATTTAGACATGTCTTTTCACGTCTTACCAGATCAGGGAATAACAGGAGTGAAATGTTCTTTTCTTGGAAATCGGCGAAAGAAATTTAAGGCGCAGTTCATTTTAGAAAATGCGATTTGCTCAGGACTCTGCTTAACCCTTTGAGGCGAGCCCCTTTCACAATGCTGAAAAGGGGCTGCCGTTGCCATCACTCAACTTAACTACCAGCAAGAGGGCGGACGATCTAAACGTTCATCATCGCGTGCCACAGATCTAGAGACCCTTTTTTGACGACAGATGGCTGTGCCGCAGAGCCAGCTGTCGTCAAATGTCCTCAGAGCGGGAACACTGCGCGTTAAAGGGTTAATGAAAATGTGTCCTAATTAAGTAACCACGCACTTTTGAACATAACTTTTTTTGACGACAGCTGACTGTGCCATCGAAACGTTCATCGCGTGCCACAGATCTAGAGACCCTCTTTTTGACGACAGCTGGCTGTGCCATCGAAACGTTCATCGCGTGCCACAGATCTAGAGACCCCTTTTATGACGACAGCTGGCTGTGCCGCACAGCCAGCTGTCGTCAGAAAAGGGTCTCTAGATCTGTGGCACGCAATGAACGTTTCGATCGATGAACGTTTGCGAATGTCCGCCATCTTGCTGGTAGTTAGGTCGAGCGATGGCAACGGCTCCCCTTTTTTCAGAATTGGGTATTCTATCCCTCCAGGGCCGATCCTAGCGGGGGGCAAGATGGTGCACGGCTGGTGGGCGGCCAAACTTAAGGGGCGGCGAAATGATTATCAAACAACATAGAAAAAATGAAAACTTTATATGAATGTTTTAAAACAAAACATTGAATGAACATTACTTTAAACCCTAATCAGCCTGCTCCAACTAAAGTTTTGAAGATTTTTTTTATTAGAAATTTTAAATCATACATTATGTCAGGATTTAACAACACATTTTCCCATTTTATCTATAGCACTCACAATATTTTGGACTATACCAATCAGTGTTGCTTCAGGTGAAAGAAGCTTTTCAAAATTAAGTTTGATTAAAAATTACTGAAGATCAACTATCTTACAAGAAAGGCTTATGAATTTGGATATTATTTCAATTGAAAGGGTCACCTTTAAGGCGGTAGACATTTCAAATATTATAGAATAACTAGCTGAAGTACTCGTCGTTGACGATTTTCATCCATTCCATACATATATTTAGACGATTTTTTGAAGTCTTTAATAGTAATTTATTTAAACGTTTAAAGCGTAATGTTTGTGCGTAAAAACGGGCGGCCAATTTTAATTTGCACATGGGCGGCCAAAGGTCTAGGATCGGCACTATCCGTCTGTTTTCCCATTCTTCCATTTTTTAGCAGATGTCAGTGCTGTTAAAAATTATCGTGATCATTTGTTTTTACGGGAAATGACGTGCTAAAAAGTAAAGGATTCTCGTGGAGCTCTGTCACTCGCCACTATTTTTATAGAAATCCAATCTATTCTTCGAGACTGGCAACAGTCAAAACATCAGAGTTGGGTGTTCCCAGAGCGGGAACACCGCGCGATAAAAGGTTAAGAGCTGTACGTCGAATGGATAGTTTTATTCAAAGTGAGATATCCTAATAAATTTTAACTCCAGTAATTTAGGACAACCTATTGTTACGGATTTTGGGGGCAATCCGTTGTTCTGGGGTTTAAGATAGCTCAAAATTCGTATTCTGCGCTTCAAATAGTTAAATTTTGCTTTTTGTTGCATCCAAATTGGTCAACTGGAACCGCAGATACAGTTTCAGTTTTCAATTCGGCGATATTTCGCCAAAAGTCGCCAAGCATGGCGACATTTTTGTTATTGCTCGCGATTTCCCTGATGGGGCTTCTAAAGTTGCTCTTGCTGCATTAAAATCACGTAATAGCCTAACATTTATCTTCTATGACGTAATCAAAATTCCCGCTTTATGTGGAATCTTCGAGAAATAGACTCTTCTACAAGGGGTGATCCAATGAAAATTGTGCGAAACGACGTAAAGCCGTAACAGGTAAGTATTTGCATATTCCGTCATGGGAGAACATCGCGGGATGGGATTGGAGTCTGACTGGGATCGGAGCATGCGCAGGAGAGAGCAGAGGCTCTTATCAAAAGCGGCGTTCAAAGGATTCGGCAGTCCGTATGAGGACAGGATGATGTTCGCGTTGCAAAATTCGACGGCTGTTCACGTGAACAATTGTTCCTTTGCTAAATCATTTTTATTAAATAACAACAAAAACAAAACCTTCTTGATTACTTAGTTGTACAGCGTGGATTACAACATACTCTAGATTACAATAGAGTATTTAATATATAAAGGCAGCTTAACATTGCAAACTGTCTGTAAGAACACATAATTCGGACTATATTCCGTATACGGTGCTTTGTTTACATATCAATGGTTTGTTTACAAATCATTGGCGAACAATCTGACGCGAGAGTGAGCGATGCACCGCCAACTGCCGGTGGTAGTTGTGACTGGCATCCATAAAGAATACGTGTTTCGTCAGGTTTGGGAATTTGAAATTGTTTGCGTTATGGATGGAAGGGAATGAAATGTGTTATGTTAATATAAGAAAAGAATTTGTGTGTGTTTGTTAGAAATATAGTACGTTATAAGCCGGTGGGTGTTGGGGACATTTCTGAGCGGTTATTTCAAAAAAAAAAATAGAGGTAAGTGCTCCCTTTTAACGAATCTTTGCAATGTTTAAGGTTTTTAATGTGAATTTTTAAATTGATATTTGAAGTGTTTATGTTTTCGTAAGTGCTATTGACGTGCTATTCTAATCATACTGACTTTATAAGAGGTGTACAACTAGGTTGTTGAATCCACCGATGTTTTTACTTCCTTGTACGTAGTATAAGGAAGTAATGTGATCCCGAAAAATTTTGGGGGCCAAATTTCGACAAAAAAACCGATTTTGACTACCTCTAAATTGAATTTTAAAAATTTTTTCGATGCATCTCATCGTAGGCTAGCATGCACGATCCTATTAACGCGTCTGCAACTCATTTTGACCAGCGGCGAGTCTACTGTGGTCAGTTTTTCCATGCCGTCTGTACGTACGTATGTATGTAACTCGCATATCTCAAAAACTATGGGTCGTAGAATGTTGAGATTTGATATTTAGGATTGTTCTATGATCTAGTTGTGCACCTCCCCTTTTGGTCGCAATCGAATGGATAGTTTATGTACAGGATCGCCCAAAAGATTCGAAATACATTACGCTCTATGGGCCGAAATTCATTAAACTCGCATATCTCAAAAACTATTAGGCGTAGAATGTCGAAACTTCATATTTAGGATTGTTCTATGATCTAGTTGTGCACCTCCCCTTTCGGTTCCATTCGACTGGATAGTTTATCTACAGAACCACCTAAAAGATTCGAAATACATTACGCTCTATGGGCCGAAATTCATCAAAGCCTTTTTTAGAGGTATTGGGCTATTTCAAACGACTCAGGAGTGATATATGCTGTAAAGAGTTAGAAAGTGAATTTCTCCATTAAAAAAAGTGTCTTTATCATTTACAGTTCTGCTACAGGAACACTCAAAAGATTTCCAATACATTACGGTCAATGGCAATTTTAGGAGATTCATCCATTTCAAGCACAATACCGTCCTACCACATAAGTTAGATAATGGTCCGACCACGGTCACGTGCCTCCCTCAAGAACTATGCCAAAAGTCGCCAAGCTTGGCGACTTTTTTGTGTACGTGTGTGCATATTTAACTCTCAAATCTCAAAAACTATTATGAAATTTCATATATAAGATTGTTGTAACATCTAGTTGTGCTAGCTGTTTTGGTTAAAATCTACTGGAGAGTTTATTTACAGGACCACCGAAAAGAATTTCAGTACTTTAATGTCTATGGACATCTTCAATATAATACAATTGTAGACAGTCATTGTTTGGTACATGCCCAAAATCTCGCCGTCTGTCCTCGACCTTGGCGAGTTTTGCAGAAATGTCGCCAAATTTGGCGATAGTCATTCATTGGGTCCATGTCCAAAGTATCGCCATTTGTCATCGTTCTTGGCGAGTTTTGGCGAAATATCGCCAAATGTCGTCGACATTGACGTGTTTCGCCGAAATATCGCCAAATTTGGCTCCAAAAATTATTTCGTATTTTGTATAACTCTTAATACTTTAACCCGTAGAATTTTGAACTTTTGTATTTAGAACTATATTATAATATCTAACGGTTTTCAATATCTTTTTTGACAGCAATCGACTGGGAATTTATTTACAGGGTGAGCCAAATGACTTTAAATACATTAAGGTGTATGGATGCATTCAATTCATTGAAAGTCTGTGGTCAATGACTACTTTGGCTATCCCCAAAATCTCGCAAACTATCTCAAGTCAGTTGGCTTTTGGTGAAATATCGCCAAATAAAGTGTCAGAAGGAAATCTTTCAAATTGAACTCAGCTTGGCGATATCGAAATATTTGGCTAAAAAACGCTAAACCTTACTATTATTGATATTTTATATCTTTCAAACAAATAAGTTTAGAGGAAGTGCGTAAAAAACATTTTTGATTTAACAGACGTGCAAGGAAGTCATGTGTTGGACACATCAGATTTTTTTGAGTTGGAAACGGGCCAGTGTTTGCCCAGTTTACATTATCTGTACAACTAGGTTACTTAGTTCACTGTTGTTTTTTTAGTTAAAAACGGGCCACTGGTTGCTCATTTTTAGTGGAATATATGTGCAATTTTAATGTGCTGATAGTGGAAAATGGTTGGCGACAGTCGCTGGAGCTTGGCGGCCGCCAAGCTCCAGCGACTGTCGCCATGTTTACATGGGGTGCGCACCGGCTTGTATGATTTTACCCATAATTCAAATCAAACTCTGCAAGTAACATCACAACAAGTATTAAAAAAAATGTTCTACAAAAAAAGGCGAGCAGTCAAGTGTTGCCATCTAGGAGTAAAGAATAATAATATAAAAAGATTAATAAGATAAGACCTAACAACGACTGAGGAACATCGAGGCGTTATCCGATTTCTGACACTGGAAGGTGTTAAACCGGCCACTATTCATCGCCGGATGAGGACCGTATACAGGGAAGTCTGTGTGTCCCAAAAGACAGTGAGAAAAATGGATAATGTCCATTTTCGCCAAGGAACTGGCCATGTTCAAGTTGGAACAGCTTGATCATCCGCCCTACAGTCCGGACATGTCGCCCTGCGACTTCCATTTGTTGGGTCCACTGACGAAACACTTGAAAGGGAAGCGCTTCCACTCGGACGACGTACTCAAGGATGTTGCGCCGGACTGGGTCTCGTCACGGCCACAGGAATTCTGGGAACGAGGAATTCTGCTGCTGGTTCATTAGTGGGATCGTTGTGCTCAGGCCATGGACTTAGATTGGAAAGGACTTACAACGGCAATGGGATTCCTTCCCTGAAAACGGACCTAGAGGATGGATTGATTAGGAGATTATCTGTTGCTGCCATCTATTGGCAATATTTGTCAAAAATACTTTTTTCATAAATTAGGAGGCGATATATCAATTTTATTAATTATTTATTTGTATTTATAAATTGATAAAATATAATAACGCTTTTAAAAATAAATAATCAAAGTTATGTATGTACACTTAAATAGTTTTTGTGGTAATTTCTCTTGACTATTGTTTGCAACTATTTCCGCTAGATGGCAGCACCATATAATCTCCTCATCAATCCATCCCCAACCTTAACTGAAGCTGGGCTATTTTGATAGCATGGCGTTTGTCTTCATCATCCGTGGCTCAGGCCTATGGTGTCTATTTTGAATAAAGTCTGCATTTGTACCCACCGTGTCGTTTCGTACCTTCTCATTGGATCACACCTTGTAGAAGCTCCTTGTATTGAGTCTGCTGTGTTACGCTTTGTATTGACGCTATTGGAGTAGTGTTTCCGCGCTTGCTTTTCGAAGCTGATTTTTTAGTGCTGTCGTCAAACTCATTTTCTATTAATCATTTTTAACGTTGATCAGAGAATATAGCTGCTGATTTCAACACATCGGGTTTCTTCTAGTGTGTACTTATGACTGAATTAAATTTGCTACATTTCTTGTGAATTCTGGGGAGGTTTGCTGGTTAACCCATTCGTGCCTGGATACTTTTGCGACTTTCTACGATTTTTGCTAACAACAGCAGTAATTGATAACTTTCTGATCTCAACTTTTTGAACAAGGGATGATTTCATTTAAAATTATTACGTATAAAAATTGAAATGTCAACATCCTACTTGGCCCTATTAAAATATCTTGTGGAATTGAGGTTCAATACTCGTGAATAAAGGCTAGGAAAAATAAATAACGTTTTCGACTGATAGCGAAAATGCCGTCCCAAAAAAGGGACGCTAGGCATAAATGGGTTAATTCCTTTAGTTAAATTCATTACGATCATATTAACATCATTCGAATTAAAATTAACAATGTTGCAGAAAACTGTGCTTGTTACCTGTGTTCGTCCTTCTAAAGTCCAGTTGGCGTGAAAAATTCAAGTAAAGAGTCCACTTGTCAGGATGGAACACAACTTTATGGCTTCTAGAACTTCGTAGAACCATCAGCTGCACAAAAATCACAGGCACTAGCGGCCAGTAACTCGTTTATAACAGTCCACGCAGTACCGAAGCTCTCACAAATTCTGTAATTCTCACAAATAAAACCCTTCCACATCAAAAATTCAGTGGAAATAGGCAAGGGATATCGTAGACAATCCCTTAAGACGCAGCAATGAAGAATTGACAGGCAGCACTTAAAAATCAGCTTCGAAAAGGAAGCCAAAACACTGCTTCTATAGCGTCAATACAAAGCGTAACACAGCTAAGTCATTCCACAAGAGCTCGTTTCACACTGATTCAATCGGGACAGCGCGATTAATTTATAACAGAAGTAGAAGCTACAAGGAGCTTCCAGGAGAATGTATTCTCGAAGATTCCACATAAAGCGGGAATTTTGATTACGTCATAAGAGAAATATTAGGCTATTATGCAAATTACTGCAGAAAAGCAAACTTTACCAGCCCCATTTAGAAAATCGCACCCAATGACCCGAATCTCGCCAACCCTGGCGACTTTTGGCGAAATATCGCACAATTGGGCGCCCAAAATAAGTCTCCAAAAGTGAAGTGACCGAAGGCCTAGGGTCAATATTTCTCGAGATTGCTAGAAACTGCATACAGATGAATGGTGTAACCGAAACCTCCCTACCCCCCCCTCCCTATCTCAATTTTGATGCAACAAAAAGCAGAATTTAACTATTGGAAGCGTCGAATACGAATTTTGAACTATTTTAAACCCCAGAACAGCGGGTCTCCCCGAAAATCCGTAACAGATGCTACATATCTAGTGAAAGTTGATTCGGCGCTGCTTAAGATGGATTGTACGCATACTTACGTATTGCACATATGCGTATTTTGTGACATCGCGCAGAGACTGATCTAAGTACAGTCAAACCCGCTTAACAAATTCGTGCCTGGATATTTTTGCAACTTTCTTCGATTTTTGCTAACACCAGAAGTAATTTATAAATTTCTGATGTCAACTTTTTGAACAAGGGATGATTTCATTTAAAATCGTTATGTATAAAAATTGAAATGTCAACATCCTACTTGGCCATATTAAAATATTTTGTGGAATTGAGGTTAAATACTCGCGAATAAAAGTTAGGAAAAATAAATAACGTTTTCGAATGATAGCGATATTGCCGTCCCAAAAAAGGGACGCTAGGCATAAATGGGTTAATGGAATATCGGTTAAAGGAATGGACCGCAGGACAGCTGATTGCCCCAAAAATTCGTTACAGTAATAACTTTTGGCAGGCTGGTGTTCATAGCTCTTTATGTGAACATGCGCATACCATTTAAGGCCATTCTATGACTTAATTACATAAAATATCTGAAAATACACCTTATTATTTTTATCAATCTCAACTGCTTTGCTTCTCTTCAAGAGAAAATATATTCAGCTTTTACAAATTCATAAAACTAATTTAGTGCATTCGGATTTTAAAGATTTACTCGCACGGAAATGGCTTCCATTAGTCACTGTGACAAGTTCTTGCAAGACTTCGCGATACAAAGACGTTATTTATGATTGCACGTTAGTCCTAATAATAGTTGGACATTATTCTCTCAAAAAATATTCTTTGCAACAGAGAACAATCGCGACGCTATCAGTGCCTGTTCCTTGATAGTGATTCATTAATTTCCCCCGACGCCAAAGGCTGACTCAGTACGGGACTGCGGAAGCGGCCATTTTTATGCTCGATTGTAATAAGTAAAACTTATTACAATCTTAAATTGTAAATCTTATTACGTAAAATGGCAAACAATCTGTTACGAATTTTTGGGACAACCCGCTGATCAGCGGTTTAAAATAGTTTAAAATTCGTATTCTGTGCTTCAAATTGTTAAATTTTGTTTTTTGCTGCATCAAAATTGGTCAACTAGAATGCTATGTAAAGAGTTTTGGGGTTCCCTATTGGTTTGTATAGTATTTTCTAGAAATCTCGAGAAATATGGGCCGTAGCCCTTCGGTAACCTCGCTTTTGGGGACTTATTTTTAGCACCCAATTGGGCGATGTTTTGACAAAAGTTGCCAAGCTTGGCGACATTTTGGTCATTTGGCGCTATTTGCCCAATGGGGCTTATAAAGTTCGTTTTTCTGGATTAACACGTATAATAGCCTAATATTTTTCTTCTATGACGTAATCAAAAGCCCCGCTTTGTGTGGAATCTTCGGGAGATACATTCTTCTAGAAGCTCTTTTTAGTTTCTGCGACACCTATAAATACCGACGTGACAGACTGGCTCCCCCAGTTTGAGTCAGTGGGGATGGAGCTTCGATGAGTATGTAGCTTTCTCTTTGAGTTGTATTGTGTTGTAGAAGCGGTATTTTCTCTTGCCTTTTTGAAGCTTTGTCTTTAAGTGCTGTGTGTAAATTATTCGTTGCTGCTTCTTGAGGGACTGTGTACGATATCCCTCGTATATTTCCACTGAATTTTTGCCTGTGGAAGTGTTTCATTTTGTGAAAGCTTCTATACTAAGCGGACTGTTAAAAACACATTACTGTCTGATTGTGCTTGCGAATTCTGTACAGCTGATGGTTCGACGAAGTTCTAGAAACAATAAAGTTTGTATTCCATCGTGACAAGCGGACTCTACTAGAACGTTCTTTTCCAACTGGACTTTAGAACGACGAACCTAGGAAACAAACAGAATATTCTGCAACAATACGGCCTTATTCACTAGCTAGGTGTCAGCACGAGAATCCAATAGCACGAGTTAATGGATTAGCCCGCGGATTAACCGTAAAAGCTATCCTCCAAAAAGTTCGTACCCGGGTTTAGTTTATAATCCATGAGCTGACGCAGTCTTTTTGTAAGATTGACTGTGATTGGTCAGATTAATTACATTATTGTTTGGGAGATACTGAAGAGATCCATGTACATAAAGCAGTTAATTTTTGGTCTTACTTTCTGCTTACATTTTTTAATAAATAAAAAATGCATTTTTCTGATTAATTGTTCTAATTATTAGAAATTAAGTCTTGTTCTGTTTTTTAGTAATAAAAAATTGAAATAATAGATCTCTGCCGCTTATTATATTTTTATTTATACCGGGATTTCGCGATAAGTCGAATTATTGGGGACCGACAGAAAACTTCGATTTATCGTAAGTTCGACTTATTGAGTAATCTTAAAATCGTATTGGATGGGACCGGAAATGATGAAAACTTCGACAAAGCTGGATATTCGACTTATCTGACATAATGGAGCGTCGGCACTTGGAGAAGCTCAAAAGCGTTTTCAAAGGACCAATCGTCACCTTCAGCAAGAAATAAGACACGAAAAATTAATAGAAATAAAAAGACAAATCTAGAATCCATTAAATAAAACCTGTAATCAATATATCATCTATCAAGTTTGTATCAAATCTTGATTTAAAGATACTCCGTGTAAAGATACTCCGTGTTCATATTTATATAAACTCGGCTGTTCGAGCCTCGTCAGGGGAGACCCCCCTGAAGACCCCCTTAATTTTTTAGTTTCATGATTAGCATATTAAAACGATATTAATAGACAATGTCATTTTATTTCTCATCTTTCACGTATTTCGCCTGGTAACCCTGTGTTGATATTTTTAGGATTGTAACCTACTTATAGAAAAATACATGGGATGCCTATTCTACAGCTTACGAAATAGCGTCACAATAGTTTAAAGTTGTTGTGAACTAATAGTATTTAGATATATGTAAAGAATACATGGGATGCCTATTCTACAGCTTAAGAAATAGTGTAACAATAGATTAAAGCGGTTGTGAACTCATAGTATTTAAATATATGTAAAATTATGTCGCATTTTTATGTCACTTTTTTGGACACATTTTTCGAACAATTTTCAATAAAGGGAGTGAGAGATAAAGTGACACTGTCATTAATATTCACGCTTTGAACAATTTACTTCCTCCTTTCGAGAAGCCAGGGAAAATACATTCAATTCATATAAAATCTGCGTATTAATTCGTATAAAATTGCAGAGATGAACCAGCAAAAATCCTAAGCAAAATTAACAGACAATTTATCATCACATACTGCGTGCATCACGATATAAATAAATTAGAAAATATTAATAAAAGCAAAAATCCATGCAAAATAAAGGATTACACACATACGTATTATCCATAAGTTATAATATACACAATGCATAGTTTTGTCCTTTTTACAAATAATTTATTTCATAAAACTTCTAAAATATTGCATTTCCGAAAATGGCGTTCATTTCTCATTCGATAATCCCATGCATTACACTAAAAAATAAAAACACAAAGAAGTTATTTATGACACAACATTAATTTCTGTAATAGTTAGTTATAATTTAGTCCAAAAACATTAATGCCACAGATGATGCATGGAAGCTATCAATGCATTTATCAGAGCAATTTCACAGAGACAAAAACCTACAGATTAAAAATTGTATGGCTGAATATAAATATTTTTAATATCCTTCCTTCACGAGAATGAGCTAATGGTTATTTAAATTAATAACCATTTTGAAAGGAGGCAGTTATTCAAGAAGAAAAATGCACAGTGTATTAAAATCTAATCACCGAAAATGCAATTTTGCGTTAATAGCTGCTCAAAACTCATCACTGGCAGATTGCCCGCTTTTGGTTTGGAGATAAGAAATGCAATTTTTAAGACACAGGCAGAGTTCAAAAATGTTTCTGTGATAAACCAAAACAAATTAATTTAGAATAAAACAATCAAATATTAAGAACAGTACTAAAATGTGTCTCAAAATGTCCTACATATTCAATTGCGTGAAAAAAAAAGAAATAGCTCAAGAAGTTACCGATAGATGGCGTAAAAAAGTTTGAAATGAGTCACCGATCCTTGCTGGAAACTTGCTTTGTATTATGTACAGAAGCGCCATCTGTTGGTAATTTTTTTAATTACATTATTTTCTTTTCAATAAAAGAAATCTATGTAATCCTTCGTATGGAAATTGCGATTTTTTTCGGTTTGTCCGTCTGTCCTGTAACTGTCTTAAACAGCATTAAATTCTAATCACGGAAAATACGATTTGCGTTAATAACTCAAAAGAAGCACATCAGTGGTAGACTGCCCATTCTTACGCTCGAGATAGATGTAATATTTTAGACACAGGGAAAGTCTAAAAATATTTCTGTTATAAACCAAAGCAACCCAGTTTAGAATAAAACAATGAAGCATCAACAACAGTAGTAAAAAGTGCCTCAAAATGTGCTACAAATCAAATTGCGCAAAAGTATTTTTAAAATGTTCAAAAGTTACCGATAGATGGCGCTAACAGAATGAAACCAGTTTCCGATCCTTGCCGAGAGCTTATTTTATATTATGTATGGCAGCGCCATCTGTCGGTGATTGTTTGAACTATAGGATTTTTTTCATTACAAAAAAAAAAAATATCTGGTGTGACTCCACTCGACTTTCCGAACACTTGGGATTAAGATTATGACCAAGCATTTAAATAAATTTTAATCGATGAATAATTCAAACATATATACCAAATGGAAGCTCCATCGAATGCACCATTTAAACGCTTGCGGACTTTCAAGAATTTCTCCCAATGCCATAATGTTAAAGAAGTTAGGCTTAGTGAGTTTTATTTCGTATTTTCCAAAACCAAAGTTAAAACTTAAACTTTGCTTTATTATTTTCTTTCTTGAAATTTAATATTTAATTCTTACATTTAAAAAAATGTTAAGTTTCAACAATTTTTTTCGGCCATTCTCTTGAAATTTAATTTTAAATTGTACCAATTATGTGATGCTAAGCTCTTTATTTTTTTTGCACATTTATTTACCTAAAATTAAATTTTTAATTACAGTGAAATAAATTTAGCATGTCTCATCAATTTTTTCATTAATAATAACTGCATTAAATAGAGGTTGTTATCTTGATTAGATAATTTTTAATAGTACCTGCCTATTAACACTTTGATGTACAGAATATTGTTTTATACGCAAAACAAAATTATTTATATTTACGAAGCAAAAAATGGCATTGAAAATGAAAATTTTTTAGGAATTACCGATACAGTGGTAAAGTAGTTAAATAACAATTGGTTATAGCTATATGACTTAGAAAAACCCTGAAAATGTGGCGTGTTTTCATACCATTATGCTCTAAAGTCTGAAGAGTTAACTAATAATTCACCTTTTTTATTCTTATGCGTTCTACATTCTTTCTCCATAATCATACGTATATTTCTACGCCAAATTTTGTTTTAATAAACAGAGTATTTCTTCGGTTTTAGTGCTTATAGCCTTAATTTTGTACAACAGTGTACACCATATTTGGACAACAGTGTACACCATATTTGGACAACAGTATACACCATATAGTGGACAACCATACAGTGAGTTACCATATTTGGACAACAGTGTACAATATTTAGTGGGTAGCCATATAGTGAGCTACCGTATTTGGACAACAGTGTACACAATATAGTGAGCAACCGTACAGTGAGTTACCATATTTTGACAAGAGTGCATACCATACAGTGAGTTACCATATTTGGAGAACAGTGTACAACATTTAGTGGGCAACCATATAGTGAGTGACCATATTTGGACAAAAGTGTACAGCATTTAGTGGGCAACCATATAGTGAATTACCATATTTGGACAACAACGTATACCATATAGTGGGTTACCATATTTGGACAATAGTGTACAACATTTAGTGGGCAACCATATAATATGAGTTACCATATTTGGATAACAGTGTCAACCATATAGTGAGCACCCATACAGTGAGTTACCATATTTGGACAATGTACACCATATAGTGGGTAACAATATTTGGATAACAGTGTACACCATATAGTGTGTAACCATATTTGGACAACATGATACACCATGTAGTGGACAACCATACCATGAGTTACCATATTTGGAGAACAGTGTATACCATATAGTGGGCAACCATATAGAGAGCTACCATATTTAGACAACAGCGTCAACCATATAGTGAGCAACCATACAATGAATTACCATATTGGGACAAAAGTGCACACCATATAGTGAGTTACCATATTTGGATAACAGTAAATACCATATAGTGGGTTACCATATTTGGATAACAATGTACACCATGTAGTGGGTAACAATATTTGGAGAACAGTGTACACCATATAGTGTGTAACCGTATTTGGACAACAGGGAACACCATATAGTGGGTTACCATATTTGGACAACACTGTGCACTTGTAATCCACATAAGTAAGTAATTAAAAGGGAAAAACCTCCTAGAGTAGGCGGGAGCAAAAATAATCATTAAATCCCTCAAATCATTAACTTCATTCACACTCTAACATTTCCCGTCATCTCAAAAAGAATTTTGTAAATCTGCCTCCCGTCGTGAAAATATTCCAACAAGCATCGCAAATTTCTCTTTGTCTTGCAAATGTTATTAAATACCCTCGGTAGTTACGAAAGGGACATTAAAGAGGGAAAAATTGTTCGATACAAAAGAGGATTAGGGAAAAATCAATGTATCTTTTCAGGAACAAAGAATGTAATTACTAAGAAAGGTGCAATCTCATTGAGTTTAGCAGAAAATACTTCTTG
This sequence comes from Cheiracanthium punctorium, assembly GCA_038373885.1. NCBI lineage: Eukaryota > Metazoa > Arthropoda > Arachnida > Araneae > Cheiracanthiidae > Cheiracanthium > Cheiracanthium punctorium. The sequence continues at coordinate 505,032 of JAWZYV010007229.1, forward strand.
TTTTAGGTAGTTACATTTTAACTCAGCAACTAATTAGGAATGTTTCTGGCACATTTCCGTTAAATTACACGGGAATACATTTTAAAAGGAACATAAGGAAATCTTGTACCCGTACAGTTCATTTCAAAGGAGTTTGTTTAAAAGGAAATGTTGAAAGCCGTCAATGATTGCAGTTTTTGATGATTTATCGCCAAGTTTGGCACCCAAAAATAAGTCCTCAAAACTGAACAAAGCTTGGCGATAGCTTCCAAATTAGGCTAGAAATTGGCTAACACTACTGTTTATTAAAAAGGACAAGTATAGTTAGAATATGCTTGGCGAAGATTGTATAATAGTTCTACCAGGCGATTATAAAATATATTTAAATTCCGAAGAGTTTTATGGAACAGGAAAGATAAATACGGCACACGCATGGATTATGTTGGACTTACAAAACGGTATTTATAAAGATATAGTAAAAATAAGCCGGACGAAGATTGTTAAACACTTTCAGTTGGCGATTTTAATATAGATTTTAATTCCGAAGAAGTGTTTTATGATACAAGAAAGGCAAATAAGGCACACTCATGGATTACATTACACTTTCCAAAGGATATTTATAAAGAAGTATAGTTAAAAATATCTGAAGAAGATAGTGAAAGAATTTTAGAAGGCGACTTTAATATAAACTCGAGTTCAGAAGAGATGTTTTATGGAACAGAGAAGGCAAATACGGCATATTCATGAATAATGATGCACTTTCCAAATAGTATCTATAAAGGTGAAGTATAGTTAGAATATTGCTGACGAAGATTGCAAAATAGGTTCAGTAGGCGATTATTCCAATTTCAAAGAAGTCTTTTATGGAACGGGAAAGAAAAATACGGCGCACTCATGGACTAGGTTATACTTACAAATCGGTATTTATAAAATATAGTTTACAATATGCCGGATGAAGATTGTCAAACAGTTGAAGTAAGCGATTTTAATATAGACTTCCGAAAAATGTTTTACATTAATTTTATAATTATGTTACACTTTCCAAGCAGTATTTATAAAGGTGAAGTATAGTTAGAATATGCCAGAAGAAGATTGTGAAAGAATTTTAGAAGGCGATTTTAATATAGACTCCAGTTCTGAAGAAAAGTCTGAAGAAAACACTCCAGTTCTGAGTGTTTTGGAACAAGAAAGGAAAATACGGCACACTCATGAGTAATGATACACTTTCAAACTGAATGGAATAAGGAGGAATAAAAAGGACAAAGCGTGGATTAAAATTTTAATATATAGCATTTCAGCGCACTTTAATGTATGCAAGCAGTGGCGTAGCCAAGGGGGAGATAGGGGGACAGAACCTCCCCATGAGGAAATTTTTGCCGTACCAAATGTATATTTTACTTTCCCTTATTACACACACACACACACACACACACACATATATATATATATATATAAATATATGGGAATTTCAGTAATCATAACCCACCCTCCATTGTTTTTCCAGATTACGAAGTTTATTTATTTTTTCACAAATAAACCATCTGCATGGATATAAGAAGGGCTGTGTACACAAATCGAAATATTTGGAACGCGAAAAGTTTCCGCACGTTTCGAGCACGAACACGAAATTCGATTTGGGTACATAATAAAAATTGGACACAAAGTTACAGTGGCCGCCGCTTAATTGGATCACTGGTTAAGGGGATCAGCCGTTATCGAATCGAACCACGGAAAACGGTACGGAATCACTCTTATCGAAGCCGCCGCTTATTCGAATCAGCCGCTTTCATGGATCAAAAATAGATGGCACGAACGTGATCCAATTAAACTGTGGCCACTGTATTAATTTTAAGCGGATGAAGATTAAAAATATATTGAGCGCAGATATATTTCCGTGGAATGCTTTTTTCTAGCACCCGTTGTAATTGTCTCCAGAACGCGCTTTGACTTCTAGTCATAGAATAGCCATAATCATCATTAACAATTCATGCTTCCACATTCTGCATTACATCAAACGAATTTTGCAATTTCCATCTCCCATCTTGAAAATATTCCGCTGTAACATGAAATTCCTCATCGTCTAGGAGAGAGGCAATTAAATTACCTGGTAATTAAATTACGAGAACTGACATTAAAAAGGGAGGAATTACTAGATACAAAAGTAGATTCTGAAAAATCGATGTAATCTTTTGCCGAGCACAAAGAGAATAATTACGAAAAAGGCGTAATCATTTGAGAGCTAAGCAGAAAATATTTCTTGTTTGTGCAGATAGTTACATTTTATCCATTAACTAATTACAAGTGTTTTGGGCACTGTTCCGTTAACTTGCACGGTGATGTAATTGAAAAGTATAGCACAAGAAAATCTTGTAAATATCAGTTTTGATTAGCGAAACGTTTTAATCAGTAAATGGTCAATGTGCATTTTTAACACTATTATCTGTTCAAAAGTGCGTGGTTATTTAATTACGACACATTTTCCATTAACCCTTTAACGCGCAGTGTTCCCGCTCTGGGGACATTTAGACGACAGCTGGCTGTGCGGCACAGCCAGCTGTCGTCAAAAAAGGGTCTCTCGTTCTGTGGCACGCGATGAACGTTTCGATCGCCCGACCTCTTGCTGGTCGTTAAGTCGAGCGATGGCAACGGCTGCCCTTTTTTCAGCATTGGGAAAGGGTTGCGCCTCAAAGGGTTAAAAGAATTGCAATTAAATCTTGCAAATATCAGTTTTGATTAGCGAAACGTTTTTCAGCAGGGAATGGTCAATGGGCATTTTTTAAACTCTTATCATTTGTAGAAAAGTGCATGGTTATTCAATTACGTCATATTTTATATTAATTTACAGGGGGGGATTATTTTTCGTAAGCAAAACAAGGAAATCTTGTAAGTACTGTTTTCACTTTCCGAACATGGCCATGTAATGAAAATATTGCAGTCATGAAATAATACGGCTGTGCGATTTTGATATATTCTGAATTCATTTATGCTATTCTTACGTTGTATGTATGCATGCATGTATGTGTGTGTCTGTAAGAGAGTGAACACGATAGCTTCTAAACGGTGGATTTGGTGGACTTAAAATTTGGTATATATATGTTATAGACCACCGTCGCACGGCCGGTATTGATTGTGGAGTGCATAGGACGTACAGTTTCGTTAAAGGGCTACCTGAAAGCATTCTTTTAAAATACGGTCTATGCACGAAAATTCTTGAAATTGATCAAGCGTCTGAACAGGGCATTCAATTGTTTATGTATAAGTATACGTCACGGTCACGTGACCTGCATGGATTTTAGCGAGCGTATAACTGATAAGTTGTTCACAGCGCTGCAGAAAAGAATCATTATACATTAAGGGGAATGACCGCAAACCATTTTAATGTGTGCTGATGTTTAACGGATATAAGTTCAAATCAGGTAGAGTTAATAATAAGTTCAAGTTCAAATTGGGTATGCATATTATAGGTCACCACCAGACAACATCTATAAATCTTCGTGACTGTAAGGATTATCTTTCTTGTACAGGGCTACAACAAAGAATTCTTATATATTAAGACCTTTTGACGCAAACCATTTTAAAGTGTGCTAGTGTCTAACGGGCAGATTTGAATAAGTTCGAATTGGGCACGTATATTGTAGGTCACCGTTAGCCAACCTCTATAAATTTTCGTTGGTGTAGGGATTATCTTTCTTGTACAGGGCTACAACAAATAATTCTTATACATGGTGGACAACATATGTAAATTATTTAAATTGCACTAATTCCTATACATTACATTCAATTCAGTTGAATCCGATTTATTCAAACCATTCGTGCACCGATATTTCTGGGAATTTCTCGGATTTTTGTTCATACCAGCAATAATAGATAAATTTCTGATGTCAACTTTTTAAATAAGGGATGATTTCTTTCAAAATCATCATGTATAAAAATTGAAATGTAAATATCCTACTGGGTCATGCTAAAATATTTTGTCGAGTTGATGTTCAATACTCCTGAATAAAGGCTAGGAAAATTAAAAAAACATTTTCGGCTGACAGCGAAAATTCCGTCCCGAAAAAGGGCCTCTAGGCATAAGTGATTTAAACGCTTGGTGAAGATCAAGTTTTCGGAAAGTCGATTGGAGTCACTCCATTTTCTGTTTTGTGCATTAAGTCAAGAGGAAAGTAATCATTCGTGTACCCAAAAGGGTCTTTAACCCTTTATAAGTCGAGCTTATGTGTAGAGAGTCGAAAGTACTTGGGATTTTTCTGGCATATATTTTAAGGATTAATTTGTATATTTTCCCTCCACTGTAATATCCCACATGAAAACTGGAGAAACAAGTATTAAACAAACATAGAAATTTTGCAGGAGAATACACGCTTAAATCTATTGAGTAAAATAATAATCAAACGGAGTCTATTTTTACTCAATTTTTCACTTCAAACAGCCATTCTCCCGATTGAGTAAAATTTGCTCAATTAATCGACAAATATCAATGGAGCGAAAAATTCTCAATTTTTGAGCATTCTACAACAGCTCTATTTAGGCTCAATAATAATAAAAAATGAGGAGTGTCTGTCCGTTTTTGATTCATAGAACTGTACTCAATTATGATTATTATTGAAGCTATAGAATGAGCGTTTTTGCAAAATCAGCCCCTTTTTAATTAACATATCTGTACTCAATTAATATTATTATGTTAAGCTAGAAAGAGGGTGTTTCATTAAAATTGGCTGTTTTTGATTAGTATATTGAATGATTCGTTTTCTTCATTTTTTATTATCAGAGCTGTCATCTATGATTATAAGCCCGAGAAAATAAATTTTAAATCAAGGCAAATGCATTACATATATCTTAATACACTATAAAAAAGTATTTTTTAATAAATAGAATATAATTTCACTATAGTCTCTCGTTATAAAACGAATTCACAGTACAGTCAGAATACAGAAATGCAATCATGGTTAAACCAGCTGTGAGATTGAATGAAAGCAGCGATCCAATTTATTGACATGAAAAAGGTAAAATACTACTTACTCAGTTTGGGTGGAGATATCCTAACTTCATTTGTTTTACAACAGCTTTTTATAATCCAATCGTACGAAACTATGTCATTAAAGCGAAATCTTTACCTAAAGCATCTCCTCCCTATCTAGGCTGAATTTATTTCACAACTCTGAATATGAAAAGGATGCAGTTGGTATTCGGATATAACATAAAATTATCAACAGCGAATACGCACACAACAATGCCCGACTATGAACCGTTAGCCGTTGAACAGCGTGGGTCAGGTGATAGTAATAGGATATGGGTCGTGGGGGGAGAAAGACAGAATACTCAAATAGACAATACTTTTGTGAAAAATGGAGTATAATAGAATCTAGCGAATCCTGAGCATTGGGGCGAATTGAGGAGATAACAAATTGTTGTCTTTAATGAGTAGTTTTTAGCGTAAAAGGATTTAAATCAGCCGATAAGAAATTTAATCAATAAAGGAGTGTTAGTTTTAATCAATAGATTTAAGCGTGTACATTCATTATTCACAAAATCACAGTCGGAAAACTACCCAATGCTTGTACACGGAATGAAACGCAAAAGTATATAATTAGAAGCGATGATTCTTATGCTCCATTTTCGAGTCATTATTCGAGATTTCTTTAAAATGACGAATGAAAGGAAAGTTCATAAGCCGAATATAATTTAGAATCTAGATGTGTGAAAAAAATAGACATCCAATATAACTGAACAAAAATCGGAATATTCGCTAATGATAATTGATTTCGGTATTTAATAGACCGTAGGTGGTAAGTATTCTTACCGCGGCCTTATAAAGGGTTAAAATCACGAATGAAAGAAAAGTTCATAAGCCGAATATAATTTAGAATCTAAATATATTAAAAAAAATAGACATCCAGTCTAACTGACCAAAAATGAGAAAATTCACTAATGACAATTGATTTCTGTATTTAATGAAGCATAGGCAGTAGGTATTCTTACCAAGGCCTTATAAACGGTTAAAATAACGAACGAAAGAAAAGTTCATATGCCAAATGTAATTTAAAATCTAGATGTATGGAAAAAAATATACATCAAGTGTAACTGAACAAAAATCAGAAAATTCACTCATGATAATTGATATCGGTATTTAATAGACCGTAGGTGGTAGGCATTCTTACCACGGTATTATAAAGGGTTAAAATGCTTCGTAAAGATCCAGTTTTCGGAGAGTCGAGTCACTCCAGATTTTTTGTTTTGTTCATTAAATAAAGGCGAAAGTGATCATTTGAATATCCAAAAGGGAGACTTAACAATTCATAATGTAGCATTCCCGCATCACATCAAACGAAATTTGCTATCTCCACCTCCCGTCGTAAAAATATTCCACAGTAACATGAAATTCCTCATTGTCCAGGAGAGAGGTAATTAAATTACGAGAACTGACATTTAAAAGGGAGGAATTGCTCAATACAAAAGTGGATTCCGAAAAATCGATGTAATCTTTCGCCGAACACAAAGAGAATAATTACGAAAAAGGCGTAATCATTTGAGAGGTAAGCAGAAAATATTTCTTGTTTGTGCAGGTAGTTACATTTTATCCATTAACTAATTACAAGTGTTTTGGGGGCAGTTCCGTTAACTTACACGGTAAAGTAATTGAAAAGTAGCATAAAGAAATCATGTGACTATCAATTTTGATTAGCGCTTTACTCCCGATCGGTGCTGTAACTCTCGTAAATATGCATCGATTTCTACGAATTAAGTTGTTCCTAGGTACTGTACCATGCATTTTATTGAAAAGGGTGTATGTAGCATTTATAGTTCTTTTACAGTACCCTCTCCCTCCCCCCCAAAAAAATATAATACACCACGCTCTGTAATCCGTCTTTCTTAGAAGTGTATTTTACAGGTACTATGGTTTTTCCAACGAAAGCAAAGTTGACTTATAAGTTAAGGCTCATAAAATAATATTATCCATTGAAGATAGTGTCTGTGTAATAAATAGTTCTTCTACGGGGACACTCAAAAGAATTCCAATACATTACGATTTATAGCAGTTGATAGATATTAATCTGTTTCAAGCGCAGTACAATAGGTATAAAAATGTTCATAACAGTACCTCCAACATCTCGCCAGGTTTAAGGTCAACAAATCGCGCAATTTGGCTCAAAAATACTGCTGTGTTGGAAAATGTTTTATAATCGATGCGTTTTGGCATGATTTATCTTTCCTGTTAACACTGTCATCTGTTGAAATGTGCATAATTATTTAAAGCGTGTTTATAATATCCGATGGCCTGATTATGTTTTAATTTAATATGCGTCGATATCTTTAAAGAAAGATGTCCTGATTGAATGACTTGATACAACCCCCTGCCCCACTTTGAAAATTAATCAGTACTTAAATTTAAAAATAAATCTTTTATCAATTATTAATATTTCACTTATTATTTAAAATACCCATCACTATATTCGGCTTTTGATACAAATGTAAAAGTCGAGTCATAAATAATCGATTTTCCCAATGACAAACACAGTGAAAATTGTACACAATTTTCCCCCATTTAAATGGCTAATATCTTTTAACTTATGTATTAGAAGACAAAATATGCAAAAAACTACATTAAAATATGCCGAATATAATTTGGCATATTTTAAATTAATATAATTGCAAAGTGACTGGATCTAAATTCAGTCTGTCAATGGTTAATAAACCTTGGATGCTGAATAACTTTGTATTTGCCTCTTTACCCGTATCTCGTCCCTTTTTTAAGATAAGAACGCTCACTCCAAATATAGCCACCAGGGGGCGCTGTAAGCGATTTTCTTGCATAAGGCATGGCAACTCTTTACTATACCTAAACCCTACTTTTATTACTGCAGATCTAACCGTTCAGCAATTATTTGGGTGAGAACGAATTTTAGCTGGCACCCTGCATGTTATACTTATGTAACGTACCATACACCCTATTGAAAAGGGTGTACGTAGCATTTATAGTTCTTTTACAGAAGCACTTAAACGAATTCTAATACATTACGCTTTAGGGGCAGTCATCCTTAGATCATCATCAAAGCGTATTTTAGAGATATTCCTCTATTTCAAAGAAAACGAAACTGATAAGTTATTAATGATTGCAAAGTGAAGCTGTCCAGTGAAAAGTGCATCCATATCATTTATAGTTCCTTTACAGGAGCACTTAAAAGAATTCCAATACATTACGCTTTATGGGCAGACATCCTTTGATCATTATCAAAGCGTATTTTAGAGATATTTGTCTATTAAGAAAAAGAAACTGATACAGTATTAATGATTGCAAAGTAAAACTGTCCAGCGAAAAGTGCGTCCTTATCATTTACAGTTCCTTTACAGGAGCACTTAAAAGAATTCCAGCATATTACGCTTTATGGGCAGTCATTCTTTGATCATCACCAAAGCGTATTTTAGAGATATTCGTCTATTTCAAAGAAAACGAAACTGGTAAGTTATAAATGATTGCAATGTAAAACTGTCCAGCAATAAGTGCGTCCTTATCATTTATAGTTCTACAGAGGCACTGAAAAGAATTCCAATACATCACAATCTGTAGATGAGATCTTGAGACATTCATCCATTTCAAGAAGAATACATTGAAGTATAGTCTGGCAATTCTATAACCTAATTTTGGAAACCTCAATCAAAAATGCATTTGTTGGGATGTTTTTAGAATCTAGATCTAGTTAACTTATATGTTAAGGCTACTAGCATTGTAGATTTCAGATTAGATTTACAGGGGGAAAAATGGGGGATTTTGCCCCAGGCGCAAAATTTTCAAATCTAGTTATTATATTTAATAATACGGTTTCTGATTTTCCAATAAACATTTTCTCTGTCAAAATGATTACTTGGAGCCGTATTATAGCATTTCTATTTTTATGTTTTAAATATTAAACTTATGTTTTTTTATTTAATTTGTGTGTTAAACTTCATGCTTTTAATTAAATTTGTAAGTATTAAACGTCATGTTTTTGAATTTAATTTGTAAGTATTAATAGTACAGTATTTAAATTTAATCTGTAAGCATTAAACTTCACGTTTGTAAATTTAATTTGCAAGTATTAAACTTCATGTTTTTAAATTTAATTTGTAAGTATTAGTCATACAGTATTTAAATTTAATTTGTAAGCATTAAACATCACGTTTCTAAATTTTATTTGTAATTATTAAACTTCACGTTTTTAAATTTAATTGTAACTATTAGTCATACAGTATTTAAATTTAATTTGTAAGTGTTAAACATCACGTTTTTAAATTTAATTTGTAAGTATTAATGTCATATTTTAAAATATAATTTGTAAGTATTAATCATACAGTATTTAATCTTAATTTCTAAGAATTACACTTCATGATTTTAAATTAAATTTGTAATTATTAGACTTCATGTTTTTAAATTTAATTATAAACACTTATAACAGTTTACCCTTCAGTTAAACGATGTAAAAACTTTTAAAGCTCTTTTATAATATATCACAAAACTATATTTATAGTGATAATTAAACATTTTTTTTTTAAATTACGTCCGAAATCTTACAAGATTTAAGTTCAATACATCGCCCATATTGACTCTCATCAATGTTGTGCCGGAAAGTATAATCAATTCGTTTGCTTGATTTACTAAATTTTTTTTTTTTTTTTTACTTTGTTCAAAAAAGTAAATACATAGAAAAAAAAAACTTTGATGTTAAATTAGTTTCAGTACAAACACTTCCTAAGCAAACTGAAGTACTCTGCTGTTATAAGTCTTTGTTTAAGTAAATGGGTTTTTATTCGCCTTGTGTGTTTAAGAGTACTATGGACTTTGTTTGAAGAGGAGTTCAAAAAGTATCGTAGTTAAATTTGAAATTAAAAAGTACATGTGACGTGAAAAGCTAAAAAATAAATTATAGGCAGCAGAAAAACCAAACAAACTTTTTTTTCTATTTTAATTAGCGTTTTAATCAACGATATCCTGCAGTCTGTTTGTTCATAGTGAGTATTAAATATCAGTTTCATTAAGGTATGAGACTGCTAAAAAAATCCTTGTTTTAGAAAAAAAAAATGATTCTTTTTTATATTTGATTATTCTATAGGCTACACGATTAATACGGTATTGTAATCTTAATTGGTTTCTATAGCAGTTTCTAGAAATCTCGAGAAACATGGCTCGTCGGACTTCGCTAACCTCATTTTTGGGGACTTATTTATGGCGCCTAATTGGGCGATATTTCGCCAAAAATCGCCAAACTTGGCGACATTTTGGTCATTTGGCGAGATTTTTCCAATGGGGCTTAGGAAGTTATTTTTTCGGCATTAACATGCGTAATAGCTTAACATAACTCCTCTATTACGCAATCATAATCGAGTCTGTTCTAGTACATTCCACGGATAGTTATTTCTAGAAGATTCCCCTGTGTTCGTCGTAACCTATAAGAGCAGTGCTGGTTGCCCAGTTCAATCTCAGTCGTGTTTCTGCTTGATCAGAGAGCAGGTGTCCGTGAAAGCTTAAGGCTTTGTATGGACGCTATAGAAGCGGTGTTTTCGCTTGCCTTTTTGATGCTTTGCTTTTCGAGTGCTGTGTGTCAATTCTTCATTGCTGGGTCTTGAGGGACTACTTGCGATATCCCTCGTATATTTCTACTGAAATTTTGTCTGTGGAAGTGTTTCATTTTTTTGTGAGAAGTACAGCTTCTGTGAAAAATTCCGTAACTAAGAGGATTGTCAAAAGCACTTTATGGACTTACTGGACCATAATGGTCACTTACTGGACATAAGAACGACGAACCCAGGAATTAGCAGAGTATTTATATAGAACATGTAAGACACGTGTTTTACGTTGGAAAAATCAAACAAACTATTTTTTTTCTATTTTAATTAGTTTTTTAATCAAAGATATTCTCCAGTTTATTTGTTCATAGTGAGTATTAAATAACAGTTTCATTAAGGTCTGAGACTGCTAAAAGAATCCCTTGTTTTGTGAAAAAAATTTTAATACCTTTTCTGTTTGATTATTTTATAGGCCACACGATTAGGATTGCAAAACTGTTTTATTTTTCTTCCTACAGTAACTGGAAGCTATGTTATACAAGAACTAATGAACCGGGAGTATAGTATTTTGTACAGTATTGAAATCTTTAAAACGCACTTTCTGAAGATGTGTGTGTTTTGTAAATTTCCTTTACGATAAAGTCCTATAGACTTTTAAAACTACTATGGGAAAGTAAAAGGGTCGTAGCCCTGTAGAAAAACTATAAGTCCTATACACACCAAAATCAACACCGATCTTACGATGGTGGTTTATAACATCTATACCCAATTTCTGTTTAGTCGAATGTACTGTTTAAACGGCAGCGCACTTTCAAGAATTTCCCCCCATAGGACATAATGTAAAAGAAATCTTTGTCGTAGCCCTGTAGAAAATTTATAAGTCCTATGCACATCCAAATCAATACCGGTCTTACGATGGTGGTTTATAACATATATACCCGATTTGAGCTCAATCGAATGTACCGTTTAAACGCTAGCGCACTTTCCAGAATTTTCCCCCATAGGTCATAATTTAAATGAAATCTTTGTCGTAGCCCTGTAGAAAAACTATAAGTCCTATACACACCAAAATCAACACCGATCTTACGATGGTGGTTTATAACATCTATACCCAATTTGTGCTCAGTGGAATGTACTGTTTAAACGGCAGCGCACTTTCAAGAATTTCCTCCCATAGGCCATAATGTAAAAGAAATCTTTGTCGTAGCCCTGTAGAAAATTTATAAGTCCTATGCACATCCAAATCAATACCGGTCTTACGAAGGTGATTTATAACATATAAACCCAATTCGAGCTCCATCGAATGCCTCGAGCATTCCGTTAGGAGCTACCGTGTTCACTCACATGCACACACACACACACACACACAGACATACATACATCTCGTAAAAATGGCATAAATGAATTCAGAAGACCTCAAAACGTGTCAATACACCAAAATCTCTGAAGTCGAATTTTTTTATGATTACAATACTTTCCGTACATGGTACATGTTCGGAAAGTAAAAATATACAGAATTCTATGGTCTAATCGATTAAAATTTTCAGGAAGCACAACTTGTAAACCCAAAAACCTTTATCCAAACTCAAAACCACCAAACATGTAAAATCTCTCTTGATACATACTTCACCGCATGCAAAAATCAATACTACCGATTTTTATTTAAAAAAAATAAATAAACCTTTAATTAACGTTAAAACTCGTCTTTCACAACCAATTATCGTACAATCATTGGAAGTAAAATTAAAATTATACAAAATGAAAAAAACGTTATTTTAGATTGGAGAATAAAACATATTCGCAAATACGAAAAAATAAAAATAAAAAAACTTTAAATTAGTTTCTAGCGCATTTATTCGTCAGATGGAACAATCATTATTAAACAACCTCTCGACTGGCAATTTATATAGTTAAGGTTTTTTTGTTCCCTGTAAATTGGCTTTTATTAGCTTCGTATAAAAAAAAGAAATAAAAATAAATATACACCCATTGGCTTAATTATGTTAAAGCGAAGTTAAGGAACAATAGAGAAATTGTAAATTTATTTAAATATATGAATGGATGATTTGAAAAGAAAATTACCTACACAGATAATATAAGTAAAGCATACTTTTATTTCAGTTTTTAATTAGTTGTGCAGATTGAAGTTTATTAGCTTGTAATGAATTCATTAAAGTATGAATTTATTTTGATTGCAATGTTTAAAACTGCAAATGGAATTATAAAAACAATGAAGTTCACTTTGTAGATTCAAAATTTAATTAGTGTACTTTTAATCTTCTAGAATAAATTATGATGTGTTTTTAAAATGCACACTGTCCCAAGGTAGTAGCATGCTTTCGTTCTTTATATATTAGAGGTGATTGGGAAATGTCAACTAAAAATTGTTCGAAATGATGTACGAAAATAAAAGATTAATTTAAGAAAAAAATACCTCTGCTGCATTAACAAAAATTCGCAATTTTTAATTAGTATACGACCACGGTACGAAAAAAAATTCTCTATTAGTAAAATATGCTCCATACTCTAATGAAGGGGAGTGCAAAATTTGAGAATTGTATGTTAAAATGTATCAGAGATATAAAGAGAAGCATTTTCTGACATAAACCACTTTCCAATGGCTCTCAAAGAAAAAAAAATCACGTCGGAAGGACACATGTTTGGTGGTCTACAGGAATGATGAATAACGTATTTTTACTCACTATTGTGATACACTTTTGCATTTAATTCATATATAGTCCCCCAATCATCTTTGTTTAAAGGTATCTCTGAGACCTTTTATGATGAAAGGCTGAAATTTTACACATCACCTTACCGGTGTATGGGACACATTATATCAGCTGGAATTTTTTTCGTACATGAGTCGTGTACCAATTTAAGAAGAGTGACTTAATGAAAATTAACGAAAGGAATTTTTTCTTAAAGTAGTAATTTTTCTTATCTTATTTTTAAACGTTTTACAATTCCTACAATTAGTTCTCACTCTCCCTATATATATATATATATATATCTAGATAGATAGATAGATAGATAGATAGATAGAAATATAGATAGATAGATATCTTGTTCAAATTTTTAATCGTTAATAAAATAATTTTTTATTCATCCACTCAAGTTCAAATACATTTTTTTAAACTGGCAGTGGATGACAGTTCATGTTAATACAGTTTTTTTAAATATAAATTCATTCATTAAATTTAATTAATCAATTTTAGATCCTGTTACCTGGGATTAAAAATGAATGAAAACAATAAACTAAACAAACAAGCTGGATTAACGGTATCAACCCTTGCTTCACAAAAGGCCCTGCATTAATTAATTAATTAATTAATTATTTTAGATCATGTTACGTGGAATTAAATATGAATTAAAACAATAAACTAAACAAACAAACTAGATTAATGGTAACTACATTTGCTTCACAAGCGTTACTAATTAATTAATTATTAATTAATTAAATTAAATTAATAGTAAGTAAAATAATGTTTTTCTTTGTTGACCTATGCAGTTATTCACTTTAGTTTTTTTTAATTACTTGTTTCCATTTACACTGCTCATTCATCTCTAAAAGATAAGGAATTAAAATGTTGAGATATCCTGTATAGTCTCATGGATTAAAATTTTCAGGTAATGCATCTAAACAAATTCGTAGCTAAACTCAAATCCAGAGCAAACATATTTAAAATCTCTCTATATACACACTTCATCACTCACGCAAAATCAATAATATCGATCCCGATTTTCAATAAAATAAAACTTTTAAAGTTAATTAAAGTCGTCTTTCGTAACCAATTATCGTACAATCATTGCAAGTAAAATTAAAATTATACAAAATGAAAAAGGGTTATTTGAAATTGGAGAATAAAACATATTCGCAAATAAGAAAAATAAAAATAAAATAACTTTAAATTTGTTTCTAGCGCATTTATTCGTCAGATGGAACAATCATTATTAAACAACCTCTCGACTGGCAATTTATATAGTTAAGGTTTTCTTGTTACCAATAAATTGGCTTTTATTATTTTCGAATAAAAAGAGAAATAAAAATAAATATATATCCATTGGCTTAATTATGTTAAAGAGAAGTTAATGAACAATAGACCAATTCTAAATTTATTTAAATATATGAATGGATGATCTGGAAAAATTTAAAAGAAAATTACCTACACAGATAATATAAGTAAAGCATACGTTTATTTCAGTTTTTAATTAGTTGTGCAGATTGAAGTTTATTAGCTTGTAACGAATTCATTAAAGTATGAATTTATTTTGATTGTAATGTTTATTGCTGCAAATGGAATTATAAAAACAATGAAGTTCACTTTATAGATTCAAAATTTAATTAGTGTACTTTTAATCATCTGCAATTTAAATTATAAATTATTATGTGTTTTTTATATGGAGGTTGTCAAAATAAGGTCCTGCTTTAATTCATTATCTATCTTTTTAGATTTGTGTACGATCCCTGTACAAAAAAAAAAAAAAAATCCTACTTAGTAAAATATGTCCCGTACACTAATGAGGAGATGTGCAAAATTTGAGAATTGTATGTTAAAATATGTCAGAGATATAAAGAGAAGCATTTTCTGACATAAACCACTTTCCAATGGCTCTCTAAGAAAAAAAAATCACGTCGGAAGGACATATGTGTCGTGGTCTACAGGAATTATGAATAACGTATTTTGGCACACTATTGTGACACACTTTTGCATTTAATTCATATATAGTCCCCCAATCATCTTTGTTTAAAGGTATCTCTGAGACGTTTTATGATGAAAGGCCGAAATTTTACACATCCCCTTTTCCGTGTATGAGACACATTTTACCAATTGGTATTTTTTTCGTACAGGAGTTGTATACAAATTTAACAAGTTTTCCATTTAACAATTTTTTCTTAAAACAGTCATTATTCTTATCTTATTTTTAACATTTTTCAAATCCTACTATTAGTTCACACTCTCCCTATATATATATATATATGAGAAGTCAGATATTTCAGTAAAGTTCCAGGGTTAAGGCAGGTAATATGGTTTATTCAACATTACATTTAAGTTACAATATAGAGTGAGAAGAGGAGAGGGGAGACGGGTACGAAAATCCACGTGGATTAATCAAGCAGTTCTAGTGGCAGGAGTCTCTCGATTTTCGAGGTGCGGGTGTATTTACTCTCACCACACCACGTGGTTTGCGAAGACATAACTCCGCCTCTCTCTTATCTCTGATCGAACCACACACATTTACCAACATGACCCGCATCCGGGGCTACAAAGGCGTGGGGACACGTGTACTCTAAAAAGAACACAGAATAAAGGATCTGGTATCTGGCAATTAACTAAAAAAATAAAACATAGCTCCAGAGCGCGCGTGGCAAGTAAGACAGGAAAGCAAAACTTACAGTGAAAGTACCCCCTTGAACAATACCCAAACTAGTAATACCCAAATTACCTTTTATAAATTACATATATATAGATAGAGATATATATAGATAGATAGGTAGATATCTTGTTCAAATTTTCAATCGTTAATAAAATACTTTTTTATTCATCCACTCAAGTTCAAATACATTTCAAAATCAAGTTCAAATACATACAAACTGTAGTGGATGACAGTTGAAGTTAATAAAGTTTTTTTTTCAAATATTAATTCATTCATTAAATTTAATTAATCAATTTTAGATCCTGTTACGTGGGATTAAAAATGAATGAAAACAATAAACTAAACAAACAAGCTGCATTAACGGTATCGACCCTTGCTTCACAAACGGCGCTGCATTAATTAATAATTAATTAATTAATTAAATTAAATTAAATTAATTATTTTTAGATCCTGTTACGTAGGATTAAAATGAATGAAACCAATATACTAAACAAACAAACTGTTTTAACGGTATCGACCATTTCTTCACAAACGGCCTGCATTAATTAATTAACTATTAACTAATTAATTAATAATTAACAAATTAATTAATTCGATTTAATAAAAAGTAAATAAAATAAATTTTTCCTTTGTTGACCTATGCAGTTATTGACTTTAATTTTTTTTCTTATTTTACTTGTTTCCATGTACACTGCGCTTTTATCTCTAAAAGTAATAAGGTATTAAAACGTGTTACCATCATTTTGATATACACTCTGTAGTCTCATGGATTAAAATTTTCAGGAAATGCATCTAATAATTTCGAAGCCAAACTCAATACTTCTGTCCAAACATATTTAAAATCTCTTTATATACATACTTCATCACTCACGCAAAATCAATAATATCGATCCCGACTTTCAAAAATATAAAACTTTTAAAGTTAATTAAAGTCGTCTTTCGCAACCAATTATCGCACAATCATTGCAAGTAAAATTAAAAATTATACAAAATGAAAAAGTGTTATTTGAGATTGGAGAGTAAAACACATTCGCAAATACCAAAAAAGAAAAATAAAATAACTTTAAATTAGTTTCTAGCGCATTAATTCGCCAGATGAAGCAATTATTATTAAACATCTTCTCCAGTGGCAATTTCTATTGTTAAGTTTTTTTTGTTCCCAATAAATGTAGTTTTATTAGCTTCTTGTTAAAAAAAGAAATATATATTACCTTAATTATGTTAAAAGGAAGTGAAGGAACAATAGTGAAGTTCTAAATTTATTTAAATACATGAATGTATGACTTGGTAAACTTAAAAGCAAATTATCTACACTAGAGATAAAATAATGAAAGCAAATTTTATTTTTTAGATTTTAATTAGTTGGATTTATTGAAGTTTAATGAATTCATTACGATCTAAGCAACTATAAATTTATTTTTATTGGATGTCTGTTGTTAATGAAAATGGAATTATAAAAAAAAAAAAATAAAGCTAATTTCATTGAATGAAAATGCAAATAGTGCAGTTTTATTTTTCTACATTTTATATACAGAAGCAGGTTTGTCCGTACACAGGTGATTTGAGAATTATACCTTAACGCTTTAATGCACGTAATTTTTCTAGAAATATCAATATTTAGTTCATTCATTGAAAAAAGTATTTCAGTATAAGAGAAATTTCTTATATTAATTTTGTGAATAACTGATTAATTTCTGAAAAAGTTTACAGGTCATATTAAATATTAGAAGTTGTTATTATATGCTACACTAGCTGCGTGCCCGTTCTTCGCACGGTAAGAAACGAAAATTTTCCTCAAATGTGTTATTCGAATTAATTCAAATGATGTGGAATCTACAAAAAGCATTATTATTAGACTTAGACGTAAAGTTCGCGTCATGAGTACAAACCTGACATCATTGCAATATAATGACTCAAAAAACTGCGCCAGTGTTATTCGCAATCAAAAAAGTCAAAACTTAACGGTTTGCAGAGAAAAATCCTGACATTTTAAAAATTTCTTATTTCTACATCATACTGTTCTTTAGGTTCAAGCTGTAGCATTAAATACCTCAGACACTACATGAAATGGACAATCGTTTATTTTAAAATAGCTGCGCACTCGCTCTTCCTACGGGGAGAAGCGAATATTTTACTAAAATCATATCTGCATGTGGAAAACAGAATTTAATTAATTTTTAAAAAAGTTCAAGTAAGCACAGAATTTAATTAATTTTAAAAAAAGTAATCTCCTCTGTTGAAATGACTGCGGGATACATTAACGCAAATTAGAATTACTTATCGTTTAGTTGGTTGTAAGACAACCCTTGAAAAAGGATAAACAGAAAACTTTTAATTTCATGAAATGTTTATTAACTCTTTAGGGACCGTATCGGCCGTGTCGGCTCGCCCATATGTGTCCCCGAAACGGCCCAGCTGTATTGGAACCAGTGCTTTCCCTCCCGACTCGGGAGTTATCGATTAGGTTACACCCCTTGAGGTTTGGGAACTTAAGGAAGAGGGGGAACGGGTAATCCGCGTATCCGACCTCTAATCAATCATCATGGCACCTTTGTACAGGTACGCACTGCACACTGAAAGTAACTGTTCAGTGTGCAAATTCCTTGTCGAAAGTACTTACAATAGATCACTACGGATTTGCACAATCGCTACGAATTTGCGGTCTTTCGCCCTAACTGCTGGTCAAGAAAGGGAGGTTCTGAACTGTCAAAACTCAGTGATAAAGGAACCGCTTTTCTGAGATGGGGTTAGACATTTTTCGGCCGTTCCCTTGGGAAAGAAAGGCTAAGAGATTTTCACGGGGCTGGGATCTAAACAGTTAACGGGGTACATTCTGATTCGTTCAAATTATCCTTACAAATGTACTAATACTACCTACTTGCATGTCAATACAATCTATCTCCGATTCTCCTTCTTCAAGGCTCGATTAAAAGAAACAGCTTACATTATTTGGCACCAACGAAACCTTTTTAACCCTTGCCGATTCTTTGCAGTTCACGCATTAGCATAAACTATAATCATTTCTTATAATGGTTGCCATTGAGGAAACTCTCCATACATATTTAATTTCTGCATAGTTTTGTAAGATTGGCGTATTAACACCGCAAAACATTTCATCTCACCGCGGTGGAAAATATCCAAGCGGTGTCATTTTAAATATCCATGTATCCAATAAAACGATATCTCATAAATCCTCTATGGTTCTGTCTCCTGAAAAACATCCAATTTTATAATTTCCATGAGCTATTCAGATTCGCTTTAATCGTGACAGTACGTAGTTGCAGAGTTTGCAAATTCCCCGGATTTTCACGCAAATCGGTCAAGTGGTTTAGGAGGAGAAGCGTTACATTGAAATGCCTCAGTGTAGTGTAAGCGCTTCTCTCACTTCGCTCAGCTCAGTGACCAATGAATAAACCCAGAAATTTCAAAGCACATTCCCTTTGTAATAAAATCAGTATTTCCTCACATAAATAAATACATCATTATTCCTTAAAGAACACTTTAATTAGCTTTTGAATCGTGCTTCAATACTAATTATTGTCCAATCATTGCAAGCGAAAATAACGACAAAAAATTGTCACTGGAGATTGAAAAAAAGAATATATTCATAGACAACAAAACAACTTTGATGTGTTAAATTAGTTCCTTTCTTGCAATTATTATAGAACTTCGTGTAAACGTTTCAGCGGTGGGTCTTTGTTTAGGGTAAATATGATTTTATTAGCATGTCTTGTTTAAATAATGTTCCCATTGGCTTAATTTAAGAGAAATTAACGGAGAAAAGAAAAGTAATGAATCGTTCGAAAATAAAGAACACAATTGAAATGCCCTAAAAAAATGTGAAGGATAAAAAAAATAACTCGGCTGTTCGATTCTCGTCGGGGGAGACCTCCTCCCCCGAACCTCCCTAATTTTGTAGTTTCATAATTCCCATATTAAAACGATATTAATTGACTATTTGTCATTTTATCTCTCATCTTTCGTGTATTTCGCCTGGTCACCCTATGTTGAAATTTTTAGAATTGTAACCTATTGATAGAAAAATACATGGGATGCATATTCTACAGCTTACGAAATAGTGTAACAATGGATTAAAGCTGCTGTGAACTAACAGTATTTAAATATGTGTAAAAAAATACATGGGATGCCTACTCTACAGCTTACGAAATCGTGTAACAATAGATTAAAGGTGTTGTGAACTAATAGTATTTGAATATATGTAAAAACTATATGTGATGCCCATTCTACAGCTTACGAAATAGCGTAACAATAGATGAAAGCTGTTGTGAACTAATAGTATTTACATATATGTAAAATTATGTATGCATTTTCGGGACACATTTTTCAATAAAAGGGGTAAGATATAAAATGACATAGTCATTAAAAAATTGCTTTCTTTTTTATTTGTTTGTTAAATTTCATGATTTCGATAATTTGGATTAGGCCAGGTAATTTCCACCTCGAATTATCGGGACTATGGATGTTTTTTGAACTTCTTAGTTCTAGATTTAATGACCACTCAATAAACCCAGAAATTCAAAGCACCTTCCCTTTGTAATAAAATCAATATTTCTTCAAATAAATAAAAAATTCATTATTCCTTGAAAAACGCTTTAATTAGCTTTTGAATCGTGCTTCAAAACTAATTATTGTCCAATCATTGCAAGCGAAAATAACGACAAAAAATTGTCACTGGAGATTGAAAAAAAGAAAATATATATTCACAGACAACAAAACAAGTTTCATGTGTTAAATTAGTTCCTTTCTTGCAATTATTAAAGAACTTCGTGCAAACGTTTCAACGGTAGGTCTTTGTTTAGAGTAAATGTAATTTTATTAGCATGTCTTGTTAAAATAATGTCTCCAATGGGTTGATTTAAGAGGAATTAACGAACAAAAGAAAAGTAATGCAACATTCGAAAAAAAAGCACAATTGGAGCGTCCTTAAAAAATTTTGAAGGAAAAAAAAAAGTGGGGAACATAAACCATGTCGAAGGAGTCGATTATGAAGTACTTTGAAACACAGCAGTACTTTTTTTTCTGTCGATATTTGGCGATGTATCCCCATCAAATTTGACGTGATTTTGCGGATAACCTCAGAGATTCTAAGTATGTAACTTAGGGAAATCCTGTAAATTTAAATGTTAGAGTAAACTACCAACTATCCGGCCTAAAAGAAATACAGTTTAAAAAAAAAACTAAAAAACACGCTTTAGTGATAAATTGAACTAACCAAAAAGTGAAAAATAATTCTTAATATATAAATAAATTAATGAACGAAGAAAAGTATTATTGTGAAATAAGTGTGGGGTGCTTTGTGCTATATTTTTGTATCGTTTAATTTTATCAGTTCAATTTATCACTAAAGCGTGTTTTTTTGTTTTCTTTAAACTGTATTTATTTAAAATTTATATTTTTTTTAATTTTCGATATCTCTCATAATACTAGAAGGAACACTAAGTTGGAAAGTACAAACTGTGAGACAATTTATTTTCACTGTGCACCAGTGGCGTAGCCAGGATTTATTTAGGGGTGAGCTGGGTATCCAATTGAAAGTTCAATTGTAAGCTAAGTAAAAGGTCCCATTTCGGGGGGGGCAATAGCTCCCCTCTGGCTACGCCCCTGCTGTGTACCCTAGTATTAATTAACCTGCAGTTAAATGCTATCTTCCTCACTAAAAAGGAAAAATAGGTCTCTCATCAACAAACAAATTTCTTAACGACTACAACAAACACAAACATCCATGTAATATACAACATTGAGGTAAAATTTTTTAGATTTTCCATCTGGATTTTAAAAATCTAACTACCCAAATATACCACTGAATTCAGGTACCAAGTGCGAGAGAGGTTCTACTCCATTGTGCTGAGCCGAGTGCCAAAATGGTACGCATGCGTAGACTGCGAGCTTGCTCCCTCTCTCTCGCTCTCACGCAAAGGATCTCTAATAAAATGACTCATCCTGACGATCCTAATCAGGATGACGGGATAAACTTATCCAATTATTGTATTGTCATCGGTCCTCGAAAAGTTTAAATTAAATCGATCTGACCGTTTAAAGTGGGTCAAAATCGAGTTAAAGGAGTCGGTTACAAACCAACATACAGGTGAAACTAATAAAAGCGTGTTAAAAATGGCCGTATAAAGGATTAATACAACACAACAGCCATTGTACAGACATCAAGCAGCCACTTGCCAAAAGTAAACTCAAAAGCTGTTCAAAATCGATTTTTCCGTCAAAATCACAGTACGGAAATTTTTCTGTAATGCAATACCTATTTCACTTCCCACAGAGAAATAAAAGTAAAGCATATTATATTACCGTAGATGCACACCTGCAAACAAAAGCTAACACTAGGCCTCAAAAAATGCAAAGACATCAAAATCATACTTTGCAATTCGCGACTTTATCATTGCGTTTTTATGGCATTTCCGTGACGTTTTATGTGCAAAGAAAAGAAAAAGAAACACCCACAAAACTATTTTTTCTTTTCAAAACGCAAATTTTTCCTTCTGCAATTACACGATGCTGCAAAACAACGTGATGAAATTCGAAGATGGTTCGGCTGAAAAAACGCATATTGTGTTTTCACTTTCTGTCGGTTTAAAGAAAAAAACACGCTAAGATGAAATACAAAAATGCGGTTGGAATTTTGAAGTGAAATACTTGCGAGAAAAAATATTTTCGCTGTGGTACTGCGAGAGAAAAAAAAAAAAAAAAGAATTTTTTCGAAGGCGATATTTAAAAGTTGCACGGCTGAAATATATTCTGGTATTTCTGGATGCTTGGCATGAGGAACAACAATTCATATTAAAAAATACATATATAGATAAAAAATGCAATAAAATCTCGGCTGTTCGAGCCTCGTCAGGGAGAGAACTCCAGAGGCCCCCTAACGTTTTAGTTTCATTATTACACCATTAAAACGATATTAATGGACTATGTCGTATTATCTCTCATCTTTCGTGTATTTCGCCTGGTCACCATATGTTGAAATGTTTAGGATTGTAACCTATTTATAGAAAAATGCATGGGATGCCTATTCTACAGCTAACGAAAGAGTGTAACAATAGATTAAAGCGGTTGTGAACTGATAGTATTTAAATATATGTAAAAAATACATGGGATGCCTATTCTACAGCTTAAGAAATAGTGTCACAATAGATTAAAGCGGTTGTGAACTCATACTATTTAAATATATGTAAAATTATGTCGCATTTTTATGTCACTTTTTTTGTCACTTATAGAAAAATGCATGTGATGCCTATTCTACAGCTAACGAAATAGTGTAGCAATAGATTGAAGCTGTTGTGAATGAATAGTATTTAAATATATGTAAAAAAGTACATGGGATGTCTATTCTACAGCTTACGAAATAGTGTAGCCATAGATTAAAGCTAATAGTATTTAAATATGTGTAAAAAATACATTTTTTTTTACTAAAAAATGTGAAAAATCCTTCATATTTTAAATACGCACTAAAATGCTATATATTAGAAGGTTATCATTTCTAAGTTAACTTATAAAAATTTTTATTTGCAGTATCGTAAAACCTATACAACCTATACACCTATACAGCTTTGCCCGTAAAATATAAACGCATTACATGCAAAAAATAATTTTATTTTATACAACACATACCTGAGCTACAAGCTCGACAAAGATACTACAAAAATACTCGACAAAGATAAATACAATTTCAATAGTAAATTTTAGAACAGTATACCACGAACTATTTTAACGATCAGTCTGTTCATTACAGTTCAATAGTTTTTAGTAACCATGGAGGAACGGATTAAACATCAAGGACACACAGGTTTAACAATCAATCCATGCGTCTTTTTTGTCTTTCTTATTCCATTAAATTGGAAAGTGTATCATTATTAATGGGCAGGGCGTATATTTATTTCTGACTTGTTTTATAAAACACTTCTTCAGAATCGAAATCTATATTAAATTAGCAAACTAAAACTGTTTGCAGTCTTCTCCAGGAACATTCTAACTATACTTCAAAGCTAGAAGTACTGTTTGGAATGTGCATCTTAATTCATGAGTGTGCCATACTTGTCTTTCTTGTTCCATAAAACACTTCTTCAAATCTGAAATCAACATTAAAATAGTCTGCTAATGTCAGGACATTTTTAATTTTAATTTGTAATATTCTAACTGCACTTCATTTGTATAAAAACTATTCGGAAAGTATATCCTAATCCATCAGTATTCCGTATTTTTCTTCCTTGTCGATTAAACACTTCTTTGAATTGAAAGATATATTGAAATCGCTTACTGTAAAACTGTTCTCCAATATTCGCCAGACATATTCTAACTATACTCTTCCTTTGTGATAAACTGTAGTTTCTCAATCAATGTGGAAGATATCGCCAAGCTGCTTCAGCTTTTGGGACATTTTTAACGCCAAACTGGACGATCGGAACGTCTAGGTCGACAGGCGTGACCTGGGCTTGAACCAGGAGGATTCCGTCTCCCAGTTGAGAAGGCAAATTAATGCGTTTGGCTACTCGTGAGGCTTGCCCATCTACCACGTCGAGCCCTTTAGTAATATAAACGATTAATTTAAAAATTAAAATATCGATACAGTTGAGCCATCTTTCAGTATGTACGGCATTCCTAAAAATATATCTCTTG
The DNA here is from genome assembly GCA_038373885.1 of Cheiracanthium punctorium. Lineage (NCBI taxonomy): Eukaryota > Metazoa > Arthropoda > Arachnida > Araneae > Cheiracanthiidae > Cheiracanthium > Cheiracanthium punctorium. The sequence goes on from JAWZYV010007229.1 coordinate 529,575, forward strand.
GAAATAAATGTTTACATCTACGTACATAACCATCTGAATTACATCCATAAAATAAATACTATGAATAATTGCATGTACGGGGAAATATCCTGGAGTATTCTAGAACATTCTCGAAAGACATCTTCCAATATAAAAGGAATTCTTCGATAACAGAAGACGATCACGGAAATATGTCATGCACACTAATGAGGTTATCTACAAAATTTGAGAATGACATCCTAAAAAGTGTCAGAGATGTGAAACTATATGCACGCTGACTTAAACCCCCTTTTCAATGACTCAAAATAAAGTCAATATTTCGTAGGGGGGTCGTTCTCAAACTTATTTTTGAAAACCAATAAACTAATGAGAGAATTATGTTATCTTAATGTCATTTTTCCTACCTTGTTATGAAACATTTTTTTTTCAATTTACATCGTGCGATTATCTCTAAGAGATGAAGAAATTTAAAAGTGTTACCAAATTTTTGGAACTTACCTGTATTCACGCATAAATTTAAAATAAAAAAATCTGGAGTGACTCCACTCGACTTTCCGATCCCTTACGATTAAGATCATTACCAAGCATTTAAATAAATTTAAATCGATGAATAATTCATCAAAAATTCTTAATTTTTTTTCCATTTGAGCTCAATCGAATGCGCCGTTTAAACGCTAGCACACTTTCAAGAATTTCTCCCCATAAGCCATAACGTAAAAGAAATATTTGTCATAGTCCTGTCGAAAAACTATAAGTCCTATACACACAAAAATCAATAGCGGGCTTGCGACGGTGGTTTATAACCTATATACCCAATTTGAGCTCCATCGAAAGCCCCGTTTAGAAGCTATCGTGTTCACTCACACAAACACACACATAGATACATCTTGTAAAAATAGCATAAATGATTTCAGAAGACCTCAAAGTCGACTTAAGTTAAGTCGATCTAAGTCAGAAGACCAAAGTCGAATTTTTAGATGATTACAATACTTTCCTTAGATTGTACATGTTCGGAAAGTAAATATCGATGCAGTTGTGTCGTGTTTCTTTATATACAGGATTTCTAACAATATATCTCTGGAAATAAATGTTTACATCTACGTACATAACCATCTGAAATCCATCCATAAAACAAATACTATGAATATTGGATTTACGGGAAAATATTCTGGAGTAGTCTAGAATATTCTCAAGAGAGATCTTCCAATATAATAGGAATTCTTCTATAACAGTAGGCGATCACGGAAATATGTCATGTAGACTAATGTGGTGATGGACAAAATTTGAGAATTCCATCCTAAAAAAGTGTCAGAGATATGAAGGTACATGCGTGCTGACTTAAACCTCATTTATTTTCAATGTCTCAAAACGAAGCCAATATTTCCTACGGGGGCGTACACAAACTTCTTTTTGATAACTAATGAGAGAAATGTTTTCTTTATGTAATTTTAAAAGATTAAAACATTGATTCGGTTGGATTGTATCTTCTATGTGCTGCATTTTTAAAAATCAAAATATCGATTTAGTTTTGTGTTGTATCTTTTATGTACTGCATTTTTAAAAATCAAAATATCGATTTAGTTGTGTATTGTATCTTTTATGTACTGCATTTTTAAAAATCAAAATATCGATTCAGTTGTGTATTGTATCTTTTATGTACTGCATTTTTAAAAATCAAAATAGCGATTCAGTTGTGTACGGCATTTCTAAAAATATATTTCTTGGAAATAAATGCTTACATCTAAGTACATAACCATCTGAATATATCATCCATAAAATAAATACTATGAATATTGGATTTACAGGAAATATTCTGGAGTATTCTAGAACATTCTCGAGAGAGATCTTCTAATATAAAAGGAATTCTTCGATAACAGAAGACCATCACGGAAATATTTCATGTACACCAATGAGGTGATATACAAAATTTGAGAATGACATCCTAAAAAGTGTCAGAGATATGAAAATATACGCATGCTGACTTAAACCCCATTTTCAATGACTCAAAATAAGCCAATATTTCCTAGTTGGGGTTGTACCCAAATTTATTTTTGAAAACTAACGAGAGAAATGTTTTCTTAATGTATTTTGTTAGATTGAAACATTGATTCGGTTGTATTGTATCTTTTATGTGTTGCATTTTTAAAAATCAAAATATGGATTCAGTTGTGTGTTGTATCTTTTATACGCTGCATTTTTAAAAATCAAAATATCGATTCAGTTGTGTTGTATCTTTTATATGTTGCATTTTTTAAAAATCAAAGTATCGATACAGCTGTGTTGTACCTTTATGTACTGCATTTTTAAAAATCAAAATATCGATTCAGTTGTGTCGTATCTTTTATGTGCTGCATTAAAAAAAATATATATCTCTGGAAATAAATGTTAACATCTACGTACATAACCATCTGAAATCCATCCATAAAATAAATACTATGAATATTGCATGTACAGAACAATATTCCGGAGTATTACAGAACATTCTCTAGATCTTCCAATATAAAAAGAATTCTTCTATAACGGAAGACGATCACGTAAATATGTCATGTAGACTAATGAGGTGATCCACAAAATTTGAGAATTGCATCCTAAAAAAGTGTCAGAGATATGAAAATAAATGCATGCTGACTTAAACCCTGTTTTCAATGACTCAAAATAAAGCCAATCTTTTCCACGGGGTCGTACAGAAACTTATGTTTCAAAACTAATGAGAGAACTGTTCTCTTAATGTGAATTTTCCTACCTTGCTATGAAAATTTTTTTCAAGTTCCATCGTGCACGTATATCTAAGGAATAAATATAATTTAATCCGTTAATCAATCTTTTGGGAGCATACTGCATTCACGCGTAATTTTAAAATTAAAATATCGATTCAGTTGTGTCGTATTTCTTTATGTACGGACTTTTTTTAAAAAATATATCTCTGGAAATAAATGTTTACATCTACGTACATAACCATCTGATATCCATCCATTAAATAAATAGAATGAATATTGGGATTTACGGAAAAATATTATAGAACATTCTCGAGAGAGACCTTGGAATATAAAAGGAATTCTTGGATAACAGAAGACGATAGCTGAGAGTATTGAACTAAAATTTAAAAAAAAATATGAACTTTTTCTCAGAGATGTTGAGTGGAGAGCTGAAGCTTTTTCTTTTTTCTCCAGATGTTGAAATTCTTTTTTGAGTTTAGTAAAAGACACGTATTTCAGTTTCAGCGAACGTGTACATCGTATCTGTGTATGGAGGGTTGGCATTGTGTAATTGGAAGTGGCAGCAGTGCTGCCATCTAATGACGGGCGTAGAAAGAAATTCCGCTTTTTTAAATCTTTTTCATAATGATGGGAGGGAAACTTGCTACTTTCCGAACATGTGCCATGTAAGGAAAGTATTGTCATCATGAAAAAATTCGAATTCGAGGTTTGGGTGTATGGACACGTTTTGAGGTCTTCTGAAATCACTGACGCTGTTTTTACGAGACGTATGTGTGTGTATGTGAGTGAACACGATAGGTCCTAAACGGGGTATTCGATTGAGCTCAAAATGGGTATTATAGGTTATAAACCGACGTCGCAAGACCGGTATTGGTTTTGGTGTTTATAGGGCTTAAAGTTTTCCTATAGGACTACGACAAAGATTTCTTTACATTATGGCATATGGGGAGAAATTATTGAAGATGGCTAGCGTTTAAACGGTACATTGGATTGAGCTCAAAGTTGGTAGATATGTTATAAATTACCATCGAAAGACTGGTATTGATTTTGAGGGGTATGGGTCTTATAGTTTTTCTACAGGGCTACGACAAAGATTTCTTTTACATTGTGGCCTATGGGGAGACATTCTTGAAAGTGCGCTAGCTCTTGATAAAATTTTGTAAAATTAAATTTATATGATTTTCGAAATCTTTGCAACTAAAGCTTCAATTTTATTTCGTGTATGTTTATAAAACTAGAATTGTGTTTAATATCAAAAGGCAACACAAGTCATTTAAGGGTTAACAATCTAAGTTTTTACATGCGTTTCATGTGCATTATCTAATTGTAGTCGGACCAGTTTAATAGAATATCGGTTAAAGGAATGTTCCACTTATTGCAATAATCTTTCGATGTACTAAACGTTATAATGTCCATGCGATCTCGCTTATTACAGTAAGTCTTCTTGGAAAAATTGGCTATTCCATTAATCTTCAATGTTTAGAACATTATAATCATTCCTGTGATCCTCATATAAATGAATACCCTCTTATTAGAATAAGTCTTTTTGGCGAATTAACTGATCCATTAACCTTCAATGTACTGAACATTATAATCATTCCCTGTGATCCTGCATAACTGTCCCGCTTATTAGAATAAATCTTCTGGGCAAATTGGCTGATCCATTAACCTTCAATTTTCTGAACGTTATAATCAATCCCTGTGATCCTACATAACTGAATATCCCGCTTATTACAATAAGTCTTCTTGACAAATTGCCTATTCCATTAATCTTCAATGTAGTGAACTTTATAATCAATCCCTGTGATCCCCGCATAACTGAATTTTCCGCTTATTAGAATAACTCTTTTTGGCAAATTGACCGTTCCATTAGCGTTGTACAGAAATAGGCATATTTTTAGTTCTAGTTTTTTTTTTTTTTTGCATATTTTGTCTTCTGGTGCTTTCATTAAAGAATATGAGTCATTTGCATGTGTAAAAAAAATTATACAATTTTCACTGTGTTTTAGATTGGGAGCATGGGTCATTTCCGACAGTAGTTTACATTGGTTTAAAAAACTTAATATAATGGCGGATAATTTAAATAATATGTCAAATATTAAGAATTAATAAAAGATTTATTTTAATATTTTAACTCATTTATGCCTAGTGTCCCTTTTTTGGGACGGCATTTTCGCTATCAGTCGAAAACGTTATTTATTTTTCCTAGCCTTTATTCCCGACTATCGAACCTCAACTCCACAAAGTATTTTAACATTACGAAGTAGAATGTAGACATTTCAATTTTTATCCATACTGATTTTAAAAGAAAGCACCCCTTGTTCAAGAAGTTGACATCAGAAATTTATCTATTATTCCTGGTATTAGCAAAAATCGAGGAAAGTCGCAAAAATATCTGGGCACAAATGGGTTAAGTAAAGGTATGAATTAATTTGAAGTGGGGGGAGGGTTTAGCAAGAGAGCTCTGGAAGAATTTATGAAAATGGCTATTTTCATGATTTTTTTTCCAGTTTCCCCAATAATGATAGAAATGGAAGAACTGTTTCAAACAATTAAGTCATCTTTATTTTTATCTGTCCATTTTTTCACGCCGATATTGATAAAATTTCATTTTAAATCAATTTTATTTCGATGTTCCCAATTGGGAACATTGGCATTTAAAAGGTTGAGTGGGTTCGACATTTTTTTTTTCTTTACATACATTACATTAACGTTATGTATTCGACATATGTTTATAACATATAGTCATTATAACATTTATGTTTATAACATATAGTCTATAGACTATAATGTATTTCATCTCTCACAAAGTGATGGCTATACTTCCTGTAATTTTTAATCCATTACAGAAAAGTTAACAATGACAACTGAAAACTCGCTCGAAACAAGTTAACAAAAGAGGGCTACAAGGAATGTCTAGTTAATTATTAAAAATAACTTTTACTATTTCGTAAATCTGTATATATACAATACCTAAGCAGTGAAATATGCCATGTAAACGAATGAGGTGATCTACGAAATTTGAGAATTACATTCTAAAAAGTGGAGCAGAGATATGAAGATATATATGCACACAGATTTGAACCACATTTTCAATGAAGCGAAATGGAGCCAATATTTCCTACGGGGGTCGTACATAAACTTATTTTTGGAAACTAATAAAGTAATAAGAGAAATGTTTTCTCAATGTAATATTTTCTACCTTTTTATGAGCAGTTTTTTGAATTTACATCGAGCACTTATAAATATAATAAAATTACATTCTAAATACATTCTAAAATAAACACATTCTAAAATAATTACATTCTAATTACATTCTAAAAAGTATTGCAGAGATTTGAAGATATATGCACACAGATTTGAACCACATTTTCAATGAAGCAAAATGGAGCCAATATTTCCTACGGGGAACGTGCATACACTTATTTTTGGAAACTAATAAAGTAATAAAGTTTTCTTAATGTAATATTTTCTACCATTTTATGAGCAGTTTTTTGAATTTACATCGAGCACTTATAAATATAATAAATAAAATAAATGTTTACATCTACACACAAAACATCTGAAATCCATCCATAAAATAAATACTATGAATATTGCATGTACGGGAAAATATTATAGAACATTCTCGAGAGAGGTCTTCTAATATAAAAGGAATTTTTCGATAACAAAAAGACGATGACTGCCAGTGAAGAACTAAAAAAAAAAAAAAAAAATAGAAACTTTTTTTCAGAGATGTTGAAAGACAGCTGAAAATTTCTTTTTTCTCCAGAAGTTGAAATTCTTTTTGGAGTAAAGTAAGACCCGTATTTCAGTTTCAATGATCGTATACATTGTATCTGTGTTTGGCAGCCTGGCATTGTGTAGTTGTAAGTGACAGCAGTGTAGTCGTCTAATGATGGCCGCAGAAGGAGGTAGTGGGAACGGACGTCTTTCCTTTATAATGATGGGAGTGTAGCTTGTTATCCAATCGTTAAAGGGTTGTGAGTCTTTTTTATTACAAGTAAGATTTGTCAGATTTTTATCAAGATTAGTCATTTTATTGTTAATCATATACCATGTTTTAAGCAGGATTTTATCAATCTCCCCATGAGAAATATCATGGCTGCTTTTGATGTTTTTATGTGGTCAGTAATTGATCATGGTTCCACAAGCTCTTTTATTAAGATTGGCCATTCTATTGTGAATCATATACTATGCTTCAAGCAGTATTTTATCAAGATTAGTCACTTTATTGTTAATCATATACCATGCTTTAAGCAGGATGTTAACAATCGCACCGTAAGAAATATTGTGGCAGTTTATGTTGTTTTTATGTCAGTATTGTTCATAGTTCTAGAAGCCCTTTTATTAGATTAGTCATTTTGTAGTGAATGATATACCATGTTTTAAGCAGGATTTTATCAATCATCCCATAAGAAATATCCTGGCTGTTTTGTTGTTTCTATGTGGTCAGTATTGCTCATGGTTCCAGAAGCTCTTTTATTAAGATAAGTCATTCTATTGTGAATCATATACCATGCTTTAAGCAGGATTTTATCAGTCACCCCATAAGGAATATCGTGGTTTTTTGTTGTTGTTTTTATGTGGTCAGTATTGCTCATGGTTCTAGAAGCTTATTGAGATTAGTCATTTTATTGTTAATCATATACAATGATTTAAGCAGGATTGTTTCAATCACCCCATAAGAATTATCGTGACTGGTTTTGTTGTTTTTATGTGGTTAGTATTGTTCAAGGTTCTAGAAGCTCTTTTATCAAGATTAGTCATTCTATTGTTAATCATGTACCATGCTTTAATCAGGATTTTATCAATCACCCCATAAGAAATATCGTGCTTCATTTTATTGTTTTTATGTGGACAGTATAGCTCATGGTTCTAGAAGCTCTTTTATTAACATTAATCATTCTATTGTGAATTATAAACCATGCTTTAAGCAGGATTTTATCAATCTCCCCATAAGTAATATCGTGGCTGTTTTTGATGTTTTTATGTGATCAGAATTGCTCATGGTTCTAGAATTCGAACAGTATTGGCGATTTTACAATTCGAATAGTATCTGGGATTTCAGTATTCGAATAATATCCGCTATTTCGAATGCTATTATATTCTCTATTCGAATGCCAAGTGATGAGCCTTTGAATGGATTTTTCAAATTCGATTATCTCGAATGCTTCTAATAACCCTTTAATTTGAATAGTTTTATTCATTCAAGCCCAGTACTGGAGTTCATTGTCGGCTACCTCAATTTTTAAAATTTTCGCTATCCGTAAGGAAAATCCGTAAACGTTTTCGAATAACCTTAAATTAAGTCTATTAAAATTAGGGAAATTGATTATAGGAAAATTGATGATAAGAGATGTCGCCACAGGTGCAAGGGTCATGATGTTTATAAATTGATTAACAGTAGAGTATGAAATGTAGATATACCTATTAAGCAAATATAAGCCTTAAGCATTTAAGCTTTCCACATTGGTAAATTACTACCGTTTGGTTCTTCAAAAATTTATTACATGACGTGGATATTCGTTTAACCGATATTCTATAATTATTGTCTAGCTGCTTAATAGGTATATCTACATTTAGAATTATACATGATATGTACTGTAACGTATTTATGTACTGCCGCATTGCAATGTCTTAATATTTATTTATTTTTTTTTTCAGGTAAGTTATGAATAAAATGACGGATATTTTTGTTTTGGATACTACAGCTGTCGAAGTAAAATTTCTAATTATATGAATGTAATTATAGGTTTTTTCCCAGAAATTATATACATTATTGATACATGACAATGTCATGAACTGCGCTTTAAGCACGGTTTATCAATCTCGTCCATAATAAATATATTGAAGATATTTGTTACGGACCCCTCTCGTCTATGAGGTATATGCCCACTCTAGTGATGTCAAATTAGAAATAATTCTATATCGATTACTAGCATTTGAATAGGACCCATAATCGATTATCGAATAATATATATTCGTTACATTATTCACTATTTACTATTCGAACTAGTTCACTATTTATTACTATTTCACTATTTATTCACTAGCTATTTCACTATTCGAACAGCTATTTGCGACTTCTACTCAAATAGTGTTACCGCTTTTACTATTAGAATAGTATTGGCGATTTTACAATTCGAGTAATATTCGCGATTTTACTATTCGAATACTATTCGGGATTTACTATTCCGATAGTATCTGGATATCACTATTTGAATAGTTGTTGCGATTTCACTATTCGAATAATTGTTGCGATTTCACTATTCGAATAGGTTGGCGGTTGGATAGGTATTCGCAATCTTCGCAATTCGAATAGTACTATCGGTTTCACTATTCGAATACTATTCGGGATTTCTATAGAGTGATGAGCCTTTGAATGGATTTTTCAAAATCGATTATGTCGAATGCTTTTAGTAACCGTTTAATTCGAATAGTTTTATTCGTTCATACCCATTACTAGTTTTAATTATTTTAATAATATACTATGTTTTAAGCATGGTTTATCTATCTTATCCATAATAAATATCGTGAAGACACTCGTTTCAGTACCCTCAACGCATCTCTCCCCCAACCCCCAAAGAAAAACCATCCCCCCCCATCTTCTCCTAGCACAGACTGTGTTTCAAGAATATCACTATAGATGCCACACGCTGTCACTTCCACCGTATTCTAAAAACCTTCCATTGACACTCCATGTCTTATGTTTCATGAAATTGAAATAGCATTCATCCCCCCCCTCCCATCTGTACTACATATAAAACCGATGGCAACATCTCGAAAATAGAAGACTCAGCTTTCTGTTCAATACCTCTTCAAGAAAAGATTGAATAACTTTCTCTTTTGACTTATTCCATTCTTCAGATAAGGTGGTCTGCAATGCAGTTGCGGGAAGTTCGAATTATATCTTCGTGTTCAAACCAATATCTCCTATGCTCAGAAGTTTATTTATTATTACCATTTTTTTATTAGCAGTTATTATTTGACACTATTTTGACCTATGCATATGGCATATTATTTTTAGCCACCACATTTCTCTTAAAGTGTTCGCGACTACCATTAGAATAGTATTATCGGTTTCACTAGTCGAATAGTTATTCGCGATTTCACTATTCGAATAGCATTCGCGATTTCACTATTCGAATAGTAATCTCGATTTTCATAATTCGAATAGTATTATCGGTTTCACTATTTGAATAATATTCGCGGTTTCAGTATTTTCATAGCTGCAATTTCACTATTGGAATCGCGATCTTCACAATTCGAATGGTATTATCGGTTTCACTATTCCAATACTATTCGCGATTTTACAATTCGGATAGTATCTGGGATTTAACTATTCGAATAATATTCGTGGTTTCACTATTTGAATAGCTGCAATTTCACTATTGGAATAGTATTCACGATCTTCACAATGCAAATGGTATTATCGGTTTCACTATTCGAATACTATTCGCGATTTCATAATTCGAATACTATTCGCGATTTCATAATTCGAATACTATTCGCGATTTTACAAATCGGATAGTATCTGGGATTTCACTATTTGAATAACATTCGCGGTTTCACTAATCGAATAGTTGTGATTTCACTATTCGAATAGTATTTGCGATCTTCACAATTCGAATAGTATTATCGGCTTCACTATTCCAATAGTATTGGCGATTTTGCAATTCGAATACTATTTGGAATTTCAATATTCGCATAATATTCGCAATTTCGAATGCTATATGTAATTCGAATGCCCTGTGATGAGCCTCTGAATGGATTTTTCAAAATCGATTAGGTCGAGTTCTTTTAGTAACCGTTTAATTCGAATAGATTTATTCGTTCATACCCATTACTAATGTTTATCATTTTAATCATGTACCATGCTTTAGTCATGCCCATCAGTAGTATTAATCATTTTATTCATGCACTGTGCTGAAAGCACAGTTTTTCTCTCTCGTCCACAATATATATCGTGAAAACACTCGTTTCAGTGCCCTCAAGATATCTCTCCCCACACCCCCAATGAAAAACCTGCCCCCCCATCTTCTAGCAGCGACTGTGTTTCAAGAATATCATTATAGATGCCACACGTTGTCAGTTCCACCGTATTCTAAAACCTTCCATTGACACTCCATGTCTTAATGTTTCATGAAATTGGAATAGCATTCCTCCCCCATAGCATTATATCTTCGTGTTCAAACCAATAGCTCCTATGCGCAGAAGTTCATTTATTATTGCCATTTTTTATTAGCACTTATTATTTGACACTATTTTGACTTATGCATATGGCATATAATTTTTAGTCACCACATTTCTCTTAACCCATTTGTGCCTGGATATTTTTGCGACTTTCTTCGATTTTTACTGATAACAGAAATAATAGATAAATTTCTGATGTCAACTTCTTGAACAAGGGGTGATTTCTTTTAAAATCTTTATGCATAAAAATTGAAATATCAACATACTACTTGGTCATGTTAAAATATTTTGTAGAGTTGAGGCTCAGGACTCATGAATAAAGGCTAGGAAAAATAAATAACGTTTTCGACTAATAGCGAAAATGGCGATGTCACAATTCGAATAGCTACGCGATTTTAAATGGGTTAAAGTGTTCTCGACTTCCATTCGAATAGTATTATCGGTTTCACTAGTCGAATAGTTATTCGCGAATTCACTATTCGAATAGCATTCTCGATTTTCATAATTCGAATAGTATTATTGGTTTCACTATTTGAATAATATTCGCGGTTTCACTATTTGAATAATATTCGCGGTTTAACTATTTGAATAGCTGCAATTTCACTATTGGAAAAGTATTCGCGATTTTACAATTTGGATAGTATCTGAGATTTAACTATTTGAATAATATTCGTGGTTTCACTATTTGAATAGCTGCAATTTCACTATTCTAATAGTATTCGAATAGTTGCTTCGATTTTACTATTCGAATAACATTCGCAGTTTCACTATTTGAATAGTTGCGATTTCCCTATTCGAACAGCATTCGCGATCTTCACACTTCGAATAGTATTGGGGATGTTACAATTCGAATACTATTCGCGACTTTACAATTCGGATAGCATCTGGGATTTCACTATTTGAATAACATTCGCGGTTTCACTATTCGAATAGTTGTTGCGATTTCATTATTAGAATAGTACTCACGATCTTCACATTTGGAATAGTATTGCTGGATTCACTATTCGAATAGTATTGGCCATTTTACAATTCGAATACTATTCGGGATTTCAGTAATCGAATAATATTCGCTGTTTCGAATTCTAAATACTATTGGAATGCCCTGTGATGAGCCTTTGAATGGATTTTTCAAAATCGATTAGGTCGAGTTCTTTTAATAACCGTTTAATTCGAACAGTTTTATTCGTCCATACCCATTACTAGTTTTAATCATTTTAATAAAATACTATGTTTTAAGCACGGTTTATCAGTCTTATCTACAATAAATATCGTGAAGACACTCGATTCCAGTGCCCTCAACGTATCTCTCCCCCACCCACAAAGAAAAACCTGCCCCCCCCCCATCTTCTCCTAGCACCGACTGTGTTTCAAGAATATCATTACAGATGCCACACGTTGTCAGTTCCACCGTATTCTAAAACCTTCCATTGACACTCCATGTCTTAATGTTTCATGAAATTGAAATAGCATTCCTTCCCCCCCTCCCCCCAGCTGTACTATATATAAAACGGATGGCAACACCCCGAGAATAACAGACTCGGATGTTTGTTCAATACCTCTTCAACAAAAGAGTGAATACATTTTTCTTTTGACTTATATTTCATTCTTCAGATACGGTGGTCTGGAAAGTAGTTGCGGGAAGTTCGAATCATATCTTTATGTTCAAACCAATATCTCCTATGCGCAGTAGTTTATTTATTATTACCATTTTTTATTAGCAGTTATTATTGGACACTATTTTGAATGATGCATATGGCATATTATTTTTAGCTACCACATTTCCCTTAAAGTGTTCGCGACTTCCATTCGAATAGTATTATCGGTTTCACTATTCGAACAGTTATTCGCGATTTCACTATTCGAATAGTTTTTGCGGTTTCACTATTTGAATAGTTGTTGGAATTTCACTATTCGAATAGTATTCGCGATTTTCATAATTCGAATAGTATTATCGGTTTCACTATTCGAATACTATTCGCGATTTCACAATTCGAATACTATTTGCGATTTCACAATTCCGATAGTATCTCAGATTTCACTATTCGAATAATATTCGTGGTTTCACTATTTGAATAGCTGCAATTTCACTATTCGAATAGTATTCGCGATCTTCACAATCCGAATACTTGTTGCGATTTCACTATTCGAATAACATTCGCGGTTACACTATTTGAATAACTGCGATTTCACTATTCGAATAGTATTAGCCATCTTCGCAATTCGAATAGTATTATCGGTTTCACTATTCGAGCAGTCTTGGCGATTTCACTATTCGAATACTATCCGCGATTTCAGTATTCGAATAATATTCGCTATTTCGAATGCTACATACTATTCGAATGCCATGTGATGAGCCTTTCAATGGATTTCTCAAAATCGATTATGTCGAATGCTTTTAATAACCGTTTAATTCGAATACTTTTATTCGTCCATACCCATTACTAGTTTTAATCATTTTAATAAAATACTATGTTTTAAGCAAGGTTTTTCAGTCTTATCTACAATAAATATCATGAAGACACTCGTTTCAGTGCCCTCAACGTATCTCTCCCCCAACCCCCAAAGAAAAACCTGCCATCCCCCCATCTTCTCCTAGCACCGACTGTGTTTCAAGAATATCATTATAGATGCCACACGCTGTCAGTTCCACCGTATTCTAAAACCTTCCATTGACACTCCATGTCTTAATGTTTCATGAAATTGAAATAGCATTCCTTCCCCACCCCTCCCCCCAGCTGTACTACATATAAAACGGATGGCAACACCCCGAGAATAACAGACTCGGCTGTTTGTTCAATACCTCTTCAACAAAAGATTGAATAACTTTATCTTTTGACTTATATTTCATTCTTCAGATACGGTGGTCTGGAAAGTAGTTGCGGGAAGTTCGAATCATATCTTTATGTTCAAACCAATATCTCCTATGCGCAGTAGTTTATTTATTATTACCATTTTTTATTAGCAGTTATTATTTGACACTATTTTGAATGATGCATATGGCATATTATTTTTAGCTACCACATTTCTCTTAAAGTGTTCGCGACTTCCATTCGAATAGTATTATCGGTTTCACTATTCGAACAGTTATTCGCGATTTCACTATTCGAATAGTTTTTGCGGTTTCACTATTTGAATAGTTGTTGGAATTTCACTATTCGAATAGTATTCGCGATTTTCATAATTCGAATAGTATTATCGGTTTCACTATTCGAATACTATTCGCGATTTCACTATTCGAATAATATTCGTGGTTTCACTATTTGAATAGCTGCAATTTCACTATTCGAATAGTATTCGCGATCTTCACAATCCGAATACTTGTTGCGATTTCACTATTCGAATAACATTCGCGGTTACACTATTTGAATAACTGCGATTTCACTATTCGAATAGTATTCGCCATCTTCGCAATTCGAATAGTATTATCGGTTTCACTATTCGAGCAGTCTTGGCGATTTCACTATTCGAGATTTCAGTATTCGAATAATATTCGCTATTTCGAATGCTACATACTATTCGAATGCCATGTGATGAGCCTTTCAATGGATTTCTCAAAATCGATTATGTCGAATGCTTTTAATAACCGTTTAATTCGAATACTTTTATTCGTTCATACCCATTACCAGTTTTAATTATTTTAATAAAATACTATGTTTTAAGCAAGGTTTTTCAGTCTTATCTACAATAAATATCATGAAGACACTCGTTTCAGTGCCCTCAACGTATCTCTCCCCCACCCCCAAAGAAAAACCTGCACCCCCATCTTCTCCTAGCACCGACTGTGTTTCAAGAATATCATTATAGATGCCACACGCTGTCACTTCCACCGTATTCTAAAACCTTCCATTGACACTCCATGTCTTAATGTTTCATGAAATCGAAATAGCATTCCTTCCCTCAAGCACCCCCCCCCCCTCCCTACTACATATAAAACAGATGGCAACATCTCGAGAATAGGAGACTCTACTGTCTTATTCAATATTTCTTCAAGGAAATAGAGATTCTCTTTTTTTGCAATTCTTCAGATGGGGTGGTTGTGCAGTCGCGGAAGAATTTCTGAATATTCGAGAGATCTTTCGAGAATGTTTTGCAATAACATAGAAATTTTTCTACGCATTTAGCTAGATTGTCGGCAGCGCTTTATGCTAAAACCCTAATAGCACAGATGGTCACAAAAGAGTCGCTGTGACGTAACAGAGGGTCACAATTGTCACAGGACTGTCACATACTACTCACATTGTGACTTGTGAGTGATGTGACTCTACTGTGTAGTCACTGTGAAGTTTATTTGTGACCAGTCACCAGGTGACGTCGCCGTGAAGTCACCATGTGACTAGTATGTGATCGGTTGCTCAGTGACTCCACTGTGAAGTCACCATGTGACTAGTATGTGATTGGTCGCTCAGTGACTCCACTGTGAAGTCACTGTGTGACTATTTTGCGACTACTGATTTTTTTGTACTTCAAAATGACGTCACACAGCCGCTTTTCACTCATTTTTTCTAATATTTTGTGGCAATTTCTTTCGTGAAACATTTAATAAATAAATCTGAAAATAGTAATTCAATAAAACCTCGCAGTTATGTAGTAATGGAATTTAGTTTAATTTATTAATTATTAAATTATTTCGTTTAAACAAGACAATATTATTTACAAAAAAATATTATTCTTAAAAATATTAGAGTTGAGAGTTCTAATCGTAATGGTGAAAACTTAGTATCTGAGAGTAAAATTAACAATTTCTTTCATATCCCATGGCATATATGTTTCGTTAGCGTAATGTAAGGTTTAAATTTCGGATGGGGAGGGGGGACTATCCGGTATTTTCAACCTTATTGTTACTAGAGTAAATACAAATGTCTCAAAATTGCTGTTTTTTAATAATTGCTTTAAGTTTTCAGATCCCCCCCCCTTTCAAATACGTCTCTGGTATGTTTGAAAGTTCCACTACTAAAATTTTGCGGTAAAACTTTGGGTCTAAGTCAAAAATACTTTATTTATTTTATCTAATGCATGTTTTTCCAATTAATTTTACTTATTTTTGTATGAAATCCCTTTTAGGCAAAATATAGCAAAAATAAAATCTTATCCCTCATACCTTAACCTTCTCACTCCGGAGGTACAACAGTTGTACCAAAAAATAAATCTGACTGAAGAACGGCGCTGGTACAAATGCCTTACCAAGGACTTCTTTCCCCCTCTTTTGACAGGAAATCCATTCACCCTTCAAGGAAGAAAGAGATTCCCGCCTCTAGAAATTCCTTTTCTTATGCTGTGGGAGAGTCAGGCGTGTTAGTAGATAATTGACTGGGGAGAAAGTGGTAGTCAATTGACCGGCATTGAGCATACAGATTTGTATTTTGTTTGCGGACTTTTGTGGTCAGTGATATTTGCCCCCACCTACCAAACAAAAGGCAAGGCGTGCTCTTCAGCTGGGAAGTAGGGGGAATGAAATCCTATAGATTCCGCCGCTTTCTGGTACAAAAATCCTCATGTGTGAGCGGGGTCGAAAAGGTTAATATATATCAAACCCCACATGTCGCACATTACAAATTTATTTCTCATAACCGAATAAAAAATTTCAATAAATCATTAGTTTTTCCGGATGAATACTTAAATAAAACAGCACATTATCTCCTCAAAATAATTTATGTGGAAAAGAAAGATTTCCAAGATTTTTAATTTATATTTATTAATTATGATATTTTTTATATTATTTATAAAATACTCACAGAATATAAAATTTATTTATAAAATAAATATATATATTTATATATGAAACTTATTTATAAAATATTCGCAGAAAAATTTTAAATTTCCAAAAGAAGCCGTCAGAACTAGCTTTTGCAGCAATCAGTTTACTTTTAAAGGATCTCGAGCAACGTTAGCACAGCGTTGCGGTTAAGATGCGGGGCTACTAACCGTTAGCTCCACGGTTCGATTCTGGACCTCAGCTTACCTGAGAGTTTAGTGCTGCCGTCTGGTGTATATTTTCGGTAACTCTTTTTCCCCGAGTTTTTTCGCTGTTGCAAAACTGTCCCAATGCGACTTCTCGGAAGGGTTGCAATGTGAATACACAGCGAGAGGACATAGCGACTCTGGCGTGACTTTGCTGCGGAGTCGCGTCGACTGTTGTTAACTGTATTGTGACAGTATTGTGTGGTCGCATTTCAGTCACAGGGGACTGTTGTACTATTAGGGAATGCATGGTCTCGCATAAACATTGACTTGGACTTTCATTTCTTAAATATTGATCATCCTGTTCTACCATTGTCTAAAGACTATTGTCGCAGAACACTCTGCAAATTCCTAGGGCCGCCCTTTATAAGTCCAGTAGGTGTAGAACGTTCTTGTAAAGAATCCACTAGTCAGGATGGAACACGACCTTTATTGCTTCTAGAAATTCGCCGAACCATCAGCTGTAGAAAATTCACAGGCGCAATCACACAATGATGAACTTATAACAGTTCCCCGAGTACAGAAGCTTTCACACATGCTGTATTTCTCGCATAAAATAAAACGCATCCACAGGCAAAAATTCAGTGGAAATAGACGAGGGATATCGTAAACATCCCCTCAAGACACAGAAATGAAGAATTGCCACACAGTACTTAAAAACAAAGCTTCAAAAAGGCAAGAGAAAATACCGATTCTATCGCACAGTTAACATGGCAATGCACAGTTCTCTTCGGAAACTCGATCCACACTGAACTGGGGGTGTGTCATGCCAGTATTTATAGGTCACGCAGAAGCTACAAGGAGCTTATAGAAGAATGCATCTCACGAAGATTTCACATAAAGCGGGACGTTTGATTACGTCAAAGAAGACAAATATTAGGCTATTATGCATATTAATGCAGAAAAACTAACTTTACAAGCCCCATTGGAGAAAATCTTGCCCAATGACCAAAATGTCGCCAAACTTGGCGACTTGTGGTGACATATCGCCCGATTGGGCAATAAAAATAAGTCCCCAAAATTGAGGTTACCGAACGCCTAGGACCATCATTTCTCGAGATTATTAGTAACGAAATACTTATGAATGGAGAAACCCAAAACTCCCGTATCTCCGGTTCTAGTGGACCGATTTCGGTTCTAGTAGACCTATTTGACTTGTAGAACACGACGTTTAAACTATTTTTAACAGCCAGAAGGCAGAACAGACCAAAAATTGGAAACACTACCTATCGTGTTTACTCGCGTAATAGTCGCACCTTTTCTTTTGGTTTTCCATAGTAGAGTCTAGGTGCGGCTATTATGAGGGGAAATTCCATGCTTTAATCGGAAACTTGTTCCGATCGAACCTCTACATAATATTGTGCCCTCTAATGCTAAACCATTTCGGATATCATAATAAAATGACTAATTTTATCAAATGTTTCCAGATTATATGCTTTATATTAAATAATTTTTTCGTCAGTTGCACACGAAAAAGTGGCATTTTTTCTTTTTATGGTAATATTTTTATAGACATAAATGAAGGTCGAATACTTTTATGCGGAGAGAGTATTGTTAAGAATTTTCGGGGCAACCCACTGTTCTGGGGTTTAAAGTAGTTCAAAATTCGTATTCTACGCTTCCAACAGCTCAATTTTGCTTTTTTATTGCTCAAAATCTGACCACTAGAACCGGAGTTACGGAGGTATCGGTTTCCGTATTCGCTTGTATAGCATGTTCTAGAAATCTCGAGAAATAGGGGTCCTAAGCCTTCGGTCACTTCCCTTTTGGGTACCTATTTTTGGTGCCCTATTGGGCGATATTTCGCCAAAAGTCGCCAATCTGGGCGACATTTGGGTCATTGGGCGAGATTTTCCCAACGGGGCTTGTAAAGTTGGTTTTTCTGCATTAACATGCATAATAGCCTAATATTTCTCCATGACGTAATCCAAATTCCCGCTTTATGTGGAATCTTCGAGATACACATTCTTCTAGAAGCTCCTTGTAGCTTCTGCGACACCTATAAAAGCAACGGACTCCTCCAGTTTGAGTCGTCGAGTGAATTTGCTGCGTTGCGCTTTGTAACCTATTCATTAACCTATTCATTAATGTGGGGTTTCTAGAAATCTCGAGAAATATGGGTCATAGGCCTTCGATAACTTCACTTTTGGGACTTATTTTTGGCGCCGAATTGGGCGATATTTCGCCAAAAGTCGCCAAGCTTGGCGACATTTTGGTCATTTGGCGCGATTTTCCCAATGGGGCTTGTAAAGATACTTTTTCTGCATTACCATGCATAATAGCCTAACATTTCTCTTCTATGACGTAATCAAAATTCCCGCCTTATGTGGAATCTTCGAGAAATAGACTCTTCTGGAAGCTTCTTGTAGCTTCTGCGTCGCCTATAAATACAAGCATGTCAGAGGCCCCAGTTCAGTGTGGATCGAGCTGCCGATGTGTACGGCGCTTTGCTCTGTGATAGAAGCAGTGTTTTCGCGCTTGCTTTTTGAAGCTGATTTTTAAGTGCTGTGTGTCAATTCTTCATTGCTGTGTCTTAAGGGATTGTGTACGATATCCCTTGCATATTTCCACTGAATTTTGCCTGTGGAAGTGTTTTATTTTGTGTGAGAATGACAGCATTTTTGAGAGCTTCGGTACTGAGTGGACTGTTATAAACGAGCTACTGGCCGCTAGTACCTGTGAATTTTGTACAGCGGATGGTTCGACGAAGTTCTAGAAGGAATAAAGTTTTTGTTCCATCCTGACTAGTGGGTTCTTTTCTAGAACATTCTACAGAACTGAACATTACAACGTCGAAACCAGAAAATTAGCAGAGCATTCTACAACAGTACATTATAGATTTTTTTTCTGTTTCAAAACGGGGGTGCGACTATTGTGCGAGGGCTACTATAGCGAGAGTAACGGATAGAAATTGCAAAGTTTTAGACTTCCAAGCAACGTACAGACAAAAGTCTAAATTTCAGTGATATAGATAGTCAAAATTATTATCCAATCAAACACAGAAACGTTCTTCATCATTGCAGATCCTGTAAAACAATTATTAACTTATCCGACAGGCATAGCTTTATCGCCTCCTGTCTTTACTGCCCCCTGTCCTTACAGGCTACATTAAGAATTGTATCATATTGTGCGAGGGCTACTATGGCGCGAGTAACGGATAGAAATTGCAAAGTTTTAGAATTCCAAGCAACGTACAGACAAAAGTCTAAATTTCAGTGATATAGATAGTCAAAATCATTATCCAATCAAACACAGAAACGTTCTTCATCATTGCAGATCCTGTAAAACAATTATTAACTTATCCGACAGGCATAGCTTTATCGCCTCCTGTCTTTACTGCCCCCTGTCCTTACAGGCTACATTAAGAATTGTATCATATTGTGCGAGGGCTACTATGGCGCGAGTAACGGATAGAAATTGCAAAGTTTTAGAATTCCAAGCAACGTACAGACAAAAGTCTAAATTTCAGTGATATAGATAGTCAAAATTATTATCCAATCAAACACAGAAACGTTCTTCATCATTGCAGATCCTGTAAAACAATTATTAACTTATCCGACAGGCATAGCTTTATCGCCTCCTGTCTTTACTGCCCCCTGTCCTTACAGGCTACATTAAGAATTGTATCATATTGTGCGAGGGCTACTATGGCGCGAGTAACGGATAGAAATTGCAAAGTTTTAGAATTCCAAGCAACGTACAGACAAAAGTCTAAATTTCAGTGATATAGATAGTCAAAATTATTATCCAATCAAACACAGAAACGTTCTTCATCATTGCAGATCCTGTAAAACAATTATTAACTTATCCGACAGGCATAGCTTTATCGCCTCCTGTCTTTACTGCCCCCTGTCCTTACAGGCTACATTAAGAATTGTATCATATTGTGCGAGGGCTACTATGGCGCGAGTAACGGATAGAAATTGCAAAGTTTTAGAATTCCAAGCAACGTACAGACAAAAGTCTAAATTTCAGTGATATAGATAGTCAAAATTATTATCCAATCAAACACAGAAACGTTCTTCATCATTGCAGATCCTGTAAAACAATTATTAACTTATCCGACAGGCATAGCTTTATCGCCTCCTGTCTTTACTGCCCCCTGTCCTTACAGGCTACATTAAGAATTGTATCATATTGTGCGAGGGCTACTATGGCGCGAGTAACGGATAGAAATTGCAAAGTTTTAGAATTCCAAGCAACGTACAGACAAAAGTCTAAATTTCAGTGATATAGATAGTCAAAATTATTATCCAATCAAACACAGAAACGTTCTTCATCATTGCAGATCCTGTAAAACAATTATTAACTTATCCGACAGGCATAGCTTTATCGCCTCCTGTCTTTACTGCCCCCTGTCCTTACAGGCTACATTAAGAATTGTATCATATTGTGCGAGGGCTACTATGGCGCGAGTAACGGATAGAAATTGCAAAGTTTTAGAATTCCAAGCAACGTACAGACAAAAGTCTAAATTTCAGTGATATAGATAGTCAAAATTATTATCCAATCAAACACAGAAACGTTCTTCATCATTGCAGATCCTGTAAAACAATTATTAACTTATCCGACAGGCATAGCTTTATCGCCTCCTGTCTTTACTGCCCCCTGTCCTTACAGGCTACATTAAGAATTGTATCATATTGTGCGAGGGCTACTATGGCGCGAGTAACGGATAGAAATTGCAAAGTTTTAGAATTCCAAGCAACGTACAGACAAAAGTCTAAATTTCAGTGATATAGATAGTCAAAATTATTATCCAATCAAACACAGAAACGTTCTTCATCATTGCAGATCCTGTAAAACAATTATTAACTTATCCGACAGGCATAGCTTTATCGCCTCCTGTCTTTACTGCCCCCTGTCCTTACAGGCTACATTAAGAATTGTATCATATTGTGCGAGGGCTACTATGGCGCGAGTAACGGATAGAAATTGCAAAGTTTTAGAATTCCAAGCAACGTACAGACAAAAGTCTAAATTTCAGTGATATAGATAGTCAAAATTATTATCCAATCAAACACAGAAACGTTCTTCATCATTGCAGATCCTGTAAAACAATTATTAACTTATCCGACAGGCATAGCTTTATCGCCTCCTGTCTTTACTGCCCCCTGTCCTTACAGGCTACATTAAGAATTGTATCATATTGTGCGAGGGCTACTATGGCACGAGTAACGGATAGAAATTGCAAAGTTTTAGAATTCCAAGTAACGTACAGACAAAAGTCTAAATTTCAGTGATATAGATAGTCAAAATCATTATCCAATCAAACACAGAAACGTTCTTCATCATTGCAGATCCTGTAAAACAATTATTAACTTATCCGACAGGCATAGCTTTATCGCCTCCTGTCTTTACTGCCCCCTGTCCTTACAGGCTACATTAAGAATTGTATCATATTGTGCGAGGGCTACTATGGCGCGAGTAACGGATAGAAATTGCAAAGTTTTAGAATTCCAAGCAACGTACAGACAAAAGTCTAAATTTCAGTGATATAGATAGTCAAAATTATTATCCAATCAAACACAGAAACGTTCTTCATCATTGCAGATCCTGTAAAACAATTATTAACTTATCCGTCAGGCATAGCTTTATCGCCTCCTGTCTTGAACTAAAAATGAACACCAATACATTCCACTTCTGTCAGTTTTATTACACTTCTGGAGAACTAAACAATATCACACAAAAGGCCGGAATTGAAGTGAGTTCTTCTTGGTTAAAATGGAAGAAACGTTAGCATATTTGAAACGTCAGATATTTCAAGTTTCAGAGTTAAGGCAGGTAATATGGTTTATTGAACATTACATTTAAATTACAATTTACAATGAGAAGAAGGGAGGGGAGACGGGTACAAGAATCAGCGTGGACTCATGAAGCAGTTCCAGTGGAAGAAGTCCCTCGATTTTCGATGTGCGGGAGTATTTACGCTTACCACACCACGTGGTTTGCGAAGACATAACTCCGCCTCTCTCTTATCTCTGATCGAACCACACACATTTACCATCATGACCCGCATCCGGGGCTACAAGGGCGTGGGGACACGTGTACACTCTAAAATACTCAGAATCGACGGCCTGATGTCTGACAAATAACAAAATAAATAAAACATAGCTCCAGAGCGCGCGTGGCAAGTAAGACAGAAAAGCAAAACTTACAGTGAAAGTACCGCTTGAACAATACCCAAACTAGTAAAACCCAAATTACCTTTTTATACATTACATATACATTCACAAAAATAAATCTAACAGATATTGAACCGACAGCTTGAAACAGTGGAGACTTTTTTTTTTAATCTTATTTTCTGGTATTTATCGAAGAGTATCTTTTATTCCAAGAGATATCTAGCGAGAATGTATTATAATACTTTACAATATTTTCCATGAATGTCGATGGAACTTTTGTAGTATTTTATCATATGCATCTTAGATCGATTGATATGGCAAAAGATTTTTTTTTTCTATTGATAATAGAAAAGCATTTTCGGGACTTGCTTTGATCCAATTAAATTGTAACTTTTCCGGACTCAATTACATGCCATACACAGGGCGTCATAAAAATGTGGTAACTCGTTTTAATTCATTTTCCATTAGAAATACCTTAACAATGTAAATTAAAATCAAAACATTTCAAAAGAAGGTTGAAATACAGGCTACATTAAGAAAATAATTTCCTAGTAACTTTTAAAAAAATTGACACGTTTTAAATTCGTATACAAACCTCATGCAAAAAAATTCCCAATTAGTAAAACGTACTCCATAAACACATGAGGTGATGAACAAAATTTCAGTCTTTCGCGCTAAAATGTCTCAGGACTATTAAGATAAATACATGCTGACTTAAACCACTTTTCAGTGGCTGTCGAAGGGTTAAAATCACCTTCGAATAATCGCATTTCAGTGATCGTGCCGAAAATACGAAAGAAAATTATAGGATTAAACTTTCGGATTTAAACTTATGTATAGTTCCTGATCATTTTTGTTTAAAGATATTTCTAATACGTTCCAGGATGAAAGGCTGAAATTTTGTGCACCACCTTATGAATTTATGGTACCCATTTTATTCAATGGGATTTATTTTTGCACGGGGACTGAATGCAAATTTAAAAAGTGTAACTTCTTGAAAACGAATGAGATTTTTATTTTATTAATGCAGTTTTTTTTTCTACCTTATTTGGAACATTTTTTAAACATTTTCATAGCCTATCTATCGCTAATAGATAAGGCATTGAAGAACATTTTCACTTATTTTGTGACACACTGTAGATAAGCAAAATCATTGTCCAATCGAGCATACAAATACTGTTCTTCATCATTGGAGATACCACAAAATTATTATCTTATCCGACAAGGCCATAGCTTTATCGCCTCCCGTCTTGAACTAAAAATGAACACCAATATATGCCACTTCTGTCAGTTTTATTGCACTTCTGGAGAACTAAACAATGTCACACAAAAGGCTGGAATTGAAGTGAGTTCTTCTTGGTTAAAATGGAAGAGAAAACTTAACATATACATTCACAAAAATAAATCAAATATATATTGAACCGACAGCTGAAAGAGTGCAAGAGTTTTTTTTTTTTTAATCTTATTTTCTCGTATTTATCGAAGAGTATCTTTTATTCCAAGAGATATCTAGCGAGAATGTATTATAATACTTTAGAATATTTTCTTTGAATGTCGATGGAACTTTTGTAGTATTTTATCATATGCATTTTAGATGGATTGATATGGTAAAAGATTTTTTTTTCTATTGATAATAGAAAACATTTTCGGTACTTGCTTTGTCCCAATTAAATTGTAAACTTTTCCAGACTCAATTACATGCCATACACAGGGCGTCATAAAAATGTGGTAACACGTTTTAATTCATTATCCATTAGAAATGCGTTAACAATGTAAATTAAAATCAAAACATTTCAAAAGAAGGTTGAAATACAGGCTACATTAAGAAAATAATTTCCTAGTAACTTTTAAAAAAATTGGCACGTTTTAAATTCGTATACAAACTTCATGCAAAAAAATTCCCAATTAGTAAAACGTACTCCAGAAACACATGAGGTGATGAACAAAATTTCAGTCTTTCGTCCTAAAATGTCTCAGGACTATTAAGATAAATACATGCTGACTTAAACCACTTTTCAGTGGCTTTCGAAGGGTTAAAATCACCCTCGAATAATCGCATTTCAGCAGGGGCGTAGCCAGGGTGGGGGTTAGAAGGGTCATAACCCCCCTATGAGGAATTTTTTGCCATACAAAATGTATATTCTTCACTACATTGTCACACCCACGTATACATATATATGAGTTGTAGTAGTCGTAACCCCCCCCCCATGAAAAATTTCTGGCTACGCCCCTGCATTTCAGGGATCGTGCCGAAAATACGAAAGAAAAATTATAGGATTTAAACTTATGTATTGTCCCTGATCATTTTTGTTTTAAGATATTTCTAATACGTTTCAGAATGAAAGGCTGAAATTTTGTGCACCACCTTATGAATTTATGGTACCCATTTTATTCAATGGGATTTATTTTTGCACGGGGACTGAATGCAAATTTAAAAAGTGTAACTTCTTGAAAACGAATGAGATTTTTATTTTATTAATGCAGTTTTTTTTTCTACCTTATTTGGAACATTTTTTAAACATTTTCATAGCCTATCTATCGCTAATAGATAAGGCATTGAAGAACATTTTTCACTTATTTTGTGACACACTGTAGATAAGCAAAATCATTGTCCAATCGAGCATACAAATACTGTTCTTCATCATTGGAGATACCACAAAATTATTATCTTATCCGACAAGGCCATAGCTTTATCGCCTCCCGTCTTGAACTAAAAATGAACACCAATATATGCCACTTCTGTCAGTTTTATTGCACTTCTGGAGAACTAAACAATGTCACACAAAAGGCTGGAATTGAAGTGAGTTCTTCTTGGTTAAAATGGAAGAGAAAACTTAACATATACATTCACAAAAATAAATCAAATATATATTGAACCGACAGCTGAAAGAGTGCAAGAGTTTTTTTTTTTTTTTAATCTTATTTTCTCGTATTTATCGAAGAGTATCTTTTATTCCAAGAGATATCTAGCGAGAATGTGTTATAATACTTTAGAATATTTTCTTTGAATGTCGATGGAACTTTTGTAGTATTTTATCATATGCATTTTAGATGGATTGATATGGTAAAAGATTTTTTTTTCTATTGATAATAGAAAACATTTTCGGTACTTGCTTTGTCCCAATTAAATTGTAACTTTTCCAGACTCAATTACATGCCATACACAGGGCGTCATAAAAATGTGGTAACACGTTTTAATTCATTATCCATTAGAAATACGTTAACAATGTAAATTAAAATCAAAACATTTCAAAAGAAGGTTGAAATACAGGCTACATTAAGAAAATAATTTCCTAGTAACTTTTAAAAAAATTGACACGTTTTAAATTCGTATACAAACCTCATGCAAAAAAATTCCCAATTAGTAAAACGTACTCCATAAACACATGAGGTGATGAACAAAATTTCAGTCTTTCGTCCTAAAATGTCTCAGGACTATTAAGATAAATACATGCTAACTTAAACCACTTTTCAGTGGCTTTCGAAGGGTTAAAATCACCCTCGAATAATCGCATTTCAGTGATCGTGCCGAAAATACGAAAGAAAATTATAGGATTAAACTTTCGGATTTAAACTTATGTATAGTCCCTGATCATTTTTGTTTTAAGATATTTCTAATACGTTTCAGGATGAAAGGCTGAAATTTTGTGCACCACCTTATGAATTTATGGTACCCATTTTATTCAATGGGATTTATTTTTGCACGGAGACTGAATGCAAATTTAAAAAGTGTAACTTCTTGAAAACGAATGAGATTTTTATTTATTAATGCAGTTTTTTTTCTACCTTATTTGGAACATTTTTTTAAACATTTTCATAGCCTATCTATCTCTAATAGATAAGGCATTAAAGCACATTTTCACTTATTTTGTGACACACAGCAGATAAGCAAAATCATTGTCCAATCAAGCATACAAATACTGTTCTTCATCATTGGAGATACCACAAAATTATTATCTTATCCGACAAGGCATAGCTTTACGCCTTCTGTCTTGAACTAAAAATGAACACCAAATATATTCCACTTCTGTCAGTTTTATTGCACTTCTGTAGAACTAAACAATGTCACACGAAAAGCTTGAACTGATGAGAGTTCTTCTTGGTTAAAATAAGAGAAAACTTAGCATATACATTCACAAAAATAAATCTAATAGATATTGAACCGACAGCTGAAAGAGTGCAGGAGTTTTTTTTGTTTCTTTTTAATCTTATTTTCTCGTATTTATCGAAGAGTATCTTTTATTCTAAGACATATCTGGCGAGAATGTTTTATAATACTGGAGAATATTTTCTATAAATGTCGATGGAACTTTTGCAGCAGTTTATTATATGCATTTTAGATCGATTGATATGGCAAAAGATATTTTTTTCTATTGATAATTGAAAAGTATTTTCGGGACTTGCTTTGTCCCAATTAAATTGTAACTTTTCCGGACTCAATTACATTCCATACACAGGGTGTCATAAAAATGTGGTAAATCGTTTTAATTCATTATCCATTAGAAATACGTTAACAATGTAAATTAAAATCAAAACATTTCAAAAGAAGGTTGAAATACAGGCTACATTAAGAAAATAATTTCCTAGTAACTTTTAAAAAAATTGACACGTTTTAAATTCGTATACAAACCTCATGCAAAAAAATTCCCAATTAGTAAAACGTACTCCGTAAACACATGAGGTGATGAACAAAATTTCAGTCTTTCGTCCTAAAATGTCTCAGGACTATTAAGATAAATTACATGCTAACTTAAACCACTTTTCAGTGGCTTTCGAAGGGTTAAAATCACCCTCGAATAATCGCATTTCAGCAGAGGCGTAGCCAAGGTGGGGGTTAGGGGGGTCATAACCCCCCATGAGGAATTTTTTGCCATACAAAATGTATATTCTTCACTACATTGTCACACCCACGTATACATATATATGAGTTGTAGTAGTCGTAACCCCCCCCCCATGAAAAATTTCTGGCTACGCCCCTGCATTTCAGGGATCGTGCCGAAAATACGAAAGAAAATTATAGGATTAAACTTATGTATTGTCCCTGATCATTTTTGTTTTAAGATATTTCTAATACGTTTCAGGATGAAAGGCTGAAATTTTGTGCACCACCTTATGAATTTATGGTACCCATTTTATTCAATGGGATTTATTTTTGCACGGGGACTGAATGCAAATTTAACAAGTGTAACTTCTTGAAAACGAATGAGATTTTTATTTTATTAATTCAGTTTTTTTTTCTACCTTATTTGGAACATTTTTTAAACATTTTAATAGCCTATCTATCTCTAATAGATAAGGCATTAAAGCACATTTTCACTTATTTTGTGACACACAGCAGATAAGCAAAATCATTGTCCAATCAAGCATACAAATACTGTTCTTCATCATTGGAGATACCACAAAATTATTATCTTATCCGACAAGGCATAGCTTTATCGCCTTCTGTCTTGAACTAAAAATGAACACCAAATATATTCCACTTCTGTCAGTTTTATTGCACTTCTGTAGAACTAAACAATGTCACACGAAAAGCTTGAACTGATGACAGTTCTTCTTGGTTAAAATTAAAGAGAAAACTTAACATATACATTCACAAAAATAAATCTAATAGATATTGAACCGACAGCTGAAAGAGCGCAGGAGTTTTTTTTTTTTTTTATCTTAATTTTTCGTATTTATCGAAGAGTATCTTTTATTCTAAGACATATCTGACGAGAATGTTTTATAATACTGGAGAATATTTTCTATGAATGTCGACAGAACTTTTGTAGCAGTTTATTATATGCATTTTAGATCGATTGATATGGCAAAAGATATTTTTTTTTAGTGTTGATAATAGAAAAGTATTTTCGGGACTTGCTTTGTCCCAATTAAATTGTAACTTTTCCGGACTCAATTACATGCCATACACAGGGCGTCATAAAAATGTGGTAAAACATTTTAATTCATTATCCATTAGAAATACGTTAGCAATGTAAATTAAAATCAAAAAATTTCAAAATAAAGTCGAAATAAAGGCTACATTAAGAAAATAATTTCCTAGTAACTTTTCAAAATTTACATGTTTTAAATTGGTAAACAAAGCTCATGCAAAAAAAAAATTCCCAATTAGTAATACATAATTAATATAAACATGAGTTGATGGACAAAATTTCAGTCTTTCGTCCTAAAAAGTCACACAACTATTAAGATAAATATATGCTGACTTAAACCACTTTTGAATGGCTGTCGAAGGGTAAAAATCACCCTCGAATAATAGCGTTTCTGGGGATCGTGCAGAAAACACGAAAGAAAATTATGGGATTAAACTTTCACATTTAAACTTATGTATAGTTCCTGATCATTTTTGTTTAACCTTTTCGCCCCGGCTCACACATGAGGATTTTTGTCCCAGGAAACGGCGGAATCTATAAGATTTCATTCCCCTACTTCTCAGCTGAAGAGCACGCCTTGCCTTTTGTTTGGTAGGTGGGGGCAAATATCACTGACCACAACAGTCCGCAAACAAAATACAAATCTGTATGCTCAATGCCGGTCAATTGACTACCACTTTCTCCCCAGTCAATTATCTATTAACACGCCTGACTCTCCCACAGCATAAGAAAAGGAATTTCTAGAGGCGGGAATCTCTTATCCATCTTCCATGAAGGGTGAATGGATTCCCTGTCAAAAGAGGGGAAAGAAGTCCTTGGTAAGGCATTTGTACCAGCGCCGTTCTTCAGTCAGATTTATTTTTTGGTACAACTGTTGTACCGCCGGAGTGAGAAGGTTAAAGATATTTCTACGGCTGAAATTTTGTACATCAAGTCATGAATGTATGGTGCCCGTTTTCTTCATTGATAATTTTTTTTACACTTGGTCTGTATGCAAATTTAAAAAGTGCAACTTCTTGAAAAGGAATGAGATTTTTTTTTCTTATAGTCTTTTATACTACCTTATTTAGAAAATAAGTAATTTGGGTTCGGTACATAATCTTTTGTAACATATTTTTTGTAATTTACATTAGCCATTTATCTCTAATAGATAAGGGATTAGAGCACATTACCACTTATTTTGTGACACACTGTAGATAAGCAAAATCATTGTCCAATCACACACACAAATACTGTTTTTCATCAGTGGAGATACCACAAAATTATTATCTTATCCTGCATTTCATCGTTTTATCGCCCCCTGTCATGAACTAAAAATGAACACCAATATATGCCACTTCTCTCAGCTTTATTGCACTTCTGGAGAACTAAACAATGTCAAACAGAAGTCTGCAACTGAATTGAGATCTTTTCTTGGTTAAAATGAAAGAGAAAACTTAGCATATACATTCACAAAAATAAATCTAACAGATATTGAACGAACAGCTGAAAGAGTGGAGAAGTTTTTTTCCTCTTATTTTCTCGTATTTATCGAAGAGTATCTTTTATTCCAAGACATATCTGGCGAGAATGTTTTAT
>JAWZYV010007229.1:565000-574997 GCA_038373885.1 Cheiracanthium punctorium
GAATGTCCCGTTTACGAGCTATCCTGTTCACTCACCGCACACACACACACACACACACACACACACACACGCACGCACACACGCGCGCACACGCGCACGCACACGCACACGCGCACACACACACACCTCGTAAAAATAGCATCCATGAATTCAGAAGACCTCAAAACGTGTCCATGCACCCAAATCTCGAAGTCGAATTTTTTCACGATTGCAATACCTTCCTTACACGGTACAAGTTCGGAAAGCAAAAAAGATTATTTTTAAAACATGCATTATCACTTGCTCTTTTGCCCGTTTTTCACGACCCCCCCCCGCGCCAAGGCTTGGGAACCGCTGCATTAGCCATTTGGTTCAATAAACTTTTGAAAGTTAACGACCACAAACAAAGGGGACAAAATGTGTTAAGAAAATTATTAAACTGAAAATTAAAAAAAAAAATCGACAATAGCATTTCATTTCGATACACGAAAAAAGCAAATAACGAAAGATTTTTTAGAAATTGGAATGAATACCGTACATTTTCGAAAAAGCTTGGATACGGTTGCGAAATATCCGATTCTGCTTTTATTCCTGAAACACGATAAACCACTCAACTCGTGTATTGGAAAAGTAGCTAGAGCATTCAACGTGTAATAAGATTTATACTATTCTCTCTAAGTATAGTTGTCACTTTTTTTTTCTTTTCTTTGTATATTTCCCCAACGGCTTATAAAACGAGAGAGCTTTATTGTTTTTTACAATAAATAAAAATTTGAAACATAGTTATTTTATTTATTTTTCTGAATTTTTCTTTGGTAGTGTTTCTTCAGTGTATTCGCTTCTTATTTCAAATGTATAAATTCTTATAGAAAGTTTTACTATAGAATAATTTTCCCAATTTTATTTCATTTTTTGTGAATTCACACTGTTGTTCTTTTTGTTTGTTTGTTCCCTCGCTTTTCTTAAAGGTGGAACTTTAACTAATTATAAAAAAAATGGAGTGACTCCACTCGACTTTCGAAATACTTACGATTAAGATCATGACCGAGCATTTAAATAAATTTTAATTGATGAATTTCAAACATATATACCCAATCGAATTTCAATCGAATGCACCGTTTAAACGCTAGCGCACTTTAAAGAATTTCCCCCCATAGGCCATAATGTAAAAGAAATCTCGGTCGTAGCCCTGTAGAAAAACTATTAAGTCCTATACACATCAAAATCAACACCGGATTTACGATTGTGGTTTATAACATATATACCCAATTTGAACTCAGTAGAATGTACCGTTTAAACGCTAGCGCACTTTCAAGAATTTACCCCCCCGTAGTCCATAATGTAAAAGAAATCTTAACTTTTAGATACCATAGTCCTAAAGTCCTAAACCTAAAGTCTAAGCCTTAAGTCCTATACACAACAAAATCAATACCGGTCTTACGATGGTGGTTTATAACTTACACACCCAATTTGAGCTCCATCGAATGCCACGTTTAGGAGCTATCGTGTTCACTCACATACACACGAACACACACACACATACATACATATATACATCTGGTAAAAACAGCATCCATGAATTCAGAAGACCTCAAAACGTGTCAATACACCAAAATCTCGAGGTCAAATTTTTTCTTGATTACAATACTTTCCGTACACGTTACATGTTCGGAAAGTAAAAAGATTATTTTTAAAACATGCGTTATCACTTGTTCTTTTGCCTTTTTTACCGGAGCCTCCCCCCCCCCAAGGTTTGGGAACCGCTGCATTAGCCATTTGGTTCAATAAACTGTTTTTGAAAGTTAACGACCACAAACTAAGTGGAGAAAATGTGTTAAGAAAATTATTAAAGTAAATATATTGATGAAATTTTTTGAAAAAAAAATCGACAATAGCATTTCATTTCGATACAGAAAAAAGCAAATAACAGTAACACAGATTTTTTTGTAACTGGAATGAATACCGTACATTTTCGAAAAAGCTTTGATAATGTTGCGAAATACCCGATTCTGATTTTATTCCTGAAACACGATAAACCACTCAACTCGTGTATTGGAAAAGTAGCTAGCGCATTCAACGTCTAACAAGATATATACCATTCTCTCTAAGTATAGATGCCAATTTTTTTCCCTTTGTATATTTTCCCAACGGCTTATAAAACGAGAGAGCTTTATTGTTTTTTACAATAAATAAAAATTTGGAGCATAGTTATTTTATTTATTTTTATGAATTTTTCTTTGGCAGCGTTTCTTCAGTGTATTCGCTTCTTATTTCAAATGTATACATTTTTATAGAAAGTTTTACTAAGGAATAATTTTCCCAATTTTATTTCATTTTTTTGTGGCGTCACACTTTCTTTTTATTTTTGTTTGTTTGTTTTTCCCTTGCTTTTCTCGTGGGGGAACTTTAACTCATAATAAAAAAAATCTAGAGTGACTCCACTCGACTTTTCGAACACTTACGATTAAGATCATCACCAAGCATTTAAATAAATTTTAATGGAAGAATAATTCAAACATATAATCCAAATTGAAGTTCAATCAAATTCACCGTTTAGACGGTATCGCACTTTCAAGAATTTCCTCCCATAGTCTATAATGTAAAAGAAATCTTTGTTGTAGCCCTGTAGAAAAACTATTAAGTCCTATACATATCAAAATCAACACCGGTTTTACGATGGTGGTTTATAACATTTATACCCAATTTGAAATCAATGGAATGTACCGTTTAAACGATAGCGCACTTTCAAGAATTTCCCTCCCATAGCCCAGAATGTAAAAGAAATCTTACATTATTGACTATGAAATCTAAAAGTTTAGTCCTAAATCCTAAAGTCTAAATCTTAAGTCCTATACACACCCAAATCAATACCAGTCTTACGACGGTGGTTTATAACCTATATACCCAATTGGAGCTCCATCGAATGCCCCCTTAAGGAGCTATCGTGTCCACTCACACACACACACACACACATTCATGCATACATCTCGTAAAAATAGCATTCATGAATTCAGAAGACCTCAAAACGTGTCAATACAACCAAATCTCGAAGTCGATTTTTTTCATGATGACAATACTTTCCTCACATGGTACATGTTCGGAAAGTAAAAATTTGAAATATGGTTATTTTATTGATTTTTCTGATTTTTTCTTTGTCAGCGTTTCTTCAGTGTATTCACTTATTTCAAATGTATAAATTTTTATAGAAAGTTTTACTATGGAATAATTTTGCTTATTTTATTTCATTTTTTGGCTTCATGCTGTCCTTTTTGTTTTTGTTTTCCCTTGCTTTTCTTGTAAGAGTAAGCTGATCCCGGACTCACTTACTCACTAACGATTCCGGTTCAACCACTCGAAGAAAACTTTTACCGTCATCAATCTAAACAGATTATAAAGTTATTGTCTAAAAGCCAGATCAAAAAGTATGTGAAATAAATAACTCGATGTGTGTTACACAAAGTTGACAATTTTCAAATAGTAAGTTCTCTTAGACAGCAGGAGTTTAGAATTACAGATTATTCGTTTTTCCAAAACAGAATTACTAATTATAACTGATTTAAAAAGCGCAATTTTAGAATCGGGTACGATCTGGCAAAATGGTATCTTTCCAAGCAGGGTGAATCTAAACAGCGTGTTCTAAAATGTTAGCACCCAGTATCTTGAAAATGAAAAATAATTAAAATGCAGATTATATTAAAGCCGGTTAGCTTCATCTTGGGTATTTGCTACCCGTAGGCCATTATAGGCCGTACTATGCCATTATAGCAGTTATAGTACAAATTGGATATTTACCAGCGCGACGAGATGATATATTTCGTGGTGCTAAATACATCGATGTGCACCATATACACAAGGGATTGTGCATATGAATATATGGATAACGGTTTTCCTGGTAACATGACATGTAAGATCCTTACATGAGCAGTAATTATCGTTTATGAGCATGTGTGAATCGCCCAATAATGAAAAGTCGCCATGGGTGGCAAGCTATCCTAGCTGTTCCGTAGTTTTTATCAAAGAGAACATATGAAGACTAAGTTCTAAGAAAACTTATGTTTACTTGGAACTAATTATGAACTATGCATATACGTAAGTTGCTAAATTATGAAAATTCGCCATGGGTGGCAAATACGCAAGGTGTTCCATAAGTTTTATTTAATTAAAAGATTGTGAAGTTTACTTTTTATGTTCCATGGAACATGCAGGAACCAAGCGATGTGTATATCGGTAACATTGTATCTGATCCAATCTTTGGGTTCTGTTAATTGAAAATAGGCCTTTCTTACGAATATGCCTTATTAGGGGCCTTGGCCCCTATATTATGCAAAAAAAACAAAGAAAAACCATGATTTAAAAAAAAATGTATAAACCGTTAAAAATACCGTCTCAAGCTACTGGAAAATGCATAAAAATATTGCACAGAGCATCGTACAACTTTAATAATAATTATAAATATAAGTAAAGCGATTATCTCAAATTTTGTAATACCTAATTTTAGAGATTTCTATACGGTAAAACGTAATATGATTTTATGTAAGATATTGGGAAACTCTAACTAAAATCTCAAATTCTAATTCGTTTCGACATATAATTTCGGAGCCTAATAAAATTCCCCCTTCCTCATTTCATTTATTTACAGACATTTAAATAAGCGATCCCTTCAAACTTTCGAAGCGCTTCAACCAGCCAGGATCAAATGGCTGCTTCAAATATTGGAGAGATTAAATCCTGCTCTCAAAACTCAAAATCCCCGTATGTGAATTATCCTTATTACTCAGGGAATCATTTGATTTTGCAAATGCAGCAAATATATAAACTTAATTTTCGGCAGGGATATTTTGAACTAGCTGCGTAGTAATTTACGGGAAAAGAATTTCAGCTCATGTGAATTACTGATTCACTGATCGGTTTTATTTTCAAGGAATGTACGTAACGTTATAGTTACTCTGATACCTGATTCACTAATTCAAAAAAAAAAAAAAAAATCTTGAGTGACTCCACTCGACTTTCCGAACACTTACGATTAAGATTATTACCGGGCATTTAAATAAATTTTAATCAATGAATAATTCAAACATATATACCAAACTGAAGCTCAATCGAATGCGCCGTTTAAACGCTAGCGCACTTTCAATAATTTCTCCTTATATGCCATAATGTAAAAGAAATCTTTGTCGTAGCCCTGTAGAAAAACTGTAAGTGGTATGCACATCAAAATCATTACCGATCTTATGATGGGGATTTACAACACATATACCAATTTTAGATCAATCCAATGTACCTTTTAAAAGCTAGTGCACCTTCAAGAATCCCCCCCATAGAACATACTGTAAAAGAAATCTTTGTCGTAGCCCTGTAGAAAAACTATAAGTCCTATACACATCAAAATCAATACGGGTCTTACGATGGTGGTTTATAACATGTATACCGAATTTGAGCTCAATCGAATGTACTGTTTAAACGCTAGCGCGCTTTCAAAAATTTCCTTCCATAGGCCATAATATAAAAGGAATCTTTGTCGTAGCCCTGCAGAAAAACTGTAAGTCCTATACACATGAAAATCAATACCGGTCGTACGATGGTGGTTTATAACATCTATACCCAAGTTGAGCTCAATCGAATGTACCATTTAAAATCTAGCGCACTTTCAAAAATTTCCTCCCATAGGCCATAATATAAAAGAAATCTTTGTCGTAGCCCCGTAGAAAAACTATAAGTCCTATACACATCCAAATCAAAAACTGTCTTGCGACGTTGATACGCACAAACACACATACACGCACACACACATACATGCATACATCTCGTAAAAATAGCATCCATGAATTTAGAAGACCTCGAAACGTGTCCATCACACCAAAATCTCGAAGTCGAATTTTTTCATGATGGCAATACTTTCCTTACAGGGTACATGTTCGGAAAGTATAAATCGAAAAGTTTCCGCACGTTTCGAGAAGACCATGAAATTCGATTTTTGTATATAATAAAAATTGAATATGAAGTTATTTACTTTAAGTGGGGACAAAGATAAAGCATACTGAGTAGAGACAATTCTTTTCAAATATTTTTTCTAACGTCTCTTGTAATTGTCTCTACAACGGGCTTTATCTTCTAGTTTTTAATAATATCCATGTGTTTTTCCCATTCCTAATGGTATATAATTTTGCCGTATATATCTATGTTAAGCATTTTAAGCTAACTTTTGACGCATTATTGAATCACATTATATAAATCACAGTATAAGTACATATATCGACTACCCAAATGTGTACTATTAAAGGAAAGTATTCTAATCATTAAAGAATTCGAATTCGAGATTCAGATGACACGCTTCCTGACACGTTACTGACACTTTCAGAGTTCTTCTGAATGCATTCTTGCTATTTTTACGGCGGTTTATGTGCGTGTTTGTGAATGAACACGATAGCTCCTAAACAGTACATTCGGTTGAGCTCATATTTGGTATGTATATTATAGACCCCCCTCCCTCGACCGGTATTGATTTTAGGTAGTATAAGACGTGTAGTTTTTTTTCTTTTACAAGGCTACAAAATTATTCTCTTACATTATGGTCTATGTACGGAAATTCTCGAATATGCACTAGCGTTTAAATGGTGCATTTGATGGAGAGCAAATTCTGTGTGTATATTGTAGACCACCGTCACACCACATGTATAGATTTTGGTGTGCATAAGGCTTATAGATTTTTTACGGAGTTACAAAAAAGAATTCTCATGCATTACGGCCTACAGACGCAAATACTTGAAAGTGCGCTAGTATAATGTCTACAAAATGCATTAGATTGAAATCAATTTAGGTAGGCATATTAATTGTTTGTCTCACATACCGTGCAACTTTAGTTGTGTGTAGGACTTACAGTTTATTAAAGAGACAACAAAAAGTATTCTTATACAGTATAAAAGCCTTCGTAGGTATCTCTAATGAAGTATCTACAGTTCCGAATTTCAACAAAATCCGCCAAGCCGTTTCAGCGCAAATGGCTAACAAACAGATTTTAGCATTAATAATATTAGTGAAGATTTAAATCCCCGTATGCGATTTATTAGTGCTACTGTGTGAATCATTTTAATTCTCATAGGAAGCATACATAAACCTGTTTACTTTATAACCAGGGAATATTTTGGAATTCGTAATTAAGTTTATCAGACGAAACACGTGTAATTTGTCTTCAGCGTTACCCCTGTTAATCTGCCGGTTCGAGATTAATTGAGTGACTTTTATTATTATTCGCATATCGTCTTCTAATCCTACTTTAGAACGAGTTTCGATTGTCTTATAAACACCTCTTGTTGATTATTGATCAAAGGATTAAAAACACAAAGAATACGGTTATTGTACATTAATTATTTCACCAGACAGCAGAATTATAACTGAAACGTATTGCTACCCAAAGCATATCGAAGACATATACGAGGTATATCCACAAAGTAAGTTCCGTTTCTATTTCCATTCGCTGCAGCGCTGCGATCGCAGTTCCGAGCATGCGCAGCAGTTAAATTAACTCAAGGAGAAGACATGTACGCCATTTTCAGATCGCTGCTGCCGACGTGTGCTTCGTAGTGCTTCTTTATAATGTCAGCCTTAATTGAAAATACCGCCACTTGTGAAATCAGATCTATGATTCGTTTTCTAAATGCAATATAGAGAAATTCTAATCTAAAATCTCGATTTCTAATTCGTTTCAAAAATTAATTTTGGAACCTTATAAAATTCTCCCCTTCCCCATATTTCATAGTTACAAGCATTTAAATAAACGATCCCTTCAAACTTCCGAGGCACTTCAACCAGCCTGGATCAAATGGCTGCTTCAAATATTGGAGAGTTTAAATCCTGCTCTCAAAACTCAAAATCCGCGCATGTGAATAATCATTAGTACTGAGGGAATCATTTTATTTTGCAAATGCAGCATATATATAAACTTAATTTTGACAGGGAATATTTTGAACTACGGAATATTAGTACTACTGAGTGAATCATTTTAATTCTCAGAATAAGCCATCTATAAACCTGTTTACTTTATATCCAGGGAATGTTTTGGAATTCGTAATTAAGTTTATCAGACGAAACACGTGTAATTTGTCTGCTGTCGTAATTGCTGTTAATCTCCACGTTCGTGATTAATTGAGTGAATTTAATTATTATTCGCACATCATAGTCTAATCCTACTTTAAAACGACTATCGACTGTGTGAGGAGCATCTCTTATTAATTATTGATCAAAGGATTGAAAACACAAAGAATACGGTTATTGTTCACTAGCTGTCTCCGGCGAGCAGTTGGTTCGCCATCTTAACCCTTTCAGATCCCACTTTAATGCTGTGAGTAAAAAAAATAATTACCATTCTAAAATATCATAATATGATACTAATAAGCATGTTAAAGTAAAAAATTAAGGAAAATGTAATTATTTAAGAAAATATGCAAATGTCCATTGGGATGGACAACCGGTCTACGAGGTTGCAAAAGTCAAATATTCAATGCTTGAACTTTCCTTACGATTTTTGTTCTAAATATCAATTTTTTAAAGTAACAAATCTACATAAAAATGTTACATCACTCAATAAGTTTAAAACAGTTAATAGTGTAGTAATTTTACTACACATGAGGTGGTACATAGCAATAATACCTAGTTTTACAAAGAATTTTGACACAGTCCTGCTTTTATATATACCAAAATAGATAAACTTTAAATTTTTTGACATGGATATAAAAAAAAACCAATTTCTCCCCATAGTAAAGCATAAATGCACTGTACATTTATTGCAGTAGATATGGGTTTTACCTTTGCAACCGTAATTTTTACACCGGGTTGCTCTGCTTATCATCCTTTTGATCTACAGAGTCATTGATAATCTCAGGATGAGGTAGAGTTTCAACTGCTCTTTGGCATATACTTTTATTTTGTACAATAGGTGATAATGATGGCCTTCCCATTTTTTAATTATTTTTTGCTAAACCAACCGTACATAGATCTGAAGCTGATCTCATTTTGAAATGTAACAAATCTAATATGTTCTTTTTTGAAACTCCTAAAAAAATTTCCAAGAATTTTAACAAAATTTACCTTTTGCAACAGTTTGATTACCACTATCAACAAAGCAATCATCATCAGATTCTAATTCTTCAGTATCTGATATTTCAGCACTAGTTATATAATCTAAAACTTCCTTTAGATCTTTCGAATTTTTCAAATTATATTTTTCTAAAATAAAAAATGAATATTTGATCCTCCTAATAAACTGTTGTTGTTTTAAAAACAATTCAATTGCCTAAAATAAATTCGACAGCAAAAATATCAATAATTCAACTACCTAAAGAATCACAACCACGTGTACCGAATGTCCATTGTAATGGACATGTGATTACGCCCCATTTTTTCCCAAATTATAACCAGTAATACAATAAAACTATTTCTAATGCTAAGATTAACTTATAAACATTGTTTAAAAAAATTACTGACACATTAGAAGAAATTATTCATATAAATCAAAATAAAAGAAAATACTCGCGTTTTTGCAGACTAGAACCTTACGCCATTTTCAAACAAAGCAAGCTGTAAACATCTGCGCACTGTTGCCAACCCAAAAATCGCAAACATGTGAAAAAGATTGATCTTGTATCTATTCATGGAGCAAGTTTCAACGCTCTGAAGTTAATGGGTTAAAAGAGATAAGGTTTAAAAATGTATGTCCATTGTAATGGACATTGGGTTTGAAAGGGTTAATAAATCTTGTTCGGAGAGAATCCTGTTTCTCACCGGCTTCCTCGGAAATGAAATCTCTCCGATTCTGAATGGAATTTAAAATTAAGAGGGTTGCAAACAGGGGAGGCCCTAGGGTAAGTGGCACCCCTGCTAACGTAAAAATGACAAGCCGCCTTTTATGTTCCACGTAGTTTTTAGGTCCGAAAGGACGCCCCTTCGAAGCCGGCTCCCGATGCGATACTTACCGTATCGGTCCGCACCTGGTTACAAAAATAAGATGGCGTTTAATGATAAA